>OZ007592.1:428401052-428948552 GCA_963931845.1 Maratus michaelseni
AAAAAATGATTAAACACCCATTTCAGCTATTTTAGAAATTCCACCCAGAAGGGGGCTAAAGGGGGGTGGTCGAATGTTTTAGGTCATTTCGCCATATCTCTGCAGCAGTTACAGGTAGGAGCTTGAAATTCCAAGAAACAAATCTACTAAAAAAATGATTAAACACCTATTTCAGCGATTTTAGAAATTCCACCCAGAAGAGGGCTAAAGGGGGGTGGTCGAATGTTTTAGGTCATTTCGCCATATCTCAGCAGCAGTTATAGGTAGGAACGTAAAAATCAGGAAAACAAATCTACTAAAAAAATTATTAAACACCTATTTCAGCGATATTAGAAATTCCCCCCAGAAGGGGGTTAAAGGGGGGTGGTCGAATGTTTTAGGTCATTGCGCCATATCTCTGCAGCAGTTACAGGTAGGAGCTTGAAATTCCAAGAAACAAATCTACTAAAAAAATGATTAAACACCTATTTCAGCGATTTTAGAAATTCCACCCAGAAGGGGGTTAAAGGGGGTGTGGTCGAATGTTTTAGGTCATTTTGCCATATCTCGGCAGCAGTTATAGATAGGAGCTTGAAATTCCAGAAAACAAATCTACTAAAAAAATGATTAAACACCTATTACAGCGATTTTAGAAATTCCACCCAGAAGGGGGTTAAAGGGGGGTGGTCGAATGTTTTAGGTCATTTCGCCATATCTCAGCAGCAGTTATAGGTAGGAATCATAATTATAGGTAGGAATCAGCAGTTATAGGTAGGAAAATCAGGAAAACAAATCTATTAAAAAAATGATTAAACACATATTTCAGCAATTTTGGAAATTCCCCCCAGAAGGTGGTTAAATGGTGGGGGGTTCGAATTTTTTAGGTTATTTCGCCATATTACAGCTTTTATGTAGGAGGGCGAAATTAATTAAAACAAATCTACTAAAAAATTGGTTAAACACGTATTTCGACGATTTTGGAAACTCCCCCCAGAAGGTGGCTAAAGGGGTATTCAAAAGTTTCGGGTCATTTCGCCATATCTCAGCAGCGGATTTAGGTAGGAGCGGGAAATTAAGGAAAACACATCTACTAAAAAATGGATAAACACGCATTTCAGTGAGTTTAGAAATCCCCCCCCCCGAAGGGTTTTAAAGGGGGTGGTTTCGAAAATTTTAGGACATTTCGCCATATCTCAGCAGCTGTTTTATTTAGGTGCGCGAAATTCAGGAAAACAAATCTACTAAACAAATGATTAAACACGTATTTCAGTGAATTTAGAAATCACCCCCCCCCCGCCCTAGAAGGTGGTTAAAGGGGGATTCGAATGTTTTAGATCATTTCGCCATATCTCAGCAGCAGTTATAGGTAGGAACGTGAAAATCAGGAAAACAAATCTACTAAAAAAATTATTAAACTCCTATTTTAGCGATATTAGAAATTCCCCGCAGAAGGGGGTTAAAGGGGGGTGGTCGAATGTTTTAGGTCATTTCGCCATATCTCAGCAGCAGTTATAGGTAGGAGCTTGAAATTCCAGAAAACAAATCTACTAAAAAAATGATTAAACACCTATTTCAGCGATTTTAGAAATTCCACCCAGAAGAGGGCTAAAGGGGGGTGGTCGAATATTTTAGGTCATTTCGCCATATCTCTGCAGCAGTTACAGTTAGGAGCTTGAAATTCCAAGAAACAAATCTACTAAAAAAATGATTAAACACCTATTTCAGCGATTTTAGAAATTCCACCCAGAAGGGGGTTAAAGGGGGTGGTCTAATGTTTTAGGTCATTTTGCCATATCTCAGCAGCAGTTATAGGTAGGAGCTTGAAATTCCAGAAAACAAATCTACTAAAAAAATGATTAAACACCTATTACAGCGATTTTAGAAATTCCACCCAGAAGGGGGTTAAAGGGGGGTGGTCGAATGTTTTAGGTCATTTCGCCATATCTCAGCAGCAGTTATAGGTAGGAATCATAGTTATAGGTAGGAATCAGCAGTTATGGGTAGGAAAATCAGGAAAACAAATCTATTAAAAAATGATTAAACACATATTTCAGCAATTTTGGAAATTCCCCCCAGAAGGTGGTTAAATGGGGGGGGGGTTTCGTATTTTTTAGGTTATTTCGCCATATCTCAGCTTTTATGTAGGAGGGCGAAATTAATTAAATCAAATCTACTAAAAAATTGGTTAAACACGTATTTCGGCGATTTTGGAAACTGCCCCCAGAAGGTGGCTAAAGGGGTATTCAAAAGTTTCGGGTCATTTCGCCATATCTCAGCAGCGGATTTAGGTAGGAGCGGGAAATTAAGGAAAACACATCTACTAAAAAATGGATAAACACGCATTTCAGTGAGTTTAGAAATCCCCCCCCCCGAAGGGTTTTAAAGGGGTTGGTTTCGAAAATTTTAGGACATTTCGCCATATCTCAGCAGCTGTTTTATTTAGGTGCGCGAAATTCAGGAAAACAAATCTACTAAACAAATGATTAAACACGTATTTCAGTGAATTTAGAAATCACCCCCCCCCCCCCGCCCTAGAAGGTTGTTAAAGGGGGATTCGAAAGTTTTAGGTCATTTCGCCATATCTCAGCAACAGTTTTAGGTTGGAGCGCGAAATTCAGGAAAACGAATGTAATAAAAAACTTACATTGTCTACCCGTGCAAAGCCGGGACGGGCCGCTAGTACTTGATAAATGTGATTGTTGTACAACATCAATATTTATATTCCAACAAAATAGTTTATTTGATTTATTTTTTCACAAACATACAGACTTGTAAATTATACCTAGGCACTTTTTAGATACAGAATGCCTATGCAAGATGTATGCTTTTCTCCCAAAAGGATACTTTAACCTCTTGGAAAATAATCTCTTTAAATGAAAAAGTGAAAATTTGTATTTATTTAAATCATATAATCTTCCGTTGATGCTGTCAGATAATCAATTATTAATAACGTTTTAGAAAACGATTATAAATATGCACAAAACATTTCGTCTACAAATTGAAATTTTAGTTTATTTTTTCGAAGAGCTGAAATGAGCAATAAGCAGAATGAAAATAAATGTCTTTATAAGGATTACCAGGACCTTGCTGGAAATTTAGGATTATATAACGGAATCTTCATTCTTCAGATGTTATGTTCCACAGAGCATTTGCTAGTTGAAAAATTAAGCCTTGTTTCTCGCATCTTAATTTTTAGTTTTAATACTTGCTAATTTAAGCATGTTTTATCATATATTTGCACGTAAATAAAACTTTTTACGGGCTGTGGGATTGAGATTAAATTGATTTTGTTTTTTATTATTTAACAGGTGTGTGCTAACGGATTTTTCATAACAATTTGTTTTGAATTTAGTGTATAAAATACAACTAGGACTTCCCTCAAAGGGATTAGTCTGAGTGATATCGCTGAGAATATAGGGTTAACAATTACAATATAAAGAAAAAGAGCAAATTAAATGATAGAATTACAAAATATCATATATAAATTCATGTACACTGTTAAAAAAATAGAAAAGAAGTACCGCTCATCAGATGTGTTGTCATATTTTTTTAACATGTGGCAAAGAATCTCATTTTCTTAAGCGCGTATTGCGCAAAACTTGAAGGAAAAAAAACGCCGGATCTTTTAAAACGCCAAGCTTTTTAAAGTTACGTAATTGGATTTGGAGCCAAGAGATTATTCTATCAAGCGTGGCTTAACGCAAATTTAATTTCATTGTTGCACCTTTTTTTCTGTGTGAATTTAAAATTTTTCTTCCTTGATTATATATCTAAGTGCAGACAGACAGACAGACAAATGTTCATTTTTATATAATTAGATTATTTGTATAACTGTTTATAGAAACTCTTACACTTCAAACCACATTGGTAGCATGCTTTGCTACAAACCAGATTTCAAAACTATAGTCTAAATTACTATTAAAGTATACAAAAAATCTTTCGATGACTTTTGTAAAATAACTTTTACATTCAATCTACATATCGGCAAAATTGAAAAATTATATACATTTCAAAGTTAAGCTTAACAGATACTTCTTGATTATTCTCTAGGACGACCTGCCCCCTGCGCCTTTACTGCGCCTTTACTGCGCCAATCCGCAGACTTTTCTTTTGCCTGTCTGTCTGTCTCTCCACAATCTGTCTGTTTCTCTATCCGTTCTTCTGCCCATCTCTCTAACCGATTGTCTATCTCTCTACACGTCTCGCTACCTGTCTCTATATCTCTCTACCGGTCTCGGTACCCGCCAATCTATTTCTCTAACCGTCTGTCTATCCGTCTAACTACTTGTATGTCTAGCCGTGGCTCTATCCACTTCGCTACCCATTTGTCTATCTGTCTCACAACTTGTCTATCTGTCTCTCTACCCATCTGGCTATACGCCTCTCTACCCCTCGTCTTACCTATCTCCGTACCCATCTACTGTCTCTCTACTCGTCTGTATACCCGTCTCACTATCCGTCTGTTTTTGTACCCGACTCTTTACCCGTCTCGCTACCAATCTCATTACCCGTCAGTCAACTTGTCTCTGTACTCATCTCTCTACTCGTCTCTTTATCTACCACGCTACGCGTCTCGCAACCTTTCTCTCTATATTCCTGTCTACCGGTGTCGCTACCCGTCTCGTGACCCATCTCGCTACCCCTCTGTCAACCCTCTTTTTACCTTTCTCTCTACCCGTCTGCCTACCCGTTTGTTTACTCGTATTTCTACCTCTAGCCACCTCTTCCCAATATTTAAACAATTCATTTAATATACAGAAGCCGTTTATCAATTATTAAATGCAAACAGAAGTAATTTATCTAATAAGTGTAATCAAATGCAATTTTTTTTAAATACAAATCTATAGATCCTATACAGGGCTGAATAAAAATATTCGGATATTGTATATGTTGGAAATTCCGGAAATTTTGTTTTTAAATATGTTATGCGTTTTCCAAATTGTTTACTTAGATGTTATCTTTTAGCTTTTTAAACGGTATGATTTGTAAAATTATTTTGGAAGCGTTGGAAAGTGTTATATAATTTATGCTTGACGCATGATTTTTCGTTCTTGTTGTGTTATGATTGGGCGTTTTAGAAACAGCTGGTTTCAAACGTTTTCTGAACCAACTGAGGCTTCTTTTTTTAATTCGCAATATTCTACAGACTTTTGGTTTATTTCGTTTGTATTAGTACCTAGTGGCCAATTCGTATAAACACATGTTTTACAATTTGTCATGTCGTTTTGGGTAATAATCATCAATCAAATTCCGATAGTAAATTTCATTGGATCGTTCATCCTCTTTTGCCAATAAAACCAAATCATGGTGACTTTCAGATTTCTTCGTCGGTCTTTTTTCATGCTGGTACTTAAGTATTGCACAGCATCCCATGAATAGAAACATTTATGGCCAAGAATTTTGTCTAAGGCTTCGTAACTTCCACTTTCCCGACTAATCATGTTTTATGTGGCAAAAGCGCGTAATCTGGCACTAAGAATTTAGTTTTCGACTTCCTCTTCACTACGATTTTTTTCCGGTTTGGTTATATAACGCGTAATGTAACGATTTAACACCAAACTGGGTGTCAATATTGGCGGCTTACATGAACAAAATCGCGGGATTATAATCATTAATCCACGTTTGTTTTTCTGATCGTTACAAATCATATAACTTTGCAACATGGTGTCCACCTTTTCGAGATAAAATGCAGTCTTTCACAGAATTTAAAGTTCAATGTTTCACCAAGCCATGCTTGAAAATTCCGTGTAAGAATATGCAACCTGATTATGGCACATTATTCATGACCTTTTAGATGAGACTAATGATAGATTTTCTAATCTGAAAGAATATGAAGCATTGCAAACTGGCGCAATAAAAGACATCGGGGGACTGTTCGTCATCATTTACAGTCGTATCTCATAGAGTTCATATGGCGACGTCTTCATTCAAAAAATGAAATGTTTACTGCGATGCTAGAACACATTTGTAATTTCATGCCACCAGTTTAATAAGAGTTTTATTTTATTACTTTATTGGGGAAGAGTTCTATATCCTGTGCCGGTTGGCGTGGTTGGCAAAAAAACACAAAATGTTGCCGAAGGCGGTGGGACGTCACGTAGATAAAGTACTTTCCAGTAGTTAAAAATGCAACCCCAAAGGCTGAAGATCGCAACAACCACATCAAACATTTATCGTCAATAAGAGCAAGAGCCTACTAAATCTACCGGCACAGGATTTCCCCTTTATTGTATAACAATTATTTATTTTCTTATTTAAGTATATATTTGTATTTTAATTTTAATAAAATAGTGCTTAAAAGTCTGTAATTTTCAAAGGTTATATTTTTTTAAATGCTCACTTTCGTTTCAAATTTTTTTTTCAAATGTTTTGATTTACGGGAATTTCATTTTGCGCCAACTAATACGCTTGGCGACAATGGTTTTTGCATAACGGAAAAGTACCGAAAAAATGATATACATTCAATAAATAACAAATCACAATGTTTGGCACGGTTTGCATGACAACACGGTTTGTAGACAACATTTGCTAGATCAGGGTTGAAATAATTGGCGCATTAGCAAACATTTTGGCATGGTGTTGGTATAACGGAAAAATACCAAAATGAAAGATACGGCACAAGCTGTACAGGAATGAGTTAATAACGACGAAATTGAAAACTGTTTGCCGCATATTTTTCATGAATTAGATGAAATTATGAGACACAATTCTTTTACACAAGTATATAAAATGCTTAGTGAGTTTGAACGTGAATAGCTGGAGCATGTTAGGCGATACAATTTTCCAATATATATAGTATTTCCTCATTGTCGATTAATAGTATATGAGTATATTTATCAATTATTCCAAAGGTAATGTGAAAACTACGATTTCTATTTACCGTCCTATAACGGCCATTTACGCTAGTAAGAAAGTAAAAACAAATAAGCATGTTTGTCACGTGATTTATTTAATTTGAATAAATTCTGTTACATAATAATAATTATTATTATTTAAACTTTCGTGAAACGCGCACGATTGCTATGATAAAAAAAGAAAAGAAAAAACCAATGTTCAACCGGCGCTTTACAACATAAATTCGATTTTCTCAGCGACCGACAAACATACAAAGATTAAAAAAATAAATCTAAATTAAGTTTTACCAAGAGGAAAAAAATAAAACAAAAACGAAGTTAATCCCCCCAGTGGAACGTTAGCTACAGTTTTTTTTAACTTTGCGTCTTCATTTTTTCGTTTAAAGTTATATAAAAAACTACAGTAAGCTACAATAATTTTTTAAATGCTGTCATTTTATTCTTCTCGTCGAGTTCTATCTTTAAAAAAAAAGCACTGTCGTATGTCAACTGGTTCGCCAGAAATTTCAAAAAAACGTTTGCATTTTCTATTTCTTAAATATATTATAGCAAACGCTAGCGCGTTTACTATGATAAAAACATTCATCATCTGTGGTTATTTTATATTAAGAAAATCTAATTTAAAGATATCTTTAAATATACTTTAATAATCATTCGAATTACCTCAAAGAAATTAAAGATAAAAGATTTATTAAAATATCTTATTCTTTTAACATTCTCAAAGGAGACTTTATTTTTAAATTTATGTCCAATTGAGACCAGACTGAGAATCATATAAATGTATAACAATGCATATCTCATATCCCATTTTTTTATTATTATTCATTATAAAAATATCAATTTACTGATATTTTAATTCCCATTATGAAAAATATGAAAAATAATTTTAAAAATAATTTTAAATTAAAGCAAAAAATAGTAGTTCTCTGGTAAACGTGTTTTAGGCACCTTTAATATTCGAATACATGTATAATATTTTTAATGACTTTTGCGAATAAATTGATGATATGTAAAAAAATGAAACGAAACTGTTCGCCATCTAACCGATATTTTAAAAATTATTTTCAAAACGCTGTCAATTCCATTTACATGGAAAACATATTTTAGAGCCAGCAGTTTAGCTGAAACAAACATTTAAGAATAGATCCAAACAAATAAAAATTTCGATTTAATTTCTTCGGATAACTGGGGCATCTTGACACTGATTTAAGAGATAAAGACTCACTGAGAATCGGTGTCTAATACAATGTTACAATGCATTTTGTCGCCGATAGTGGACAACCTATTAACAAATTATTGATAAAACATAGTTTTACATTTAGAAATTCAAAGAAAAAAGTACAAACATATTCTCACTTCGAATTCCTCCCTTTGAAAATAAATTGCTTATTTAATTGCTAGTAATGTTCTTAATCTTGTTTAATATTTTCTCATATCTTTTACAATGAAATGTTATTGTCTAAAATATTGTTTTAGAAAATAATTGTAAAATTCAAAATCCCACTATTTTGATCCCGTTATATAGTTTAATTTACTTACTCCTATTCCCGGTACTAATGTTGTTTTATTCTCTAGCGCGAATAATTTGACTTCCCTATTCCTACAGATATAAAACATTACCTTGTTTTAAATCACATATTTCCCATAATTAGAAATAAATATTTATGCATCACTTCCGAAGAAACAAAAGTGATATTAAAATAATTATAAAAATAGAATTAAATATGCAATTTCCAAATAAATGACAGATAATGTAATATAGTATGTTTTATTTGTTTTATTTAATAACTATTTATTTACTAATTTCATTCCATATTTATTATATTTTTGCTAATCATTTTTATTTTCCACATAAACAATATTTCAGAAATCATGAACGAAAAAAAATGATATAATAGGATGATCCTTAATTTATACTACTCATTTCGTTAATCCCATTTTGTCAGTCCGGTAACAGTCATACATTTATTAAATGACTGTATTTATCAATCCCCTAAATTCCAAAACTTATTTAGTTCAGAAAAATTATCATATGTAAACTAAGTATGCTCGTTGATTATGATTAATAAATTGAAATGCTTACGTTTTTAAAAGTTTAGTGCGGTAAAATTTAAAAATATAATTGCACAAAAACTTCAGTATTATAGAAAGAAAATTTTCTTCTAATATTTCAAACTATATTACAATAGCAGAAAATTAACGTATAATTGTGCACACTTCAACTCTTATTGTACAGGATTCAGCGTCAAATATGTGAGAGCAAACGTTTTTAGTAAAAAAACACGAAAGAACAATAATTTTATTAATTTTAATATTTTATAATTAGGTAACGTTTGGTCTCATAAATGGAAATTTTAGTGTTTTACTTGACTAAAGATTGATAGAATGTTTCTAACTATAACTTATAGGAAGATTCAGATAGAATTAGTTAATCCATGTATTGTAATACATTTGAATTATTCGCTGTGAGTCTATAATATTTCTTGTAGAGCTTAATCGAGTACTGCTTAATCTTAAAAGAAGCTAATAAGTTATTCCAAATTTTAAATCCACTACGCATTATTTAAAAAAAATCTTTTTACAACAAATATTACGCAAATGCTTATGTTTTCATTTACATTTGCAAGGAAACATTTAAAAAATATAGTTAGAGCACATTCGAGAGACATTTAGAAATATTAGGTTTGTAAATAGTTTTCAAATATGAACGTCTGTGCTAAAACCGTTCTAAGATAATCAATTACATTTTCGTTTTGAAAGTTTGATTATTTTAAACATTGCATTTTAACTTTTTAATAAAACCTTTAAATGGATTTTTAGACACTTAATTTATGAAATAGAATATTTAATTAAACGTTTGAGAATTTATCGTCTTAACTCCATTGTATAAATATAAAATCGATGTATTCTTCTAAAGCAACTTTTACAAACATTTTTAGATAGCCTTGCAAGTTAAATTTAATTATAAATATTTTGTCGTCTTTTTTAACCCCTTGGAGGGCAAGCACGTGGTCTAAAAATGCTAAATTTTGCGATGTTTTGACACCAGTAAATTTAAATAATGAATTTTTACTTTCTTAATCTGCAAAAAATAATACTAAATATTTTTATTTAATAATACTGGTGGCAAAGTTATATATTAAAAAGTGGTATATATTATATACCGGTGCCCCTAAAGGGGTTAATTCGTTATAGTTTTTGAAACCTCATTTATAATGTAATTGCGGTTTTTCTTTTAATATTTTGTCTCTTTGAACTTACTTTTTAACACTTTCCAACCTAGTTGAAAAGTGTTTATGACTTCGGTTTGTCTGACCGTCTGTCCGTCCTCTAACTTGCGTAAATATACTCCGATTGCCCTGAAATTTTAGTATGTTATTGTCGTTTAGTATAGCAGGATCTCTATTCAAAATGAAGTGTGTAGCACTCATACTCTTTTACAGGACCAGTCAAAAGTATTCCGTTACGTTACAGTCAAATCGAAAAAATCGTTTCAAACGTATTTTGGTGATGCTACGTCATTTGAAACATAATAAAATTGATATACAATTATGAAGCGCACTAAAACATACTTTTTGTAGAATATCGGATGCAAAGCATTTAATATTCATTTACATGGTCACACAAAAGAATTCTGTTGCACATTGTTCTACGGGGGGAAATCGTTTGCAGTGTAATTTAATGTTTCTCTATTTGAAACATAATGGAATTTATATTCATTAACGAAGTGCACTATAAATTGCTCACTTAAAGGTATGGTGGGCATTGCGTTTTTCGTTCATTTACAGGGAAACACAAAATATATCGTAAATATATCAATTACAGTATGCGTGCAATAATTACAGTCTATGGGTGATAATTGCATTTTAAACATTAGTTTGCGTTTTTAAGTTTAACAAAATTTTTGCATAGTACATGGTGTCTATAAACTCGGTTGATCATATACAGAGCTACACAAAGAATTTCGTAAGTATTACAGACTATAGGAGTGAGCTGCTTAAGGTAATTTTTAATTGTGTTATGACGCACTTTCCTACTGAACTATAGTTAGTAGACTTATAGAAGTTTGTGGAAAATAAATATATTCACATACAAGGCAACGCAAAACCAAGGTACATGGTCGTTTATGGTTGGTATTTACTGGAAATTTGTTTTAAGTTGCCTTACGCGTTTTTTACCTGAATTAAATTTTAGCTTAATATGGGGTGTGTACAAAAGATTTCGGATGCATTTCTATCGATTGGCGAAAATTGTTAAAAGGGAATTTTCTAAATGAGCTAAATTTTATCATAATATGTAGTATATATCCAAATCTATAGATAATATGTAGAGCTGCACAAAATAATTTGACTATGGAAGGTACATGCTAAAACTGGACTTTTAAATGTGTTATATATTTTCGATATTTTTCCTTACATATCGCCTTTCACCTTATTTAATTGTGAAGTTTCGTTACAGTTTTCTGGATGTGTTGGAAAGTGTTTCATAATCTATGCATTACGCATGATTTTTCGTTCCTGTTTATTTTAATTTGTGATAAAACTTTTTAAAAATAAAAATAAATATTGGAAAGTTTAAGGAAAAAAATATATATTTGCATTTTATCATCGTTTGATTTATCATCTTTTCAAAATAAAAAATACTTAGCTTCTGGGATATTTTCCTAAAACAAAACTGATCATGTACAGTTTAAAAATTATTAGAAATCATGTAACAATTTATGGCAGAAATTTAAAAGCAAACTTACATTATACAAGTACTATAACAGTCGGAATATATTTGCGTAAATGTAGAATTTATAGATAACAACGGAAAAATAACTGTACAAAATATATAGAGTTTTAGAAAACACCAATACAGTAAAACTCAAATAAACTCGGGCATTAAAGGATTAGAAATTGTTTTTAATATTTAAATTACATAAAAATGTAACTTTTTTAGCTTTTTGAAGATATTTTATGATAAAAAAGACTATTTATTTACGTAGTCGAGTTATTCTGGTAATCGAGAAAATATTGCATTCCAGTTATTTTGATAGTCGTATGATTTGAAATAGTCGAATTATTTGAAAAAGATAAATTACATTCATTATTATAACTGATTAAAATTTAACACGCATACACACTTTAACCATTTAGGTTGTTGGGCGAATCAAATGAATTTGATCTTTGAAAGATAGCACAAGAAAATTTGTAATTATAAATTGCCGCTTAAGGAATTCCATTATAACCCTACGAACACGTAAGTCGTTAAGTATTACACAACAACATTTGTTTTTTTCTTTATAAATAATTGTTAATATATAAAATAAATAATCTATAGGCATGCACTTGATTTTTAGATTTGTATAGCTAGCTAAGATTTCGACATATATATAATTTTCTCTTGAAATCCGAGTGCATTAAATAGGTTTTTCTACTTACTATTATTTTAACCTAAAACGAACCAATAACAATATTTGTGCAAAACAAATAACACAATTTATTTGTGTTACATACATTACAAAATTAAAATAATAATTATTATTTTTATTATTATCTAAATCAAGAAAAACAAGCATTTGTAAATGGTTAAATGTGTTTTAGGAAGAATAAAAATATAAATTTAAACTAGATGGAACCCGCCAAAACTTGACGCATAAAAATACTATAACAATATCAGTAAAATAAGCTTCTTTATTATTTATGAAGGGGCGCGTATAAAACAGTATTTCAAATATTTTATTTAATTTTTTTCCCCAGTCAAATACAGTACTATTTCCGATGCAAACTCCAAACAAACAATCCGTAAATAACTGTGTAATGCAAATCAGTTTGACATTACCACCATATTCCCCACGGCAAGAAAAAAATTCATGGACCTATGAAGTATATACAAATAGTATATTCTTACGTTCATATCATATTCAGTAAATAACAGAACATAGTAAATAAAGCACACATCTCCCCCCCCCCTCTGTGATAATGCAACCGAATGAGCTCCTATGCGCATGTGCATTGCATCTGCCCAAAAGCACCGTCGAAATTCGACGTTAAAAAAGTTTTAAAATGATTAAATTAAAAGTTTTAAAATGTCCTCTTTAATCATTGTTCGTTTCAAATCCATATCTTCTAAAACGCATCCATTGTTTTAAGCTAATCAATTTTTATGCAAAGATTAAGCCTGTTTATAATGGTTTGACCTTGTCTTCAGCAGACATTGATGTTTTTACAGTGTTTCAGACTAGTTGTGTGTTTTTTTTGTGTGTATCTGCGTGGTGATGTTTTAACCCTGATGATGAGCCAGGACGGCTCGAAAGCGCTAGGTTTTTAATGTGAAATGCAGTTTTGTATATTTTTAAAACACCTAAAGTAAAAGTTTTTAATAAATGATGCATATATGTTTTTGTGACATTTTGTGTTGTTTTTAAACAATTATTAAAGATTAAGAAGTTTTTTACAGTAATAAATCTATCTGCAGATGAGGGAGATTTTTAATGTTTTCAAGTGTAATTTATTTGTATGGTTTCTTCGGTTCCTTGACATAATCAGGATGATTATCCCTTTTCCATCACAGTCGGGGATATTTTTCCTCTTATACAGTTGGCAAATGTAAAAAAATAAAAAAATGCAATTCCTAGCATATCCTGATATCTGATGGAACATATTCAACATATCAATTTTATGTTCAACATAAACTAAAAAGTCCTTTTTTTTTTTTTTTTTTTTTTTTTTTTCGTGACAGATTTTTGTTTAGCGTCAAAATGTTCTATCTTATGGATAATTTGATCTTATGATTTATCACTTTTCTTTAAAAATTATTATTCACTTTTTATGATAGTTAGGGAAATCTATTTTCGATTGTGGAAACTTTCCCAGGGGCTGTTTTACATTATTGAAGTAAACTGGTGGTCATTGATAAGATAGAATTGAAAAACTTTTCATGCTTGAAAATTATTTAAAAAGTCGTTAAATTAATCGGCAGTTTTCAAATAAATTTCAATCGAAAGCTAATTTTTTTTCTAATTGATGATGTAAGAATTGAAATTGTAAAATGTAGTAAAAAAATAGAAATTTGTAGTATTTCGAAGTGATGTCAGGCGCGATGAAAGCTAAAGCGATAGCGCCTTTGTTGTCACAACTGTTGTACATTTCTAAAAATTGCCACTGTATTTTGGCTGGCGTCCAAAAGTGGAAAAACATTTTTTGACATCGAAAGAGAAATTCACAGTGAAAGAAATAGGACTTTGCGCTAATACGGAACTGTTAAATGAACTTATAATAAATCTACCAAAATAATTCCTATGAAATATTAGTCTTACATTGTTTATTCTAGCTAAAAATACAATAATTATTTCAAGATTTTCTTCTACCATAACACTATTTTTAATAACTTTAAATTTCCTGAAATCCTTTACTTTTATGATTTTTTTTATTAAAAAAGGAAATCTTCTAGCCTATAATTTTAAAAAAAAGCAATTGGTAACATGTAATCAAGGTATGCAATCAAGATGAAAAAATCAATGACGGCTCCAATTCTAATCTTTATAATCATGAATGAAAAAATCAGTAAAATTATGTCATGTTAACACAATCATATACATTTTTCTCTTTAGTTTTATCAATGTTAAAATGCACTTCAAGCTAAGCATAACGTCATATTCACCGGCGCAAACTTTTCACGCGTACTTCATATACCTTACATTAATGCTTAAACACCATGCACACAAATATAAATATATTTTGTATTTAATTGTAATGAAAAAATGGCATCAACAAAGTTATAATGCATAATAATAAAATAAACCCAATGGACAATATTCCCGTGACGTCACAATAAATATGATTTTTTTTCGCTTATAAAACACGCGGATAAGTATTTTTACCGAAATTTAACTTGCAAATTAACAAATTCGGCCTTAAAACCGCGTGCTTTTAATATTTATGATTTCTCTTTATTCAACCACAGAGTTTAGAAAATAAACTCTGTGCTTCGGAACAGTAGGCGTTATCTGATTATGACGTCATTAGCAGACGTAAAAGTTTAATTGAAAATTACGGTTAATTAATTAAATTTTCGAACAAACGAATGCACGATAACAAATCTGTGTCCAAATATCTTTCATTTAAAAAAGGAATGATGTAATTTGATGCAGTAGTTTGTTCTCACGGATTGTCGAAAGAAATCGCTTAGCGTTTTAAATATATAGATAGATGAGAAGATAGCGGTTTTATAACTAGTACAAATTATCTGTTTGTTTACTGAAGTGACTTAATGGGCAACGCAGTAAAAAGTATCATAGCACTCTAATTAAAGTGGCTTATTTTAACTAAATTGTGCATTGAATCACTTGGACAATGAAGAGATTCATCCATGCAACACCCAAACATCTGTCTACTTGTTTTAATTAACTTATTGTGATTTTATTTTGCAATTTCATCTATATCATAGTAGTACATATAATTTTTAAAAAATAAAACATATTTAATTAGATTAATTAGATTATGTAATATTGCGAAATAATGGCAATTTTGATTCAGAAGATACCAGAACAATACAAATACATAAATAATTAAATGCGCTAAACAAAATATGTCAAACATTACAAACAAGTTCACTATTTGTATTTTCATCTTCCTGACGTAATGCCATAAGTTCAAAAATTCAAGCTGTATAGGTAGTATACAGATAGGTTCCATAAATCCTGTCAAATAACAACAATTTGTCCAACAGAAGTGCGGTTTGCCCCATAAGATATCTCTAAAAGCCTGATTTTATTTTGTCGCAATTGAAAATACTCATTAAAGAAGTGGCAAAATAAGTTCATATTTCAAAAATGCATGAACATTTAACGATTTGTAGTTTCAGAAGAGTTAAGACTTATCAAAGGGGAAGTTTTCGTGTACAAAGAAATGAGACATTTCAAAGAGTACCATAAATCAGATCACATTTCCAAAACGCATAAAACTTAAATAAATTATTCTCTCGAAATGAGGCTGGCAACATAAATCTCGACGAATAATCGCGAATTACTAGAAAAGAAGATCAATACATATTTTAAGGTGCCTGACTACGTACGGATCAATTTTTTCCAAAAAAGCTATTGAATTATTTTTTGAACTTATTTTTATTAAGATTATGACTAGAAACTGTGAAAAAAATCAAAATATATTTCATTCATTGATTAAATTTTGGTAAATGGGGGATTTTGTTCTAAAATTTTGTGAAATTTGGCCCAATACGCAAAACGCTCTACAGAAAAATATATTTTATGTATCTTAATTTCCTTTTTGCACTTCATATGTATGACATTGGTCAAGGCAATGAACTAAAATCTAAGAGATATTTTAAATATTTCAAAACTTATAGCATATCACACCTTTTTACATGCGGATTTTCATAAAATTCGTCGTTGTCTTTCCACGAAAACACCCATAAAACAAAAAACATTTATTCGAAAATTAAATTTTTAGTTCATTGCTTTCACAATAGTGTAAAAAACATGCAATTTAAATTTCGTTGTGATATTCTAATAACTTTTTGAGAAATCATGTTTTGCGTATGGAATTTTCACCACAAATTACATTTTCCAAAAAATTCATTTAAAGTTTAGATTTACGTTTTACTACAAGAATTTACACAGTAATATGCATCTAAACTTTACTGTTTTTATGATCCATACACATTTTTTAAAGTACTGAGCCTTTCTTTATTTCTAGAAGGCCATAGTTTTGCTTCCCCCCTTCCAGTTAGTACCTTTAACTAGTACTTCCGGTCCTTTAAACAGTACTTCCGGTTTGAGTGACAGCTATTGAGTAGTTTAAAAACCGCTACAACTCCGATTCTATTTATCGTACAATAAAAATAAATACAGTTTTGGAAAGGTAAAAAGTTGGGCTTTAACAAAATGTAATAAAATCGTTTTGACAATTTTGGTCGATAACCACTTTTTAAACGTAGTCAGATACCTTAATTATGTTTTTCATTTGCAACAAAAATCGCAACATATTAACAAATCTCATTGTGAAAACTGCACTCTTATACTTTTTCTTTCAATAAAATTTTGAAGTTTTGTGCTTCCGCACTTAGAAATTTATCATCTAACTTTCAGCCAGGTAATTACAGTTTCCGAAACTGTTTCTTGAATCAGCAGATATGATTTTCAGTGCGATAGAATGTAAAGAAAATTCAGCATCATTATCCTAATATCCAACACAATATCTCTTAATAACTTAATGATAATAATCAGCACGAGTCAACCAGTATTTATTTTGTATGCATACCTTTGTATCAATGAATGCACTTTATATATTAACCCATTCAGCAACAAATTATTGTATCATAAGTGTACGCATATACCATATTTTTCACAACATTTTATTTTTATTATTATTATTTTATCAAATTGACATATATTATTATGTTTAAAACCCTTTCACTGACAAGCCCGTCTTAATACGTTCATTAAGCTCCAGGTTTCACTGAAATATAAGCATTTCTTAAATTAATACATTTCTACAAATATAATGCATTTTAATACATTGAGTAATGATTTATACCCTCAATGTGAACATTCATATATATAACTAGCATGCTACGTCCGCTGAGCAGGGCCATTTTTCTAAATGTACCTTAAATCAAAGGAAATGGCTTTGTATTTTAAAGGAATGTGGATCTTCACCTACAGATGCTACCTTAGAAAATATTTTCAAACGAACCTTGAACCAAACGAATTATATCAATGGATTTGAGCATGTATTTTAAAGCAATAGGGACGTTCACCTGGATTTTCCTTCAATATTGCTATAAACGATGTGAACGACATTGCGTTATATTATATCATACATTGGACAAAATTTGGGCTAAAAGAAACAACTCATTTAGTTGATCATTTATAGTAGTGTTTGGTAGAGAAATGAGGCCATTACGAGATTATAACAACAGGAACTAAAATGTTCTCAAGTCAACATACTACTAAAAGAGAAAACATTACAATAATTGCATAGATTGACCATTGAACTTAAATAATGTTCGGGTGGTTCATTTTCGTCTGTAAGTTCTTGAACTCCGTCCCTCTTTCTTGTCTCCATGTGAGATTCTGGTAACGTAAGTACAATCTCACTCTATGTTACGTTATTTTGCGCAATATACGTCCTTTTCTGGCAAATCTACTACGCTTTTTCATCTTTCGATTCCAGCAGAGAAAATACAGTGAAAATTGTAATAAATTGTTTGCATATAAAGAACAGTGTTTAACTTTCATATTTAAAAAAATGGTGAAACATAAAAAAATGCATTTTTAAAGCTGAATATGAATAAAATTAAAATGACGCCATTTTCACTGTCTTTCCATTTTTTAAACCAGTTGCATTCGTGTAACCGTTAATCTGAAAAAAAAACCCAATGATTAACTCTGGTAGAAGAATAAACCTCTAGTTTGTATCCAATAAAATCTTCCTAATATTCCATAATCTTGCCGATATCCAAGTTTGAAGGTCAAACATTAGAAGTGCTTGAAACGATATGGTTACTAATGTACCAGATTTAGTTACAAAACGAAGTTATTTACGCGCCAAGCTATATTCCATTAAATAATGTCAAATTACTGTTAATTAAATTATAGATATTTCATTAACAAAATTCCATACCTTAAATAAAACTGAAATGATAAAGTTAGTTATGCAAAATGTTTAGTAATATTATTTTTGGTGAATACTTAAACGGAAGATTTCTTTGCATTTCTCTAAAGAGCATAATAACACGCAGAAATAAATTCATTTCTCACTATGTTTAGCTGCTATGGCTGTGTGTAGGTCGAAAAGGCTTTATAATGATCGAAAAATTATCTAATCAGAATTTCAGGTACTGGTTTTTTTCTTATTCAGCCTGAAATGAAGAATCGACAAATATTATTTATTCCATTCGCCACCATTGACATTACAAAGTTTTTCTGTACATTGAAAGCGCCAAAACAGTGGCTGAGATGTTCTGCTCTCAAAGCTGGCGGCATACGGGAAGTGCTGAGTTCAAACTCCTGTCGCGCTCGTTGACCTAACCGTTCGGAATTTTCGGGGGTTTTCTTCGAACCTTGCCGTAAATGCGGGTTAGGATCCCTTAGAAAGACCCCCACGGAGGGCAGTCCCCCCAGGGTCTATATACATCGTGTTGATAATCGGCCGTCATAAAATCAACCAACCGTACATTGGAAGCATTGCTTTTTTGGTAAAACTTTGCTTCATAATAAAAAAACCCATAAATTTAACAATCGCTAATTTCAAAAGTCGTCTAATCTTCTGTAATCTGAATCGTCGTTCAGAGTAACCTTCAAACATAAACGACACATCCAACAATAAGTAAAAATGCCTAATGGCAGGTGACCGGAATACGGACAATTAGTCCAATGTCTTTTAAAAACCTTCCTGAAAGAAGGGAAGATATGCAGAAAAAACTAAAAAAGAAATGACGAAATAAAAAGAGTATCGAAAATTTTTTTCAGCAAACAATTTTTATTGCAAAATGTAGCCTTTTGTGATTGTAATAACGCATAAATGCACACATCTCCTTAAGAATATTCTTTGGATCCTAACTTTTGAAACAGTGGATATTTCTATAAGAGAAATTGGCGATATATTAAAAAAATAATAAAATAAAACTAAAAGAATAGACAATATTCGCTGATCTGAGTGCGAGGCTATAAAAATAATATGTTTGGTGAAAACAAACCAGCATGTGTCCGTAGTAAATTTTTAAATGTCTAAAATTTAATTATTTTATATTATGTGTTTGAGTATCAGACATTCACTAAAATTTTAATATTTGATCCCATATTCATAACAATATTTATATAATTTGCATTTGAATATAAAAATTTACTCCAAAAAGGATCTTGTACACACGAAAAAACACTATTATTGCTAATATCGCTCACGCTAATGTCACGCTTATGCATTTTTGGCTTAAAATCACATTGCTTGGCGATAAAAGAAAAATCAAAACCATAAATAAACAAATAACATGTAACTCATCAATGCAGTCATTTTTACAATTACATCTACTACTTCCTCCTGTAAGACACATGATAGGGGAGTTATATAAAAAAAATAACAGAAAGAAAAAAAGGGGAAAAAAATTACTCATACTTTATTAAATCAAATTATCAGATGCATCTTTGTTAACCTGACGCAAACGATAAATCACCAAATATTGACTTAATCTGAATTGCAATCTCATGCATTGCAAATATTTTTAAGCATTACAAACATTCCTTTGGGGTTTAAATTAAATATTATGCCTCATTAAAACCGTTTTTTCTTTCTTTTTCTTTTTTTCTTTTGAGGGGAGGGGGGGGGGATTTTAAATAAAATTAATAACATAATTTTTCTTTTATTTTTCTATGTGTTTGCATTATTTTCTGATATAGCCGTTTCAATTCTTTCGCCAACGATAATGGTCGCCAAAAGAATGATCTATGGTAACCTTATCGTCCAAAATAACAGAAGTTTCCATCATAATTCTATAACTAATATACGTAGAACTTTGTGTTATATGCTAAAACCTTCCCTGAAAAATTATCTCTCGAACAGTGCAAGTTCCATCAAAATCCATTCGGCAGAACTCGAGTTATAAAGGAACGGAATGAAATTTCCGTTTGTGTTTTATATATATAGTAGATGACGATTTTTATATAATTTTGGAATATTCACCCTTTTTTTTAGCATTTAAAATAAAATATGGTGAAAACAACATTACAATTGAGCCTTTTTGCTGAACAGTCAGAGGGTTAATTCACATGAAAAGAGCTCCTTCAACTCCCTTTTCTCCTTGAATATTTTGTTTTATTACTTTCTTCTATCTTTACAAGTAGAAAGTATTGGATTCCTGAAAAAATTCGGCTTTTGATTTTCGACGGATTTATACGTTACAGAAAGTCCTGAACACGATTTGACTGTTTTTAGAAAATGTCTCTCTGTGAGTCTGTCTGTCTGTCTGTATGTGATAAATGTTTTTTGGGTGCTCAATCTCAAAAACTAATACACGGAATTTAATAAAACTTTATATTCAGGTACACTTTGATACATAATAGTGCTGATTAGTTATGCTAATCACCCAACTGGTAATGTAGCATTTTGCATTTTTTACGATTTCAGATTCACTATTCCAATTTTACTAGCATTGTAAATATCACTGACTTTTAAAGTACCCCAATGATGATAAGATACTTCATTATATTTTTCATATATTATTTATATAATAAAATACTCTGAATGAGACGCTCTGGCGCGTTTACATAACAGTTTTAATAAAACTGTATTAATACTTTTTTATTACTGCATTGTATAGCAGACGTGCTACGCACGCGCTGCAATATCATTTAGTTATCCACCGATAGTGGGCTCGAAATCATCTTACTTAGTTATGTATATTTTAATTAGTTCACATTAACTTGAATGAACCAATTCTCGTTGAAGAAGATTCCACACATTTTTTAAAACACTTTGGTCGATTTATGAAAATGCCCTAAGTCGACCACTTTCAACTTACCCTATCCCGCCCACAGCTACCGATATGCAACCACCATAGTGCACGATGGGACTTCCACACACAAACTACCGTGGTCTGCGCTGAGTGGTTGTGGCTGAAAGTGAAATATACAATCCACGTCTATTTAATAAATGTAATACACGTCTATTTTTATATAGAGAGATAGATTTGCGACGGGCAGCTAAAAAACAATAATTATTTACAACAACCGTTCATGAAAATTAGTTTTCATGAAAAATATTATTGATGTTTCATAGATTTATTTTCACAAGAAACCAAATTGGGTTCTTTTGTGCTAGCAGTAAAGAATGAGTAAACTTTGGCGTCATAAACACACTAAATACAAGTGGGTAAATGTAATCAAAGACCGCACAAATTGTTTCGTTTAATATTCCTTTCAAAACACTTTATCCTTTCTTCAATAAATCCAAATAAATTTCATTTTCAAAAAAAAAAGTCATGTTTTCTATAAAGTAAATATTTACCGATCTATTTTTTTCGTTTTTTCGAGTATCTGAACCGGCCCGATAGCGGGCGAAGCCCACTATTATACTCTGTCATAATAATATCTGTCAGGTGGACTAAATGTGATATTAGGAAAAAAATCAATTTCAAAATTAAACATATTGTATAGAAACCTTCAAAATGTTAAAATATGCCAATATTTCTATAATCGGGTTTTTATCATGATTCAATACGTTCCTCAAACTCATATGACATTATAATCACTTGCTGACACCATATCTACTTGCTCTCTCTATTGCTCATATTGATACTCTCTTTGTATTATTCTCAAACATTTGAAAAAGTCCGTTAAACTTCCAATATGGCATCAGATTAATTTTCTTTTTAAATCTCTAATGACGTCACATTAACCTGCTTTTTGTACTTACACATACTCATACTCCTTGTAGTATTGAGAAATGTTTTAAAATTTCCGTTTTATTACCAATATGACGTCATATTAATATTTTTTTTCACTTAGTGAAACTTTTTATTTCATTTTCATTTTTCACGTGGGAATCTTTCAATAGAAAATTAATTATTGTAGAAAGAATTTTATTGCGGATTTTCAATTGTTGGCAACTGCTATAACGAAACATATTTAAATTTAATAGGAAACGCCTGTTAAATTTTTGGTGTTTTATCTCTCTATATTAAAATAATACGATTTTTTTCAAAATTCAGCGTGACAGTGGGTATTCAGCTGTAAGTACACACAATTTCAAGTCTGTAAGTTACAGAGCTTCTGAAAACCGCCTCTGTGACGGACAGACAGAGAAGCGGGACGAATAGGGTTTCTTGAGATGAACGAAACCCTAAAAATGAACGTTTTTTGAATGTCTATGATTATTAAAAAAAATTATTTTCTAATTGTTAAATTGTTTTAACGAAACAGCGAGTTAAATTTATTTTAATTAAAGAAATGTAATGTTCCAAGAGGAATGTTGTTTGGATTATACAAATTTTCAGAAAATAATAAATACATTATCTGGTTTTTAATTAGGTTATATTTTGAGAATAATATAAGTTTTCGATTGGTTTTGGAATATAAAACTGCGTACCAAGTTATAGCAACCTCAAGTTTTTAGAAGTTGATATTCGCTTTAATTCATATTTATAAGTTTTGTAATAATATATTCATTTATGGTTTTTAATAATACATTCATTTATAATTTTAATAATACATTAATTTATGTTTTATAATAATACATTCATTTATGTTTTTTATTAGTGACATTGATTTGTAACTCCTTATAAGTTACATTTAAATGACAGCATTATGATAATTATTGCTATTAATTTAAACCAGAAAAGGAAACGATATCTACCCATGTTTAAATTATTTAATGTATTTTTCTCCTATTTATCCATAAGAAAGTGTAATTAACATAAACGTGATTTACTCTAAATCTCAAATATAAATTTAATTAACTAAGATAGACTGATTTATAAAAAAAATTCCAAACTTTTATGGACGAACTAAGTAAAATTTGCATTACCTAACTGGATTGAATATGATATTTTATACTACAGTGAAAAAATAATACATATTTCCTTTGAAGTTATTACTCTAATTAATTTGTAATCTACACATATTATCTGAAAATTAGAGTCTGTCTCTTAAACAAATTGTTTTAATCTTTTCATAATGAGAGAAAATTCACGGTTCAAAAACTTTTCTGCAGTAGTTAGCACGTTTAAACTTTAGACCATCAAAATATCTTCACAAAACATTAACTGTCCTTTATGAATGTATTTCTGAATATCATGTCAGCCAAAAGATAATTTTCCTGGAAAAAGATGAAACGTGAATAGACTTCATGTTGTAAAATTTTAATGAATGCTAATGAAGTTCAGACTTTGTATATTTCTTTCATATGCTAATTTAAGAAATGAAAAAATAAGCTAGTCTCTTATATTTAAAGTAATTATTTTTTTTCTAAATGGTTGCCTGTAAACTATATATCTTGTTTGAGTGTTTTCAGACGACTATGAAGTTTTTAACGATGCATATATTATATTCCTTCACTCGGGAAGTTAAGGCTAAAAGTAGATGGAAAGTGGGGGTTCAACGGCCACAGGAAGAGAAATTAGGTGTGGAGTTCCAAATCCTATGTGGAGCGGTCTCCTACGTCATAGTGTCTTTACAAGGTTCTGATCTCTTTATACCACTAGTTTTTTTTTTCGATGCTATGTTTGATATTAACCCGGCAAAGCAGATTTATTTATCTCTCTCTATATATATGTATGTTTGATATTATCCTGGCAAAGCAGTTTTAATTATCTCTCTATATATATTAGTGTATGTCTGGTACTATCCTGGCAAAGCAGATTTATTTATCTCTCTCTATATATTCGTGTATGTCTGGTACTATGATGGCAAAGCGATTATATGTGTGTGTGTGTGTGGGTAAAATATATATCCATATCATTCATAAACTCGAAAAAAATATTAAAAACATTTTTAAAAAGAATGCATAATTAAAAAAAAAACTTTAGAAAATTACAAAGTATTAAAAAAAAAAAGAACTTTAGAAAATTACAAAGTATTAAAAAAAAACTTTAGAAAATTAAAAAATAGTAAAAAAAAAAGTTTAAAAACTTAATATGGTGATAAAAATACGTATGTTTGTATATGTGGGTGATTATACGTATGGGTAGAATAGGTTTCAATAAAGTTCACATAGATAGCATTCTACGAGAAATGTTTGTGTAGAAGTTTTTAATAAGTGCACATATTTAAAATTAACATTTTTTATTAAAACAAAAAATACAGAAAGTTTTATTTACAGTAGAGTATTTACATCTCGATTTTGCATTACCAATACAAATCAGCATTTTCTTCTTTATTACAATCTTCATTAATGTCACAATGTCCATACGCTAAGCTGGATATCTCATCATCTAACAAGTAGCGCTTATCGTCAAAAGGACTTAGACTAATCTTATTCTGAGTTAGTATGTATAGACGATGGTTATTTTGGGCGATCCTCGTCTGCTTCTCCATACTTGTTTTTTGCTGTTGTAGACACTCCAAATAGTCTTCATGCTTTATTTTCTGACGAATAATCTGTGTTGACACACCTTTTGCTCGCTTCTTTACTTCTTTCATGGATTTTAATGAATACATTTTAGCCCTGAGGCCAACAAATTCAAGGGCTAATTCGCCATTTAGCTCGTCCTTAAACTTACCAATCAGCTTTTTGTTATCATCAGAGAATAAATTATGGGATTTTGAATAGTCGGAGAAGTCAAACAAATCACGATGTTGCTTCATGTCATCAAAAATATTGCTTGTTTCTATATGATAAGCTAAGGAGTCTGTGTCAGTAAAAAGAAGTGTCGCTCGATTTTTGTATATGCTTTTCATATACCCATAATGAAATTGAAACATTAATAATTTAGATAGCTCTAAAATTGTGAATCCGACATAAATAGGTCGATTCATTCAGATACTAGTATTAAGCCGCTCTACAGCAGCCAAGCCTTCATCATAGGTTTTAAAGGATTTAAATGA
This sequence comes from Maratus michaelseni, assembly GCA_963931845.1. Taxonomy (NCBI): domain Eukaryota; kingdom Metazoa; phylum Arthropoda; class Arachnida; order Araneae; family Salticidae; genus Maratus; species Maratus michaelseni. Next base: position 428,426,427 of record OZ007592.1, read on the forward strand.
GGGTGATGCCACTAGTTTTTTAGCTCTTTTTTCATCATTACACAATACAATATTTCGCTTTTTTCGAAGATTTTCCATGGTTTTACCAAAAACAGAATTATTTAATAATTTAAAAAAATCCTTTTCAAAAGAAGATGTTGCTTCTTTCCTTTTTTGAGTATTAAAATTAATATATTTCTCAAGCCAAGGTGCTTTTTTAAATTTTATGGCTTTATGTACAGCAGTAATTTTTAATCCAAGCTGCAAATAATATTTTAAGTTGCGATAATGGGTTATATAATTCCTTTTATTATTCAAATTGGGTATAAGTTTAGGGGTTCCTATGAATTTTCTATTATTATTTACCAAGTTTCGTGCATAGGGAGATAGCATTTGTTCCTCCACAGTTACTCTCTCAGGGGCGACAGGGTATTCATTGTGCAAAGGATGTAAATGTTTTGGATAATCGAGGTCCACCTCAAAGAGATACCCAATTTCAGAACTATCAGGTAGAGACAAAATCCAATCTTCTGTGATATGACTAGTTTCACACCATTCAAATCCGCCATAGGGTAAAAATTGGCTCATAGCCCACCCATATAAGTTATTAGCATCCCAGTACATGATGTAGCTGGGTGCCTCATTTTCTCTATAATCAGGCGTACCGGGTATGTTTGCCTTAGCATATCTTCGGCTTATCATACTGACGCCTCCACGTATTCCATTTTCAACCATGAGCAACATGTTTATATCAGTAAGTAACTCTAAAGGTGTTTCAGACATATTCAAACTCGCCTGCCATGCGAGCGAAGGTGCAGTGAAACAGGTGAGCAGGATCAATTTTATAATACTGCTGACATAATTTCCTAAAGTTTTGAAACACGTCAGCAAGTAGTAGAACATCTGTCTTCACATACAGATTGTGATAATCCCCCAAAGTTTTAAGACTGAAGGAGTTCCACACATTCTGGGCATGCTGATAATCCTCATCTTGAATATCTTCATTGGTCAGGCTATTAAAAAATGCTGAAGGTAGGGGGAGCTGCATCTCTTCAAATTTTTCAAAAGACGTAAAATAATCATAGGGGTAAACCCCTTTACGTGTCAGTAAAGATAAATTATTATTTTGTGGGAAATTTCTCTAATTATGGTGAATTGATCACCTCGAAGATTTTTAACAAGTTTTTCCAATGACGTAGGCAAAAATTGGAAAGAATCTATAAACGCCATCTGAATAGAAGATGTAGGCTTTTTGATTTTAAATGTGATATAGTTTTCCATAGAAGTAGCAATAACATCAATTTCAATACCTTTAAATTTTCCTAACTTCGTCATAAGGTGGTGTGCATCATAGTTTTTTAAGTTATGGAAAATAACAGGAATTGTCTTTGATTGTCTGAAATTGAGGTTGCAATATGGGTGTGCAGCTCCTCTATACACACCTGACAGGTGATCATGGTCACGTGTACGTTTCTCATATAAAGCTTTTTTACAAGTATGACAAAACTCTGCTTCTCGAAATGCCTTTTCTCCCTGGGGAGAAAGCTTCATAGGTTTCACATCTAATAACTTCTGTCCCAATATTTCCTTCTCTTGCATCATTTTGTTTAAAAAATGCTCAACACAGTTTCTACCACGATATACCTGTGCTTTCTTCACACATGTTCCATTGGATCCGACAACCACATAAGCGTACCCACACGGTAAGTGATAGGTTGTTTTCTCAGTATAGGATGTTTTAGAAGAGGGTGAGACTAATGAAATGGGTATAAGTAGACTCTCGAAATCCGCATAAATCGTATAGGCCACAGGATGTTGTAGATGAATACCTGAAAACTTTAATATATTATCATTTTCACTAGGCATCTTTATAGCTTGTGCTGCATGGCGAGAACAATATTCGCTATGCTTATCCAACAGGTCTTGTCTTGAAAATCGATGTAAACATCGATAACAATAATAGCCAGCGGCTCTATGCTTGGGAAGATCACTCAAAAGTCTTGAAAAACTTCTTATCAAACAATAGTGTTGCTTTTCTCCATTGTCGACTAGTAACAAATTAATCACATCATGATACTTCTTTTCAGATATATACAGAGGACAAACTTCATCCTCTTCATACCCAAACACATTAACCCGTAAATTGTTGAGTTGTTCAATAACAGGTATCTTCTGAAGGGGTACAGGACATTCTACACTGCCTAATTTAATATCATGTTCATAAGGTCGATAATGTGAAACACGTTCAGGCTTTTTTGTATAATCTAAATTCAGTTTAAAAGCCAAAAGGCACCACACCAAACACTTGTTGTCTTCATTTTTTATATTCAGCACGGCTTTTTTATCATCCAGTTTTTTAGGCAGAGGAATGTAGGAACTCGCAGCAAGGGGATGATATTTAGCAATCTTGAGCTCAAAATGATGGATTTTTCTAAGTTTCCACCCAGAACCTCGTTGTACAAATTCTTCAAAGGACTTAGTTATCTTTGAAAATCCTTCTTCAATATGTTGTGAGATAGTATCTTCGATAAGTTCGGTCATACATGAGCATCGAAAAAAAGATTCAATTTCTTGCATCTCCTCATTATTTGTCATACGTTCAAGTGATATTTTTTATACCATATACCATTTAATGGCACCCTTTTCTTGAAATTCACTTACTAGGCGTTCATGTATCTCAGATTGTAAGTGTGTATGAAATACCTCTAAATCACTTTCTTCTTGTTCGTCGGGATACAAAATTACTGTTTTAAATACATTAAGTACATCAGACTGCTTCGGTTTTCTAGACTTTACATTAGACAAAGTCATTTTTCGTTTAACACTCACAAGAGGTGTGCGAGAGTGTTGGGTGCGTATATGCTGTCTCAATTCGAATTTTCGTCCAAACACCTTATCACAATCAACAAGGGAATGTGGACTTCTGATGTGACTTTAAATGATACTTCAAATTATCCTTCCGTGTAAAAACTTGATCACATTCATCACACTTTAATGTAGACTGTCCAGTAGCATTATGGGTTTCCAGGTGTCTTTTTAAATTCGATTTCTGATCAAAAGACTTCAGACACATATCACAGGTATGCAATTTCTCATTACCATGAACCTTCATATGCCGTTTTAAATTAGAACAGAATGAAAAACCCTTATTGCAGATAGGGCAAACATTGCTCTTCTCGACATCCGGAAGGGTCACAGTCTTTAGAGAAATATTTTCTTCAGGTGGCATCTCGACATCCATGAGACTAGGGGATATAGTGTCCTTCTCTGTTAAAACTTGAGAATCCTTATAGGTTTCAACACTATTATGCATCTTCATGTGCAGTCAAGCTTGATTTGTGTCCAAAGACTTTCTGACACACGTCACAGATATACAACTTCTCATTTAAATGAGACTTTATATGTCGCCTCAAATTAAAAGGAGTTGAGAATGTCTTCGCACAAGTCAAACACGGGTACATCTTCTTCACAGGCGCAGAATTTCTGAAATGCGTAACTCCATCATTAGACATAACGCTATCCATAATATATTAGCAAAAAAAACTTTTAAAACCAAAACACAATCTTAACAAATAAATGATCCACTTAGGTAAAGATAGGGATCAGGAGCGGTTTAAGACACGTCCGTTCACTAAAAAGCAAATCAACAAATGACACGAATCACACTTCTCGCCCGCTATTTATACCCCAGACCCCTCACGACCACCCACGTTGATCATAATCTGGCGACAAAATATTCCACTTGGTGAGAAAGCATAAAATTAAAATGATGCAAGAGAAGGAAATATTGGGACAGAAGTTATTAGATGTGAAACCTATGAAGCTTTCTCCCCAGGAAGAAAAGGAATTTCGAGAAGCAGAGTTTTGTCATATTTGTAAAAAAGCTTTATATGAGAAACGTACACGTGACCATGATCACCTGTCAGGTGTGTATAGAGGAGCTGCACACCCCTATTGCAACCTCAATTTCAGACAATCAAAGACAATTCCTGTTATTTTCCATTACTTAAAAAACTATGATGCACACCACCTTATGACAAAGTTAGGAAAATTTAAAGATATTGAAATTGATGTTATTGCTACTTCTATGGAAAACTATATCACATTTAAAATCAAAAAGCCTACATCTTCTATTCAGATGGTGTTTATAGATTCTTTCCAATTTTTGCCTACGTCATTGGAAAAACTTGTTAAAAATCTTCGAGATGATCAATTCACCATACTTAGAGAAAATTTCCCACAAAATAATAATTTATCTTTACTGACACGTAAAGGGGTTTACCCCTATGATTATTTTACGTCTTTTGAAAAATTTGAAGAGAAGCAGCTCCCCCTACCTTCAGCATTTTTTAATAGCCTGACCAATGAAGATATTCAAGATGAGGATTATCAGCATGCCCAGAATGTGTGGAACTCCTTCAGTCTTAAATCTTTGGGGGATTATCACAATCTGTATGTGAAGACAGATGTTCTACTACTTGCTGACGTGTTTCAAAACTTTAGGAAATTATGTCAGCAGTATTATGAAATTGATCCTGCTCACCTGTTCACTGCACCTTCGCTCGCATGGCAGGCGAGTTTGAAGATGTCTGAAACACCTTTAGAGTTACATACTGATATAAACATGTTGCTCATGGTTGAAAATGGAATACGTGGAGGCGTCAGTATGATAAGCCGAAGATATGCTAAGGCAAACATACCCGCTACGCCTGATTATAGAGAAAATGAGGCACCCAGCTACATCATGTACTGGGATGCTAATAACTTACATGGGTGGGCTATGAGCCAATTTTTACCCTATGGCGGATTTGAATGTTGTGAAACTAGTCATATCACAGAAGATTGGATTTTGTCTCTACCTGATAGTTCTGAAATTGGGTATCTCTTTGAGGTGGACCTCGATTATCCAAAACATTTACATCCTTTGCACAATGAATACCCTGTCGCCCCTGAGAGAGTAACTGTGGAGGAACAAATGCTATCTCCCTATGCACGAAACTTGGTGAATAATAATAGAAAATTCATAGGAACCCCTAAACCTATACCCAATTTGAATAATAAAAGGAATTATATAACCCATTATCGCAACTTAAAATATTATTTGCAGCTTGGATTAAAAATTACTGCTGTACATAAAGCCATAAAATTTAAACAAGCACCTTGGCTTGAGAAATATATTAATTTTAATACTCAAAAAAGGAAAGAAGCAGAATCTTCTTTTGAGAAGGATTTTTTTAAATTATTAAATAATTCTGTTTTTGGTGGAAACAATGGAAAATCTTCGAAAAAGGCGAAATATTGTATTGTGTAATGATGAAAAAAGAGCTAAAAAACTAGTGACATCACCCTCATTTAAATCCTTTAAAACCTATGATGAAGGCTTGACTGCTGTAGAACGGCTTAATACTAGTATCTTAATGAATCGACCTATTTATGTCGGATTCACAATTTTAGAGCTATCTAAATTATTAATGTTTCAATTTCATTATGGGTATATAAAAAGCATATACAAAATCGAGCGACACTTCTTTTTACTGACACAGACTCCTTAGCTTATCATATAGAAACAAACAATATTTTTGATGACATGAAGCAACATCGTGATTTGTTTGACTTCTCCGACTATTCAAAATCCCATAATTTATTCTCTGATGATAACAAAAAGGTGATTGGTAAGTTTAAGGACGAGCTAAATGGCGAATTAGCCCTTGAATTTGTTGGCCTCAGGGCTAAAATGTATTCATTAAAATCCATGAAAGAAGTAAAGAAGCGAGCAAAAGGTGTGTCAACACAGATTATTCGTCAGAAAATAAAGCATGAAGACTATCTGGAGTGTCTACAACAGCAAAAAACAAGTATGGAGAAGCAGACGAGGATCGCCCAAGATAACCATCGTCTATACACACTAACTCAGAATACGATTAGTCTAAGTCCTTTTGACGATAAGCGCTACTTGTTAGATGATGGGACATCCAGCTTAGCGTATGGACATTGTGACATTAATGAAGATTATAATAAAGAAGAAAATGCTGATTTGTATTGTTAATGCAAAATCGAGATGTAAATACTCTACTGTAAATAAAACTTTCTGTATTTTTTGTTTTAATAAAAAATGTTAATTTTAAATATGTGTACTTATTAAAAACTTCTACACAAACATTTCTCGTAGAATGCTATGTATGTGAACTTTATTGAAACCTATTCTACCCATACGTATAATCACCCACATATACAAACATACGTATTTTTATCACCATATAAAGTTTTTAAACTTTTTTTTTACTATTTTTTAATTTTCTAAAGTTTTTTTTTAATACTTTGTAATTTTCTAAAGTTTTTTTTTTAATACTTTGTATTTTCTAAAGTTCTTTTTTTTTTAATACTTTGTAATTTTCTAAAGTTTTTTCTTTTAATTATGCATTCTTTTTAAAAATGTTTTTAATATTTTTTTCCAGTTTATGAGTGATATGGATATATATTTTACACACACACACACACACATATAATCGCTTTGCAATCATAGTACCAGACATACACGAATATATAGAGAGAGATAAATAAATCTGCTTTGCCAGGATAGTACCAGACATACACGAATATATAGAGAGAGGTAAATAAATCTGCTTTGCCAGGATAATATCAAACATACATATATACATATATAGAGAGAGATAAATAAATCTGCTTTGCCGGGTTAATATCAAACATAGCATCGAAAAAAAACTAGTGGTATAAAGAGATCAGAACCTTGCAAAGATACTATGACGTAAGAGACCGCTCCACATAGGATTTGGAGCTCCACACCTCTTTCTCTTCCTGTGGCCGTTGAACCCCCACTTTCCATCTACTGATAAATGATTTTTGTACTAATTATTATATAAACCATATATAATGTATACAGGGTGTCCACGTATAACCTGACCGTCCTTTATTTTCTCAACCATTGGTCCTAGATGCATACTTCCAATTACAAAAATGGTTTAAATAAGGTAAAGAATTATTTTTAAAGCAATTTGAGTCAAGAAAAACATGTATTTAAAAATTACGAAATTAAAATTTTTATACGGTCCCCCGGTCCTATAAGTGATATTTAGTAAAAATTTACTGTGATACTATCAAGTAAGACAAAAAAGTCCCATTCATCTAACATTAAAATTTACCGAGTTACGAAACTTTGAAATGCATGACTTATACCACTTTTTTGCATCTCAAAACAGATGATTTCGGCCATGCTTTCAGGGGTCGTATATAAAGTACTTAAACTTATTTCAAGGTATCTGCGCTTTAAAAGAAATCGTACAAATATTACGATTGAGTTAACTTTTATTAGTTAAGTTTCAGATTAGTTAAAATAATCCTATTTTAAGATATGTTTTATTTTGTAAGGATTTGAGATTAGGATTTCTTTTAACAAAAATTATGTTATTTTCATAAGGTTTTATTTAACTTGCAACGATCGTCTTTCCAGTTTAAAATTTGTACTTGAACTTTAACTCACTTTCAAAAGTCCGATCGAAGTTAAATTTTACATACTGACTTAAATCCGATGGCAATGTAATATTATTATAATTTTCGACGCTTAGCATTTTATACATACTTATATTAGAGGATAACACAAAACAATTTGGATAGATTACCGTCAACAAGTTTAAGAAAGAGTTTTAGATTAGATAACATAAGCCTGCGGTGGTTGTGTTTTTTAATTTTTATAATTACGTTTTATGTATTTTTTAACGCTGAATAAAAAAATTACCTTCTCTTTTAACCATCATGTCAGGATTTTTCGCAAATCGTAAATTTCAAGGTTAAAAAATAGCGAAAAATCTGATACTATAAAATAGATGCAAGACTTTTTTATTCAGTTTAATTTTATTTAATTCAATATTTTTTTCAATTTTTTGGCTTTACTGGGTTACTTACAGCGAAACAGCTCTGGGGTCCGATGAGGTTGAGAGGGGAGGGGGGGATCAATTTTAACTTTGAGCTTTTTAACTTTGAAATTTGCGATTTGAGAAAAATCCTGACGTGATGGTTTAAAGTGAATGTCATTTTCGGATTCAGCGCTAAAAAATACATATTAATCAATTTTCAAAAGATAAAAAACGTCACATCCCAAATTTTGAAAGACAGTGTAATCTAACAACATTTTAAAATCTGTATCATTTTGTAAAGAAATGAGGCTGTTGTTTTTCATCCTTTTATTTAACAAAAATTCTGTTATTTTTATCCTCTTATATGTTCAGTATAAATTGTATATTTTGTATTAATATGTCAGAATGATTATAGATTTCACATTTATATTAGATTGCAGTGTTAATTTTGCTCTCAACTATTTTTTTGATATGTCGGATGATTGCTTATATCTCTACTACATTTGTGAATGACCCCTATTTCGCAACAAAAAATATACTCCAACTTTAAACAGCTATTACTCGGTCAGTTTTAATGTTAGATGAATGGAACTTTTTTTGTCTTACTTGTTAGTGTCACAGTGAATTTTTACTAAATATCACATATAGGATCGGGGGACCGTATAAAAATTTAAATTTCGTAATTTGTTAATAAATACTTTTCTTGACCCAAATCGCTTTAAAAATAATTCTTTACCTTATTTAAACCATTTTTGTAATTGGAAATATGCATCTAGCACCAACGGTTGAGAAAATAAAAGTCGGTCAGGTTATACGTGGACACCCTGTATATATTATATATATATATATATATATATATATATATATATATATATATATATATATATATATATATATATATATATGGCATTTGGACGAAGTTGAGATCTTATGAGGATATAATATTCGATAATATTCGATGAGAAAATGGCAGTCCTTCAACGATATAGCAAGTTGCAGTCGAATTTAGCGAGTATGGCGAAGTAGTAAGGCAATGAAATGAGATCACAGAATTTCTCCATTAAATCCAGCCAATCTCCAGACAAATAGTTTTATTTAGAAGACAAACAACGCAGAGACAATTCCCAAAGGTCTAAAACTTATAGCCCTCGGTCTCACGATGTTTCACTTCATTAAATTAAGATGTTACTGGGCCAGATGAATATTCTACGGAATTGAAAACACCAGATACATATTTGTTTAGACTTCCAAAAACGTCAAAAATCTAGTGCCCCTACCGCTGCGGGCGAGTTTTGTTCTCTCCGCGGAGATATACAGAAATTTACGTCACGAGCGCACAACCCAATGAGTGAGAAGCTAGCTCCAGCTCAGCGAATGAGACGCGAAGGAGAAGCTAAGACAGTAAAGAATTCCGAACCTGGTCGCGGAGAAATTTTGAAGTTAAAATCCCAAGCGCGCGAAAAAATCAGAGCAATAATAATAATAAGAAGAAGAAGAAGAAAATGGCTTTTAAAAAACATTCGAAATGAGAACGCGTCTCGGAATTTTATAGATTGGGGAGCTGATAAAAGCGACGAATGAACTTAAAATTTTAGATTAAGATTTGGAATAAAATAATTATTAATATACGGATATTTACTTTTAAAAGGACTTTAAATAGGAATAAATATTATTAAGAATTAAGGAAATACTGGCTATGACAGAAGTTAGATTAATTTTAAAAGATTAATGCGAATAAAATGGAAGGATACGAAGGAAATAAATTTTTTATATAAAATTATCCCCCCCCCCTAAAAATTCGAATGACGGGTAGATCCGATGATCTACAAGTTCATTAAGGCAAGCAAGAATTTGGATTACAAAATATTTATCTGGTATTCTAGTTAATGCCAAAAATTCTTTGATTTTATTAAAGTTAATTCAATAGTTAATTCAATAGCGAACCTGTGGGAATTGTTTAAATACAGAAATACATACAATTACAATATAAATAATTTAGTAACAAATAATATTTTTTCACTCTTCAAACATAAATAGTGAAAAGGATGAATATAAGGTAAACAAAGCATTTATGTCTAAGCAGTGAAACGTATAAATGTCTAATAGTCCTCTTAATCAATAAAAGTCTGAGTCATAAACCTCTCATTTCCAATATAGTTTGAAGGCACAGATATGTCAAGCATTAGCCAGTAGTATAGTTCCGGCAATACAGTGTATTGATTCTGTAGTAGGATAATTCCAGTTAATCATAAAGTTCAAAAACATAAGAAAATTTCATCACCACTAAGTTCAATAAACAATTAAAGTACTGGTTTGTGATGCTTGATAAGTTTTGTGCCTTGATAAGTAGGTATAGCTTGATAAGTGCACTTATTAAGGAAAGTCCAGTCAGTTAATAATGTTCCATCAATTAGATATGAGTATTAGATGTTTTGCTAGTAAGATGTGACTTTTTATCATCAACTAATATACTATCAGTGGTTCTCTTTTATCACAATTCTCAAGAATATTCTCTTTTATAATCTTATCACATAATAAATAACAACAACAATTATAATAACAACATAATAATATCAACAATAACAAACAACTTCAAAATAATACTAAATCATTAATTCCTCTGTATATAATTTAATTCCTCATTCTTTTTCAATATCAGTGAGGAATGAAAATGTACTTAATAAAAGGAAACAAAAATAAGAAATAGTACAATAAGAAATATCTGTGAAAAATTATCAACAATTCAGTAAGATAATGTGCTCTCTGTTTTCAGTCAAACAAGAGAAACATAAGCTGCTCAATGAAAATAAGACCTTGAAGTGAACGGTGGATAATAAGTTTAACTATTACTATTAGTAGAGAATTTTATTCTATTATTATAATTTAATTTAATCCAGTGAATTTTTATTCAATTTATTTTAATTTAATGTATTATTCTAATATAATTTGCTATTCCAATTTACTTTATTGTTCTAATTCAATTCAATCCAATATAAGAACCTTTTAACTCAAATCAACTAATTTACGCCTGCATAAAAAGTTAACTCAAGCAAAAATATTGGCAGTAATATTCTTGGGAATTCCTATATTCAAGAACATACTGTTATACAGAAGAGAATTGATTAGTCAATTATAATTTGATTTCATTAAATTTAGTTAATTTTTCCTTTACTAAGTTTAATATTAAGCTATTGATTTAACATTAGTTTGTTGCTGCTAATGTGACAACTTTAATTTATCAGGAGGGTAATAAGGGCGTAATTTTGATACATGGACTATTTCAGTAAATTTATTTTGAGTCTGTCTATTAATTTCAACATTTACATCAGATAATTTTTTAAGGATTTGATAGGGACCACTAAAAACTTGTGAGAGCTTTCTGGTATTGGAATAATGGGATCTTCCATAGATAACAAGATCTTCTATCTCAAATTTTGGCTCCACATAATTTCTATCATAATAGTTTTTACTTTTCCAGTAAAATTCATCCGTGCGTTTTTTAGCAATGTTGAGGGCTTCCTGGACAGGAGGGTAATAATTTTGCTTAAGAGGGGAATCATAGGGTAATTTGCCAAAAAGTAAATAAGCAGGAGGAAATTTGGTTATGGAATGGGGTGTATTATTGTATTCATTAACTACTTCAGTCAGAAGTTTGGTCCAAGGAATTTTGGAGGTAGTAGAATTAACTTTACACTTTAATCTTGTAACTATTGATTGATTCACTCTCTCACATTTGCCATTCGTTTGGGGGTGATGTGATGTGGTTAAACGTTGCTTAAAAATGTGATTCCGCAAAAAAATTTTAAATCTAGGTGAAGTAAAAGCTGCATTCCTATCACTTGATACCTTTTGAGTACCCTGTATATCGAAAAATTTGTTGAAACAGAATAATTGTTGAGGGAATTGAATATTGAAGACTTGTTTTAAGCAATTTGTGTATGTTTCTGTGGTAACAATTTTTGAAGGAAATGCCCAAACATATCTGGTTGCATGGTCGATGATGATGTGTAGATATTTTTTGGTAGAGTTATAATAATTGAATCCTCCCACAGTATCAATAGAAAGACATTCCAAAGGTTGATCTGTGGTGGGCATAGCTTGTAATAAGCCAAATTTTTTCTGTCTGGGTTTTTTATTCTTTTGACAAATATCACAATGTTTTACAAAATTGGTTATATCTTGCGTCATGTCAGGCCAATAATAATTAGGGGAGATTAAATTTAACATTTTTTGGATACCAGGATGACCAAATTTTTCATGTGCAACATTTAGTATTTTTCACCTTAAAGACATGGGGACTACTATTTTTCGAAATCCTTTCCTTTTAATAATCATAAGTCCATTTTCATTTAGATAATTTTTACCACACACATTATCTTTTTCCTGCCTCTCTATAATTTCTTTAACGTCCAGAAGAAAAGTAAGTGGTTGAATAAAATGTGAAACTGGGTTTCTCGACAACATGTCGGCTTCGACATTTGTGGATCCCTTTTCGTAAACTATATTATATTCAAACATGCTCAACTTCAAAGACCATCTAAATAACCTGCCTCTCAAATGTTTAGTATTTTTTAACCATACAAGAGATGCATGATCAGTATGAATGGTAAAATTTACACCATGAAAATAATGATAGAATTTGTCTAAGGTGTCAATGATGGCAAGACACTCTAACTCGGTAATAAAATAATTCTTCTCATAACTTCTAAATCCTCTAGAGTAATAAGCAATTGGATGTAAAAAATTATTACTATCAGGTTGTTTTAAGACTGCACCTACTGCCACCTGTGAGGCATCAACAAACATATGGAGGGATAACTTCGGGTCATAAATTTTTAAGATAGGTTTGGCTATTAAGGCATCTTTTAATTTTTGAAAAGAATTTTGACAATCTGTATTCCATTCCCATAATGTATTTTTCCTGAGTAATCTGTTAAGAGGGACTCGAATTTCGGCATATTTATCTATAAACTTGTGATAAACATTGATAGATCCTAAGAATCTCTGAAGTTCTTTTACATTTGAAGGGGGTTTTAGTTTTTTTATTACTTCAATATTAGCATTAGCAGGAGTTAATGTGACATTCTGGATGGTATATCCTAAGAAGTTAATTTTATTTTGAACAAAATTGCATTTAGATAGTTTAAGTTTAATGTTTTCACGTCTACATAATTCAAATATTTGGTTTAAATGTTGCATGTGTTCTTCTAATGAGGAAGAAAAAATAATAATATCATCAAAATAATGGCAAGCAAAGTCTATTTTGTATTTAGTAAGTATTCTTCTAAGGGTTCTATTAAATATCGGGGGGCCTAATTTAATCCCGAAGGGCAGAACTAACCATTCAAAGAGCCCAAAGTTGGTAGCAAAAGCCAATTTTTCAGTATCGGATGGATGGATGGGTATGTGCCAGTAGCCAGAGGCTAAATCTAAAGTTGAAAAATACTGCGCACTACTTAGTTTATCTAAAATTCCATCGATACGAGGTAGGGGCTCGGCGTCATTTTTCATTATTGCATTTAATTTTCTATAGTCAACACATAATCTAGTTTTCTTACCTTCTTCTCTTTTCATTACTAACGTAACAGGGGCAGAATAGGGACTATTGCTCTCTTTAACTAAACCAGCATCTAATAGTGATTGAATTTGATCCGAAATCTCTTTTTCTTCTAAAGGGGAAGTTCTGTACGGCTTCAGAGATATTGGTAGGTCAGAATTAAGAAAAATACGTTGCGGTTCAATATTAATTCTCCCGACATCAAATTTATTTTTAGAAAAAATGTCTAAATAATCCCTTATACTTTCCCTTAAAGTTTCATTTTCTATAGAATTTATTGCCCCAATTAATTTAGAATTATCAACATTAGATGGAACAAAGGATTGAGGAGATATGATCTTTCCATAATCGGGTTGCACTCTCTGATAATCATAGTTAACATTCAAATGAAGTAATCTTAATTTATCACTGGATATGCTCTTAGATTCATTTAAAACAAGGTCTCCTTGTAATACTCGACATGTAGCACAATCAATAATTAAATTAAACTTACAGCATTCTTGTAAACCTAATATGGCATAATCTAAATTTGTATTACGTATCAAAAATCTAATATTTTGTTGCACATTACCTAATTTAAACAATAAATTACAAGCTTTATCTATTACAACAGTTCCTTTGGCTTGGCCAATAATAACAGGTGGAATATTTATAACTTTAGCATTTAACAATTTAACAAATTTAAAAGGTAAAATACTTATGGTTGAGCCAGAGTCCATCACACAAGGTAGTTCCTTGTTATTTACATATCCTGATACAATTAATTGTCAAATATTATCAGTAGATGGTTGTGGTTGACTAAGAGGGGGTGCAGAAGATTGCAGAGGCCTAACATTGAATACACAATCCCTCTCTCAGTGGTAAGCATTTTGTATACCTCTATTTAAACACATTCGACATGGTCTACTTGGGTAATATCTCTGAAAATGGGTAGTAGGCAACCTAGGATTGATAAATCTAGAAGTTGGAGCATTAAAATTGCTCTGTGAATGAAAATTGGAATTTGGCACCTGAAAATTTCGACTTGGGCGAACCCAATGTCTAGGTGCCTGATCATATTGTGGCAATGATCTATAATTCTGAAAATTACTCCTAGAATTACTATTGTTGACATGGGAAGTAGGAATTACTACTAGTTGTTTAGCCATTAGGTACCAGACTATTGTATTTTTTGGAGGATTACTAATCATATAATTCTGGTACTCAGGTTTGAGACCGTCTGTTAATCCCTGTACTATTATAGTTTCACATAAACAAAGTTGTCTACCTATTTCAACCTTTTTTCGAAAGTACTTATCCAAATCATTGAGATCATTTAATTTCATAGAAGCAAATTCTGAAAATCGAGGAACATGAACAGTTATGAATTTTTCAGTAAGAATATCAGTTATTTTATCAAAAGCATTACATTCTAAACATTCATTGATAAATACCTTCAGAGCCTCTCCTTTCAAATATTTTGAAATATTTTTAATCTTCCAATTTTCATCTTTCTTTTCAGAAAGGCATGTTTTGTCAAAATGGTTTAACCAAGATTGAATGTTCATTCCAGATTCGAAATCAAAAGGAATGATGTTTATTTCGTTTTCACTCATTTTGTGATCACCAAGGACTTTTACAAGTCCAGATCGCAATAACATTAATATAAAAATTAAAGAGAATTAACACAACAGATGTAAAATAAAATTTAAATTAAATAACAAATGTAAATACCTCCATCTCTAATAAATAATGATAGTAATAATAATAATACAACAAATAAAAAATCTGAGCGAAACTTAAATAACATAAAAATAAATAAAATAATAAATAATACATACAATAATAAATCTTTTCAAACTTACGTAACTTCGTTCACAAGTTGTCTGCCTGTTTACTTTTTAAAATTTTAATACGACCAATAATTTTATTAATTAATTTGTAGAATGATAATTTTTCATCATTTTTTTTTCTGTAAAAGAAAATATTATTTTAGATTATTCCGTCACAATTGAGATGTTTTGTAGAACATTCACACAGGCCGGTATCTGGTGTTTCCACGGATAAGATTCCATCACTTTTTGAAATACTCGATGCACACCCCGTGAGAATAAATCACATCACACACGCCGCAGTGAATATGCACAGTAGCACCCGGCAATGCATTCGCAGATCCTCCTTCCATCATAATAAGAAGATCAGAAGAACAAATTATCTTCACACTCTTCGCGAGAACCAGACGCACACACTGCAACGAAGATGCACAGCATTCAGCATCATGTTCGCAGTTCCTCTGTTTATCAAAATTTTGGCATGGCTCGGCGCAAGTTCATAGAATCCTGACGGGCTTTATTGTGGCATTTTGACGAAGTTGAGATCTTATGAGGAATAATATTCGATGAGAAAATGGCAGTCCTTCAACGATATAGCAAGTTGCAGTCGAATTTAGCGAGTATGGCGAAGTAGTAAGGCAATGAAATGAGATCACAGAATTTCTCCATTAAATCCAGCCAATCTCCAGACAAATAGTTTTATTTAGAAGACGAACAACACAGAGACAATTCCCAAAGATCTAAAACTTATAGCCCTCGGGCTCACGATGTTTTACTTCATTAAATTAAGATGTTACTGGGCCAGATGAATATTCTACGGAATTAAAAACACCAGATACATATTTGTTTAGACTTCCAAAAACGTCAAAAATCTAGTGCCCCTACCGCTGCGGGCGAGTTTTGTTCTCTCCGCGGAGATATACAGAAATTTACGTCACGAGCGCACAACCCAATGAGTGAGAAGCTAGCTCCAGCTCAGCGAATGAGACGCGAAGGAGAAGCTAAGACAGTAAAGAATTCCGAACCTGGTCGCGGAGAAATTTTGAAGTTAAAATCCCAAGCGCGCGAAAAAATCAGAGCAATAATAATAATAATAATAATAAAAAGAAAATGGCTTTTAAAAAACATTCGAAATGAGAACGCGTCTCGGAATTTTATAGATTGGGGAGCTGATAAAAGCGACGAATGGACTTAAAATTTTAGATTAAGATTTGGAATAAAATAATTGTTAATATACGGATATTTACTTTTAAAAGGACTTTAAATAGGAATAAATATTATTAAGAATTAAGGAAATACTGACTATGACAGAAGTTAGATTAATTTTAAAAGATTAATGCGAATAAAATGGAAGGATACGAAGGAAATAAATTTTTTATATAACACATATATATATATATATATATATAATATATATAATATATACAATATATATATATATATATATATATATATAAACTATTTATATGTATTTATAAAGGATAATGATTTATTTTTCATGATTTGTAAATTAAGGATTTACTTGAAATGAGACATTCCACTGTTTGCGTATCCGTTTCGATGAAAATCTACAAACATATAAAACAAGCAACTTTACCATTCCATATATTCAAGCATTCCGAAAATGCTATTTTAATTTTGTTTCAAAATAGTCAAACAAAATGAATATTTCATAAATGAACTTTTAAACGTATGATACATTTTCAAACACTGGTTTAAACTTGTATAAAATGAAATCACATATCGTTCAGCGATTTAAACTCATTTAATGTACTTTAAAATAGCATTATTTTGTTTCTAAATTCTTTTTTTCAATTTAAAATGAGAGAATAATAAAGGCAAAGTTATTTGTTAGCATTTTATCAGTGTTATTTTTCAAGATTTACTTTTTAAAATTAAACAAATTAATCTTAAATGAGGTAACGACTTATTGATATGAATATTTTTATGCCTTTTCATTGATTAATATCATTATTTAAAAAAACACAAAGTAAGGTTAAAAATACTTTTAATAGATAAAATTTTATACAAATATAAATTACTGCCATGTTAAAAAATCACTGTGAAATTAGCTTGAGCTTATGTGAACATTCCATGTAGTCTAGATTTCTGTTTTGCTTTGTTATTAAGGAAGTTTACTTTTACAAAATACACGATATACTTCTCTATCTTAATGAATGTTTTAGGTGGATAATGGATTCTTTAATTAATACATTATGTATTACATTCTTCTATATAGAATTTAAGTTTAGAAACAATGGAGCCGAAACAGTTCTAATACCTCACAGATTAATAATTTTACATTTGACTGTATTGCAAGATACTCTTACTGCAAGGCTGAGAAAAATAAATAATAACAATATATATTTTTAAGAAGAAGGTTCAATCTACATATGCACTTTACTTTAATAAAAAAAATCTTTATAAAATCATATTTCTTCGTTTTCTGAAGAACAAAGACAGAATTATGAATAAAAGGAAACACCAAAATATTTCGGGCAAATTAAATATAATTTTTCATACCTGATAAAAAAGACTCTAATATATCTCTCTAATTTCTATGTATAAAAAATTGGTTTATGAATAGTGCAGTAGAACATACAGTAATAAATATTGTTTTGGTAAAATAAATGTTGCATTGATCATTCATTTGTTACTTCTTTTCAAAGTTAAAAATGTTTAAACCCTTTAACAGTCAGGCCCGTGTTTTCGTTTCTAGAAATCATGTTAAAATAACAGTAGAGAAATATACTTTAAACATAATTCTGTTTTAAACAGTATATATAATGAGAGGATTAAAAAAATATTGTAGTTCAAACTGCGATTGAAAAAATTATATATACTGGGATTTCCAAGCATACTTATGAAAATGCAGGAAAACCCACAGGCGGTGAAAGGGTTAAAGTTTTAAATTTGAATTATTCATAATTTAATTATAATGGGTTATTAAGTATTAAAAACGATAGAAATTAATTTCCTAAAATTAAGATTAACTAACATAAAACAGTACATTGATGCACTTAGGTACCTTGGTTTTCTCATTAAGGTTTTAATTAATGAAAATGTGACAACGGTCTATTTTCACTTAGATTACAAATAATCATTATTTTTTGTTCAAAACAATCCAGTTTTGACTTAGTAATAATCATTCTTTTTCGTTTATATTTGGCCTTTGATATTTATCAAAATGTGATTAAATAATGTGACAAACATATGAGAAATCGCATCGTATTTAGGCACCTTACTTAAATATAAACATGATGTTTCAAATCACAAATTTTATTCTAATTAAATAAGCCACAATTGTTTATAAAATAAAACACCGATCTGCTGTGGGCAAAATGAATACAAGTTACACTCCTTCATTGTATTAAAAATTAAAAATATTTAATTTCTACTAGAATAAATAAATATATAGATATAGATTCTCCCTTATAAATAAATTACTTTAAACTTTTGATAATGAAAGAAAATTCATTGTTAGTTTGAATGTTTAGAATTTATGCTGTCGAAAACACTTTAACGAAACATTAAAGATTCTTTTTGAAGAGATTTCTGAATATCTTGTTTGAGAGATAATTTTCATTGGACGTTGAGACGTGAACAGACTTCATGTGCTTGAAGTTTAATGAATTTTAATGAATTTCAAAGTTTTTATCTTCGTTCCGTATGCTCATTCCATAAGCAAGACTTAAGCCTATATGTGAAACTTTACAAAAATTACTTTTGCTAAATAAATGCCTGCAAACTCTTTTTTATTCCTAAAAAATATATTTCGGTTGATGTAGAAGTCTTAAAATGATGCATTATTATATTCTTGCATTCATAGTTTTAAGTTCAGAAACATTGGAGCGTCACTACGTGGAAGAATTCTACAAACTGTCAGATAAATTATTTTAATACTCTTGAATTAAAAGATGCATTTTGTGAGATTGAGAAAATAAAGATATTATATATTTCATAATAAAAGATTATATTATTGCCGAAGCGTCAGTGAAGGCTCACTGTTGAGACCCGAAAAGTTTTGATTTCAGTCTGTTTGTTTGTTTGTCTATCTGTCTGTTCCATAATAACTGCCGAAAAAAGGGTAGGATTAGGTTGATTTTTGGGTGGTGGCGAGGTACCCAGAATTAGCTGAACAGTCTTTGATTAAATTTGGTTCATTCGTTCGAAAAGTATAGAACATTTTATTTTAAGTCATGATGATTTTCAATGGGAAGTCAGACGATTTTTTAATTGTCTGAGTGCAACGAAGACTCATACATAGCGCAGTATTACTTTGCCCCATATATAGCTACGATGGATATTAAAACCTTTCGTCAAGCATAACTCAAAAAATATTTAACGGATTTCGTTCAAATTTTTGTATATAAAGGTGACAACGACGTCTATTTATTACCAAGAATAAATGTCAAACCGTTTGGAAATTATATTAAAAAAATAGATAAAAAAGCACAATTAAAGACATACGTCACGAAAATTTTGTGCGTACGTCATTTTCACCGGCGGGAGATTTTCGTAGACAATCGGAATTGAAAAGTTCATGGAGTACATGGAGCAAAAAAATATGCACGCACTAATATTCAGCACAATAAAATATATTTCAATTTAGTAGAAATCGAAAATTAATCTGGATGTTTTTCTGTTTGAAATAAAAACCCCGCAATAAATTGGTAGACTTGGCATTAGAGATTTGGCGCAAATCTCAGCAATAGCAGTTTTTTAATTTCGCGTGTGTAAATTTTAAAAAAAATTCTTTTGTGTTTAAATAAAAGGTTTTGATTTATGGCATTATTTCTTTTTTTTCTCGTTTTAGCATTTTAAATGGGATTAATGAAAGGCATGTATTTTAAATTAAATGAGTGAAAGTTTTATATTTAAATAAAATGAATTCAATATGTAAATGTTATAGGAACAATATTTGGCGATTTATCAACTGTGCCAGGATAACATATAAGCACCAATGTATCAAACGGTATGTAGTATGTGAAATGAAACAATTATATTATAATGACCCATCGTACAAGAAAAAAAAATAATATTCTGCATTCGGAGGGAAAAATCCATCTCCTGTGTCGTAAGATTTGGCGAGTTCTTTTTTGGTGATAAGTTTTTCGATGTGATTGTTGGGATCTGCAGGATATGGCTTACTTTTTCTAAATCTTATTTTTTTGCAGATGTAGTATTATGTAAATATATTTTTTGCAGATATTTTTCTATTTTGTATATTTGGCATTCTATTTTGTATATTTTCTATTTGGCATTTGGAAAAGAGATTTTTACCTTTTTATCTGTGCCTTCAGAAATATTAAAAAATAAAAAAGATTTACATATATCAAGCGTATAATGTTATGTTTTGCATTTTTATACGGACCACGTCTCCATTTTTATATTTTTAATGCTATTTATTATTTACTAGCCGTTTATTAATTGTTTACAATTTACCCCCCTGACAATAACAATTATTTATCCCAAAATCGCCTCTTAGGTTTGTTAAATAAGTTTGTTTATGTATTTTCATTACTTATTAAAATATCGAAAATGGCGATAAAATTTTATTTTAGCATCGTGCTTAAATTTTTAAGATGGTGCAAAAACACGCTTTAATAAACGTATGTTTGTAAATATTTAAAAAACATGTTTTACCGCTCTCTTGAAAAATTTTGTATGATGCTAAAACTACCTTTTGTCACCATTTTAAATTTTTTTCGCTAACCGACATAGGGTACGAAATTTTTCCTCATTCAGATACACAGGCAAGGCTGGTCTCAAACAAGAGTAAAGCTAGCAACAATATTGTTTTAACTCTATAAGAGTTACAATAATGATATTAAATGCTCCGATTGGCTTTGGGCCCAATTACGAAAGTTTCTCCTAAAAAAAACTGTAGAAGAAGTCTTTTACATTTGTTTCATATGAAGCTCGGTCTACAAAGTATTAGTTAATAATACAAACAACACTAATGGAATGGAGGCAAAAGTTTTAATTTAAATGCATATATTTGAAAACCTTCCCCCACTACCCCCCCCCCAGAAAAAAAAAGAAATGAAAAGAAAGTTACAGTAATGAATTTAAAATGGCGTTAAGCCACGCTTTCTCACATAAGCAATTGGCCGCAAACGCGATAACGAAACTTTCACTTAACTTAATAACATGTTGCTAATATAGCCCTCAGGGTACTTTGCAGTTATACAGACCTTGTGTTTTTTTTAAAAAGCTTCAGACAATCCAGGTTTAAGAAGTTGAGATTTACTGTCAAATGATATAAACAACTATGAACACAAAACTGATGAATTATTATTCAGGTTTATTTATGCATTTAAAAAAAATGCATCTGATTACACTTATTAGATAAATTACTTCT
The DNA here is from genome assembly GCA_963931845.1 of Maratus michaelseni. Classification (NCBI taxonomy): domain Eukaryota; kingdom Metazoa; phylum Arthropoda; class Arachnida; order Araneae; family Salticidae; genus Maratus; species Maratus michaelseni. The sequence continues at coordinate 428,448,009 of OZ007592.1, forward strand.
GTTTGCATTTAATAACTGATAAACGGCTTCTGTATATTAAATGAATTGTTTAAATATTGGGAAGAGGTGGCGAGAGGTAGAAAGACAAGTAAACAAACGGGTAGATAGACGGGTAGTGACCCGAGGCTGACGGGTAGCGAAACAGATAGACAGACGGCTAGAGAGAAAGGTAAAAAGAGGGTTGACAGAGGGGTAGCGAGATGGGTCACGAGACGGGTAGCGACACCTGTAGACAGGAATGTAGCGAGAAAGGTTGCGAGACGCGTAGCGTGGTAGATAAAGAGACGAGTAGAGAGATGAGTACAGAGACGAGTTGACTGACGGGTAATGAGATTGGTAGCGAGACGGGTAAATAGTCAGGTACAAAAACAGACGGATAGTGAGACGGGTATACAGACGAGTAGAGAGACAGTAGATGGGTACGGAGATGGGTAAGAAGATGGGTAGAGAGGCGTATAGCCAGACGGGTAGAGAGACAGATAGACAAATGGGTAGCGAATTCGATAGAGACACGGCTAGACATACAAGTAGTTAGACAGATAGACAGACGGTTAGAGAAATAGATTGGCGGGTAGCGAGACCGGTAGAGAAATATAGAGACAGATAGCGAGACGTGTACAGAGATAGACAATCGGTTAGAGAGACGGGCAAAAGAACGGATAGGGAAGCAGACAAATTGTGTAGAGACAGACAGACAGGCAAAAGAAAAGTCTTCGGATTGGCGCAGTAAAGGCGCATTAAAGGCGCAGGGGGCAGAGCCACGTAGATAATAATCAAGAAGTATCTGTTAAGCTTAACTTTGTAATATATATATAATTTTTAAATTTTGCCAGTATGGAGATTTAATGTAAAAGTTATTTTACAGAAGTCATCGAAAGATTTTTTGTATACTTTAATAGTAATTTAGACTATAGTTTTGCAATATGGTTTGTAGCAAAGCATGCTATCAATGTAGTTTGAAGTTTAAGAGTTTATATAAACAGTTATACAAATAATAGATATATAATCCAGGAAGAAAAATTTTAAATTCACACACAAAAAAGGTGCAACAATGAAATTAAATTTGCGTTAAGCCACGCTTGATAGAATAATCTATTGGCTGCAAATCCAATTACGTAACTTTAAAAAGCTTGGTGTTTTAAAAGATCCGCGTTTTTTTCTTCTTTTTTTTCAAGTTTTGCGCAATACGCGCTTAAGAAAATGAGATTCTTTGCCACATGTTAAAAAAATTATGACAACACATCTGATGAACAGTACTTCTTTTCTATTTTTTTAACAGTGTATATGAATTTATATATATTTTGTAATTCTATCATTTAATTTGCTCTTTTTCTTTATATTGTAATTGTTAACCCTATGTTCTCAGCAATATCACTCAGACTAATCCCTTTGAGGGAAGTCCTAGTTTTAACATTCACCGACAATAAAATCACGCATTGGGATAGTTGTAAATGCTAAATTTACTCCTTTTCGTAAATGCTAAATTTACTAATCCGATCGCTTTGCAAATTTGCCAATATATTTTAGAATTTCAAAATTAATTCCATAAATTATAGGTAAATTTTACGCATTAATTTAAAAGAAATGAATCATTTCAATTTCTCATTTTTTACAAAAATTTCCAATGCATTTTTTTTCATTTATTAAATGGTTACCAAGCAACTATATTTCAAAGAATATCAACAAAATAAAATTAAAGTTAATCGCATTATTTTGCGCGAAATTTTATTAACAAAATAGCTAATTTTCGGGTTATTTAAGTTTTTAATATGTTTTTTATAATTAAATAGATAAGGATATACTATTTTAACTACTAAAGAAAGATGACCAAATCGGTTTTCCCAACCAAAATTATGAAAACGTTGAATGTGTAAATTAAATATAAGTATCAAAAGAGGAATTTACATTTCTATAAGTATATTTAATACACAAAATTGTATTCAATTTCAGCAACAAATGATATTTAGTGGTTGAAAAATAAGTATTCTTTTAAGGATAGGATGAAATCTCCAGTACAAAGAGGTGGTTAATTTAAAGAAATTACAATAGTAAATGCACTCAAGATATACTCGAATAATGAAATAGCACAATTACTAGAAATTGTTAATATAAAATTAAAGTGACAACGGGAGGTTCAGCGGGGCGGACCCCCCTGAAGGAATGTAATCTTATTCTGAAAAAATACAGTAATAAGTAGTTTATCCTATCATTTACCCGACATAATATTGTGTTTAATGTGATACTTATAAAATTTTCGAAACTTTCAATAAATCTTATAAATGTATAAATAACTTTAAAAAATCTAATTTTAGGTATCAAATATTATGCAGATAATATTAAAAATTAGTGAGATTAATGAACATTGATTTGTAGAGCTGACGTTGAGGCCTTTGATCTGTAGATTTACTAGTATTTATATATATATATATTTTATGTAAAATGTGTTGCATTATATAATGTACCTAGATTAAAGTGTTTTCTTTCTAATGTGAAAAAAAAATCTGATGAAGTATGGTTGAATGATATGAAAAAAAAACTATAAAATATTTCCTGTACAGTAAATAGAATTTTTTATATTTTATATAGAGCGAGAAATTTGTATAACTTCTATTTTTGTCCTAGTGAGCATACCAGTTTGACTTTCAACCCACATATCTACAGTATAACTCCGATTTAACTATTTCCTCTATTTAACGATAACATTTAATGACCGCATTTAGCTAACTTCATCTCTATCCTAAACGATCCTCGTTTTAACGCTAATTTTCATTTATTTTACGATAATTTAGAAGGCTTCAAAAATTTTTAAACGGTGTTTTTGTTAGACGAATCGTCAAATTTTAGTGTCTGTAATTCAATCTATCAACCAATTTTAATGCTAAAGAGTTTGATTTAGAAGAATTTGAAGCATGAGCTTAATGTGACAATATCAACCATACTTTTTTTTATAGATTATATGAATTTATACATTCTTATTTGTAAACTACAGATTGTTCAAAACTTTTCTGATTGTTCTATAATCTGACAAAAATCATTATAAAATATTGAAAGTTCCTGAAGCAAATCCTGTATTAGATACAGTGAAAAAATACTTAATGAGGTATGATAGGCATGTACATCCATTTATTGCTTTTGGAACAACCCACTGGCGGCCGGTGAACAAAATAACAGAGGCGGCTTAGATCGACAATCCCCCCTCCCACCCCTCCACCGCCCAAACACACAGGCGGACATACCTACACCACACTTCCATCCCGAAACTCGATTTAATTGTCTGAGTGCAACGAAGACTCATACACAGCGCAGTATTACTTTGCCCCATATATAGCTACGATGGATATTAAAACCTTTCGTCAAGCATAACTCAAAAAATATTTAACGGATTTCGTTCAAATTTTTACAGCAGGTACCTATAAAGGTGATAACGTCGTCTATTTATTACCTAGAATAAGTGTCAAACCGTTTGGAAGTTATATTAAAAAAATAGATAAAAAAGCACAATTAAAGTACATACGTCACTAAATTCTGTGCGTACGTCATTTTCACCGGCGGGAGATTTTCGTAGACAATCGGAATTGAAAAGTTCATGGAATACATGGAGCAAAAAAATATGCAAGCACTAATATTCAGCACAATAAAATATATTTCAATTTAATAAAAATGGAAAGTTAATCTGGAATTCTTTCTGTTTGAAAAGTATTAGAGATTAGTAAGAGTAGTATTAGTATTAGAGATTTGGCGTAAATCACACCATTAGCAGCTTTTTTATTTCGCGTGTGTATGTTAGGAACAATTCTTTGATGTTTAAATAAAAGGTTTCGATTTGTGGCATTATTTCTTATTTTCTTTTCCTTTTTAGTATTTTAAATGGAATTAGTGAAAGGCGTGTATTTTAAATTAAATGAGTGAAAGACGTGTATTTTTAATGTATGTATTTCAAATGAAATCAGTGAAAGATTTATATTTAAATGAAATGAATTCAATATGAAGATGTTATGAGAAAAATATTTGGCGATTTATCAACTGCGCCAAGTTAACATAAAAGTACCAATACATATGTGGGTACTTCTCTATTATCCCGTCGACCACTTTTCATAACAAAAAACTATCGCCAAATAAACGGGAGAACGTTGTCATTGAAATATCAAAATACATAAATAAATAAAATATAAGAATTTAAGGACACAATTGTTATTTTAATGAATGAAATAACTAATAAATCAGTAAAACATAATGAAAAATACACGCAAATGTCGCGTTAAAAACCACTTGATGACGTAACAAACACGTATAATGCTTCTGATATCAAGTAAATGGGACTGCATTTTTGACGTTTAATCTAACAGTTTGGCGATAGTTTTTTGTTATGAAAAGTGGTCGACGGGATAATAGAGCAGTACCTCTATGTGAAATGAAACAAGGCACAGATGTCATATACGCACCACGTTGGCGCGATTTTTCCCTCCACCAGCTTGGGGAAAACTTTGTTTTTGAATATTAGTTACAAATAGTGTGACAAATAGTACACGTGATTTTTTATTTCAATATAAAAATAAAATAACGTAATAAATGAAACAGCTTCTATTATTTTAAAAAAGGAAATAAAAATAAATAAATAATAGTTTGATATAAATAAAGGCGCGGATCTCATATACGCACCACATTGGCGCGATTGCAACAAAATGGCAATTTTATGCCTCACATGGTAACCCGGTTATTTTGTTTCAATTGTTGTTTATTAACTTTTTTTTTAATTTTAATTCTATAAATTGTTTTTATTATATATATCAATATTTACTTATATCAAACTATCATTTATTTATTTTTATTTCCCATTTTTGAATAATAGGAGCTATTTCATTTATTACGTTATTTTATTTTTATATTGAAATAAAAAATTTACATCCTATTATTGTATGGTATTTGTAACTAATATTCAAAAACAAAGTTTTCGCCAAATTGGCGGGGGAAAAATCGCGCCAATCTGGTGCGTATATGACATCTGTGCCTAAATTAATATTGATATACATATAAAAATAATCTATAGAATTAAAATAAAAAACAAAAGTAAACAAACACAACAAACAGTTTTCGCCAAAGGGGCGAGGGAAAAATCGCGCAACGTGGTTAGTATATGGCATCTGTGCCGGGATTTTTACCCTTTTATCTGTGCTTTCGGAAATATAAAAAAATTAAAAAATTCTTATATCAGGTGTATAATGTTTTGCATTTTTATACGGATCACTTCTCCATTTTTAGATTTTAAATGCTATTTATATCAGATATTTCTTTCTTGAGATTCCCACAAGTTTTTTCCGGCAATTTTTTTAGTTCGCTTATTAATTGTTTACAATTTGCCCCCCTGGCAATAACAATTATTTATCACAAAAAATGGGTACTTCTCTATTATCCCGTCGACCACTTTTCATAAAAAAAAACTATCGCCAAACTGTAACGCTAAATAAACGGGAGAACGTTGCCATTGAAATATCAAAATAAATAAAATATAAGAAATTAAGGACACAATTGTTACTTTAATGAATGAAATAACTAATAAATCAGTAAAACATAATGAAAGATACACACAAATGTCGAATTAAAAACCACTTGATGGCATAACAAATACGTATAATGCTTCTGGCATCAAGTAAATGGGACTGTATTTTTGGCGTTTAATCTTAGTTTGGCGATAGCTTTTTGTTATGAAAAGTGGTCGACGGGATAATAGAGAAGTATCCAAAAATGGCTTAGTTTTGTTAAATTTGTTTGTTATGTATTTTCATTTCTTATTAAAATATCGAAAATGGCAATAAAATTTTATTTTAGCACCGTACTTAATTTTTTTAAAATGGCTCAAAAACATGGTTTAATAAACGTATATTTGTAAATATTTTAAAAAACATGTTTTTCCGCTCTCTAGAAAAATTTGTAAGATTCTACAACTGCCTTTGGCACCAACCAGTACATGATACGGAACTTTTCCCTATTCAGATACACAGAAGAGGTTGGTCACAAACAAGGGTAATGCTAGCAACAATATTGTTTTAACTCTATAAGAGTTAGAAACAATAATGATATTAAATTCCCCGATTAGCTTAGGGCCCGATTACGGAACTTTCTCCTAGAAAAAAAAAACTGTAGAAGGCTTTTACATTTTTTTCGAATGAAGCTCGATCAACAAAGTATTAATTGATAATACAAACAACACTAATATTAACATGGGGGCAAAAGTTTGAATTTAAGTGTATATATTTGGAACCCTCCCCCCCCCAACCACCCACCAAAAAAAGAAAAAGAAAGTTAGAGAAATGAATTTAAAATGGCGTGAAGCCACCCTTTCTGACATAAGAAATTGGCTGCGAACCCGATTACGAAACTTTCACTTAACTTAATAACATGTATCTAATAGCCCTGAGGACAATTCCCCTTCCCAGTTATACGGACCTTGGGGCTTTTTTAAAAAGCTTGACGCAGTTCGGGTTGAAGAAATTGAGATTTACTGTCAAATGACATAAACTACTATGAAAATAAAACTGGTGAATTATTATGCTGGTTTATGTATGTATTTAAAAAAATTGCATCTGATTACACTCTTTAGATAAATTACTCCTGTTTGCATTTAATAACAGATAAACGGCTTCCGTTTACTAAATTGTTTAAATATTGGGAAGAGTTGGCGAGAGATAGATAGACGTGTAAACAAACGGGTAGACAGACGGGTAGAGAGACGGATAGCGACAGAGATAAGCTAACGGGTAGCGAAACGAATAGACAGACGGGTAGCGAGGCAGGTGCAAAAAAGGGTTGACAGAGGGGTATTGAGATGGGTAGGGAGACGGCTAGCGTGGTGGATAGAGAGACGAGCACAGAGACGACTTGACAGTCGGGTAGAGATATTGTTATATAGACAGACAGACGTGTTGATAGACGAGTAGTGTAACGGGAAGCGAGACAGGTAGAGACACGCTTAAAGAGTCGGGTAGAATGACAGACGGATACTGAGACGGGTATACAGAAGAGTAGAGAGACAGTAGACAGATGAGTTCGGAGAGAGACACAGCTAAGACGTACGAGTAGTTAGACTGGTAGACACGTTTGTAGCAAAGCATGTTATCAATGTGGTTTGAAGTATACGAGTTTCTATAAATAGTTATACAAATAAACAAAGGAAATTTTTTTTAATTCAAATATTAAATATTTGATTTAATATTTCAATATTTAATATTTTATTTTTTAATATTTTATTTAGATATTAGTCACAAAGAAAACGTTGCAAAAATTAAATTAAATTTGCGTTAAACTACGCTTGCTAAAATACGCTATTGGCTGCAAATCTGATTATGTGACTTTAAAAATATCGTTTTAAAAGATACGGCGGTTTTTTTTTTTTAAGTTTTGAGCAATTCCCGCTTAAGAAAATGAGATTATTTGCCAAATGTTATAAAAAAAATGCATATGAAAACATAACAGTATATGAATTTATATATGATATTTTGTAATTATATCATTTAATTTGCTATTTTTCATATGTTGTATCTTTATCTATCTCTTGTCTATCATATGCTGTATATTCACTTAGATTCTTGTTGATATCTTCTTTATATCGTAATTGTTAACTTTATGTTCTCAGCAATATCACTCAGACTAATCCCTTTGAGGGAAGTCCTAGTTTTCGAAACTAGCAGTTGTATTTAAATGCATGTGTTATTGAAATACGATGTTAAGTTATGTATAGAATATACATGCTTTGATTATAAAACATATTTTATGAATAATTAAAAAATCTAAAGGCATCTGAATAAAGAAATTGACTGCATGTTTGGATTGTTCTTTTTAATAAAACATATTAAACTGTTTTAAAATAAAAATATCTAGAAAGATGCAAAGGGGACACACTTGTATAATGAATGTACTCGATTTACTTGACTTTTAAATAAGAAATCTAATAAATGAAGAAAATTTATATCAATTCTTCATCTGAACATACCAAAAATATTTAAAATGGGCAAGTTACATTGAAGTGCTCAATATAAAAAAGTCCTTCCGGCCTGTGCTTGGAGGAAAAGGTAGCTTTTCTATATCTTCCTTTTAAAATTTTAGCTAATGTTACTCGAAACAACAAGCTAAAATGCAAAGAACCCGATTATAGATTAATACTGAATTTGAACAAGAAATTTGCCAAATTAGTCAACTATAGCCAAGTTGGCTTAATTTATGAAAACTTATTTTGGTCGCCTAATTTTGAAACAATCTGATTTTTATTATGCTATTACTCTCATGTTGAAATTCACATTCAAATTCAGTATTAACGAAAACCGGGGTTGAATCTTCTATAATCGGGTTCATATAATTGGGTTAATTGGGCATTTTAGCTTCGGGGGATTGAGTAAAATGAATTTTTAAAAACATGGACTATGAAAGCTCGTTTTCCTCCCGGTACAGGTCGGAAGGACTTTTTTGTAATGTGCTGTCTTGTTTCAAAATGTCAGCCAGAATTTCAAACTGCTCTACTTCAGCCATTTTTTAAGATAGAGGTAAAACAAAAATTGCTCCGGGATCGTTGTATCAAGGTCTAACACGTAAGGAAAAAATAAATTTGAATTTTCAACTTTTTTGTATATTTATTTTAGTTTTAAATATTTCAGTGGCCGCCATTTTTAAACAAGATGGTAGACCAAGCTGCCCAACGAACTCTGTCAAGACATTGGTGAGCTTAATACACACAATTAGTTTCATCCAAATGGATTTATAAATACGAGTGTTATCGTATGACATAGATCGGATATATATATATATATATATTATATTACGAATATATATCGTTATATGTTATATTGGGAGTAAAGTTGATAATAGAAGCAGGAGCACACATGGTCGCACAATGAAATTAAGAACGGTGGTTGTTATTGATGATGTAAATAATTAGAAGCAGTCGTAAATTGCCTAATATTTCAGTTGCAGTCTCGACGCGGCCGCAGCGGCAGTAGAAGGAAATAACCAGAGGCGTTTCTCCATGAATCAAACGAGTCTTTCAAAAAGGTCTTTCAAATTCAATCCTTTATTAAGTATTTCTCTTGGGCAGTTTCCACCTAACAATAATAGCCGTACATCGCTACATCATCAAGGTATGGAGGGTAAGTATTAGAATATTTTTTAGTCAAACGAGCAGTCAGGGAGTTGTTGACAAGTGAAAATTCGACTGATTTCTGAGGGAGCACCGCAGGTAGCTGCTTTTTGTTACCTACCGCAATAACACAAATTATGACGTAGAACGCGTACTGAACCAATGAGGAATTAAAGAAGAAGCGTCATGCTACGTCACGACCAATGAAAGATAATTAGTAAAGAGTTCGGACAGAGAGGTAGTGGATGAATTTTGTAGTAAAGTGACTTAGAGCGGGAAATAAAATTCGGAATAAAAATGAAAATGGCTCTCAAAAAACATTCTAAAACCCAGAAATGATCGGGGATCATGATAGAAATTAAGAATAACTAAAAGCTTTATATTTAAGTAAATTTGGACAATTTAGAATTAAATAAAAGGGAATTTAACAGAGTTAACGATAGAGCTAATTTAAGAATAAGGATTTAATTAATATAGAGTAGTAAATTAGAATAAAACAGGGAAAAAATTTAGAATTGTAAGAATTTGGAATAAATTAACTAAGGAAAAATTGCGAAATTTTTTTATTATTACATATATATATATATATATATATATACCGGGTGGCCCATCGGGTAATGTTTGAAACAAAGTCCAATAGATGGCGCTAGGTGGACGTGAGTGAAGCCAAACTTGTTGCGCATGCTCCGGTGAGTGGGCAATTGTAAATGTGATGTTCCTTCAGTTTGCGGTGCGCTTTAGCGGGTGATTCTCTTTAGTAAACATGAACAAATATTCGACGGATGTTCGCGTCTTTATTGTGCTAAAAATGGCCAGATGTGATGAAAATGTGAAGGCAGTTCAACGAGCATGGCAGGAGAAGTTTCACAACAAGAATTGGCCAAACAAAAGGACTATGGCAAGGTGAGTCATTTTGTGCGTTTTACGGTACAAATGTTTTCCTTTTTGCTTCCATGTTTGTTCTGAAAAATGTGTTTCAATCCTCTTCCCTGTAGACTGTATGCCAAGTTCAAACGTACTGGATCGGTGGAAGACGAAAAAAAAGCAATGGCTACAGCCACTGCTACTGTGGTCACAGACGGTGCAAAACATGTCGTCGACGACTTTTTCGCTGCCGATCCGATCCGATCTGTAAGGAGAGCAGCAAAAATGTTGGGAATAAAGCGTACATCACTTCAGCGAATAATGAAAGAGCTCGAATTATCGCCTTACAAAATTCAAGTAACCCAACCTCTCAACGAAGACCATACACAAAGACGATTTGAGTTTGCACAGCTTATGCTTGAAAAACAGGTGAAATCGATGTAAAGAAAATTTGGTTTTCAGATGAGGCCTACTTCACTTTGGATGGCCATCTGAACAAACAGAATTATCGCTACTGGGGCAGAGAAAGGCTGGAGATCACTGTTGTCCGAAGCCTCCACCCGAAAAAATTTCTTGTGTGGTGTGCAATATCCTCGCACGGTGTGTTTGGCCCTATTTTCATCGATGGAACTCTAAGCGCGGCGAATTACAGAAAGTTCCTGGACGAGGAGTTCATCCCTTTTCTTCATGGTCATGACTTGGTCCAAGGTCATTGGTTTATGCAGGATGGAGCAAGACCACATCGTACGGCGGATGTTTTCGAGGTGCTCAATCAGCATTTTAGCGATCGAATCATTGGGTTAGATTACCCATCGCACTTCCAAGGTGGTATCGAATGGCCCCCATATTCACCAGATCTGAACCCCTGCGATTACAAGCTATGGGGTTATTTGAAGAGCAAAGTGTGGCAGACAAGTCCTACGAACCTTCCAGAACACAAAACTGCCATTACAACTGATGTCGACACGATTGACAGTGAGGACTGCTCACGAGTAATGGTTGGATTCCAGAACCGCCTAACTGCTGTCCTTGTTAAAGATGGCGGGCACTTCGAACCTCTTTATCATTAATTGCCCAATATGTCCATTCAATAAACGTCATTAAATTCTTCTCATGTCTCTTATTTGTTTTAATTTGTTTCAAACATTACCCGCTGGGCCACCCGGTATATATATATATATATATATATATATATATAAATCAACATTTGAACATATATATTCCACATATGTATTTATATGATTATATGTATTATTATTAAAGCAATGTTTAAATACATGCTTAGGTTTTTTTCAAGGAAATATAATATTTAAAAAAATTAAATTTAGGAAAATATTATATTTCCTATCATTTCTATCTACAATGAGACTAAATAAATTCAAGCCTCCAGATTCCATTGATGCTCAACGATTTGCTTCTCTTCCCGCTCCTTCGGTGAATCCGTTCACTTGTAATCTATATCAGTACAAAAACCCTTAACGGGTTAAAAGTGTTGACGCAGCACTTTCTTTTAGCTCTATGAATTTTAAATATGGGTCTTAAAAGCAATGATATCAAATTTAAGTGACGCTATGTTAATAATTTTTTTTAAATCATAATTTTCTTTTTAGTTTTATTTATGTTCACAGGTGCAATTATTATCTTAATATGAAAAAAAATATAAAATTTATTCACTGATGCTTTTTCATTCACATCTCTCATGAATTCAAAATATGGGTTTTAAAAGAAATGATATCAAATTTTGAGTGACACCTTGACGTTAATTTAATAGGACTCTTTTAAAATTCAATTTAAATTATTTTTGGTTTGTCTTCTAAAGTATATTTACACATACAAACAATACTTTTAATTTTTCAATACACTTTTAAATATATTACTTTCACAGAGCCTATATTATGTATTGAAATGTATTTATTTCAATAAATTGATTTATCTTCTGTGCCACGCTATCCAAAATCATAAGTAAAATTTATGTAAATGATTATTTTGCGTCATAGTATCCAAACAAAGGGAAATGTATTCAAGTGGATAATATGACGCAAAATAATCATTTACATAAATTTTACTTATAATTTTGGATAGCGTGGCACAGAAGATAAATCAATTTATTGAAATAAATACATTTCAATACATAATATAGGCTCAGTGAAAGTAATATATTTAAAAGTGTATTGAAAAATTAAAAGTATTGTTTGTATGTGTAAATATACTTTAGAAGACAAACCAAAAATAATTTAAATTGAATTTTAAAAGAGTCCTATTAAATTAACGTCAAGGTGTCACTCAAAATTTGATATCATTTCTTTTAAAACCCATATTTTGAATTCATGAGAGATGTGAATGAAAAAGCATCAGTGAATAAATTTTATATTTTTTTTCATATTAAGATAATAATTGCACCTGTGAACATAAATAAAACTAAAAAGAAAATTATGATTTAAAAAAAATTATTAACATAGCGTCACTTAAATTTGATATCATTGCTTTTAAGACCCATATTTAAAATTCATAGAGCCAAAAGAAAGTGCTGCGTCAACACTTTTAACCCGTTAAGGGTTTTTGTACTGATATCATTACTTTTTTAAGGTTATTGATGAAAATGTCAATTAGTCGAAATTAAGTATAGGGTATAAATTAATCATTAGAATAAAATTTTAAAGAAATGCTAAAAAAGACCCCTTGGACCCCAATAAAATATGAGGGTGGTGGCCCAGGGAGAGGAATCCAAGACTCAACTTTTAAATTATACAGCGAGAGAGTAACACAATTAGAAGGATGAAAATGCATGGCAAAACCCGTTTGTTCCATCTTCCTCCGCCAAAGGGCGCAATCTTTTCTATACAAACATAGCTGAAAATTTTCAGGCTGTCGATTCCGAGTCAAATGAGCCATACATCGTCGTGATCGGTCCCATAGAACCCGATAGGGAAGTGCCCCTGGTGGTGAAACTTGGAACTAAAATCAATATATCCTGTCGATGTCGAGTCGAATGAATCAAACTGCATTGTGATGGGACCCATAGGACTTGAGATAGCTGCAAAATCCGTTAGTTCCATCTTCCACCACCAGGGGGCGGACTCTGTTCCATGCAAACATAGTTGAAATCTTTGAGGCTGTCGATTTCGAGTCGAATGAGCCATACCTCGTCGTGATGGGGCGCATAGGACCCGAGATAAGAAAGCGCCCCCTGGTGGTGAAACTTGTAACTAAAATCTATATATCCTGTCGATGTCGAGTCGAATGAATCAAACTGCATTGTGATGGGACCCATAGAACTCGAGTTAGCAGCAAAATCCGTTAGTTCCATCTTCCACCACCAGGGGGCGCTCTCTGTTCTATACAAACATAGCTGAAATCTTTCAGGCTGTCGATTTCAAGTCGAATGAGCCATACCTCGTCGTGATGGGGCGCATAGGACCCGAGATAGGAATGCACCCCCTGGTGGTCAAACTTGTAACTAAAATCTATATATCCTGTCGATGTCGAGTCGAATGAATCAAACTGCATTGTGATGGGACCCATAGAACTCGAGTTAGCTGCAAAATCCGTTAGTTCCATCTTCCACCACCAGGGGGCGCACTCTGTTCTATACAAACATAGCTGAAATCTCTCAGGCTGTCGATTTCGAGTTGAATGAGCCATACCTCATCGTAATCGGGCCCATAGAACACGAGATAGGATAGTGTCCCCTAGTGGTGAAACTTGGAACTAAAATCGATATATCCTGTCGATGTCGAGTCAAATGAATCAAACTGCATTGTGATGGGACCCATAGAACTCAAGTTAGCTGCAAAATCTGTTAGTTCCATGTTCCACCACCAGGGGGCGCACTCTGTTCTGTACAAACAGCTGAAATTGTTGAGGCTGTCGATTTCGAGTTGAGTGAGCCATACCTTGTCATGATCGAGGCCATAGAACCTGAGATAGGAATGCACCCCTGGTGGTCAAACTTGAAACTAAAATTGATATATCCTGTCAATGTCAAATTGAATGAATCAAACCATGTTGTGATGGGACCCCTCGAGTTATCGCAAATTTCATGGATCGAGCAACGAATTTCATCGAATGGCATGGGAAGATCGCGAATTTCAACGAACAGTCGCGGAAAAAATTTGCAAATTGTCCATAGATTGTGGGAAAACATTATGAATTTTGTCTATCGGTTCTGCAAAATTATGAATTTTGTCGATAGGCATGGAAAATCGCAAATTTCGTATATTGGGCGTGGAAAAATCAAGAATTCCATCGAATGTTTGTGAAAAAATTGTAAATTTCCACAAACGGTAAAAAAAAAAAAAAAAAAAAAAAAAAAATGAAAATTTTGCCTAGAGTCTAGAGAAGAAAAATTGTGAATTTCATTAAATGGCCGACGGAAAGCATATCAGTTGAAAATCACGAATTTCGTCAATCAGGCACAGTAAAAACATGAATTTTGTGGATCGGGAGAAGGAAAATCATAAATTTTGTTGAACGCATGCATAAAAATCATGAATTTTGTTTATCGGGCATATAAAAATCATTAATTTCATCAAACGGATCCATAAAAATCAAGAAAGTCATCAATCGGGTGCGTAAAAATCTTGAATTTCATCGATCAGGCGTGTAAAAATATAGGACAAAATTGCCATTCGTCAATCGGCGAGTAATACTGAAAATTTGGCGACTGACTTTACTGCCACCACTGGTCAAACTTAATAGTCCCAATTGCGATGATTGAATGGAAAAAGATTTTTTCCCCGCTGTCGCTCGACAAATTTCAAAACCCTTTGGCGAATTTCACGATTTTTTCCCCGAAATTATTTGACGGATTGTGACTTTTTTTCTTCTCGAAGCCATTCGACGATATTCGAAAAAATTTTCCCCTGAAACCAGTTGATGAATTTTGTGATTTTTCTACTATCAATGAATTTTGTGATTTTTCTGCTATCGATTGATGAATTTCGTGATTTATCGACTATCGATTAATGAATTTCACGACTTTTTCCATGAACGAACAAATTGTGCACTTTTTTTCCACTGCTATTCGACGAATTTTGCAATTCTGTTCCGCGATTGTTAGACAAATTTTACTATTTTTCTCCCGAGATCATTTGATGAATTTTGTGATTTTTTCGCCCCGAACGTATTTGACAAATTTCTCTAATTTTTTCACGACAGTTAGACATAATTAATTTTTTTTCCTGCAATGCCTGATTTCTTTCCCGAGACCATTTGACGAATGTCGCGATTTCTTTCCCAACACTATTTGACAAATTTCGCCGTTTATTCCACAATCGTTTGACAAATTTCTTAAATTTTTTATCAAGTATTTGTAAATTTGTTATTGGTCATTGCTGAAAAACAGGAGTAAAAAAATCCATGTACTGGCCAGTGGTCACTGAGTAAAAAAGTTGAAACCTATACATAAAAGTTGAACCTATACATAAAAATCATGAATTTTTTAGAACGGGCACATAAAAATCACAATTTTGTGAAGTAGCCACATAAAAATCACAAATCCATCTAGTGGGTGCATTCTTCCAAATTTGCAACCGAACAGTGCTGTATGTATGGATAATGCTAATTATCCCCCCCCCCCCACCCAACATCTCCTCGAAACAAAATTCTCTCTGTGCTACTGATGGTGGTCCTCGACAACCCAACAATTTTTTAAGTGGCCCTTCGCCTAAAAAGATTGGGCACCTCTACTATCAATTAACAATAAATTAACCTATCGCTTGTGTCATGTATTCATGAGCGGTGATTGCAATGCAAATTCTTGTTTACAAGAATAAGACTCATATTAGGTATTTTATTATTTATTTATTGTTTGTTTACTTATTTTGATTTGATTTTCTTGTCCTTTTAGAAATTGACTTTAGATTGTTACTTAAATGGTGAGATGATTGTCAATTACCTGTTTTATCGATAAAAATGATACAAGGTAAGGAAATTGCATCGTGTCGAGTGAATATTTAGGAAGTATTTTAAAACCCGCAGACTAAAGAAGATTTGTGTTTTACTTGTTAGCTATATTTTGCAACTCTCCAAATTACTGCAATGTAAATATAGTATGAAGTTAACTTTCCTCTGTTGTATAGCTAATTTTATTGGAAAAAAACCCTGAAAATGCATTGTTGTAGTAATCAATTATTTTTGCAGTTGTGTAAATTCTGTCATAACAATTTTTAACTAAGGGAAATCTTACATTGGACATTTAATCACAGTATTTTAAATAAGAAAACTTAAAATATTTGCAAATTAAAGAAATGAAAAGAGATTTTGTTTAAAATTACATCTAAAGATTTTTTTTTTTTTTTACAAAAAATGCAAAATTCGCCAATCATTTGGGAAATTATCACAAAATCCTACTAATAAAATGGGACTGTAAACAAACCGGTTCAAAATGTGTCCTTTTTAAAAATTAAATTCCATCCCAGCAGGCCCCACCAGTGGCTGAGAGGTTGTGCTCTCGAAGCTGGTAGACGGGAGGTGCTGGGTTCGATCCCAATCGCGCCCGTCGGCCTAATCGCTCGGAGTTTTCGTGGTTTTCTTTCGAGCCGTGGATTTTCTCCATGCGTAAATACGGATTAGGTTCCCTTAGAAAGACCCCCACGAAGGGCACTCCCCCTGGGCCTATATCCCTAGTGTCGATAATTGGCCGTCAATAATCAACCCAACCCAACCCAACCCATCCCAGCAGCCCTGTTGTTATGTTAGTCGAGCACTAGCTGATCGACAAAATTTTTTAATCTCGCCAACCTTTTTTTCTGACCAATCTTTAACATAAGCTAATAAAGTATAGCCAACATTTTAACATTGCTATATAGTATCTTAAAAAACTTACTTAAAAATAGCTGAAATATAATCTTGATAAAATACGTAAACACAAACATATCAATACAAATAACAAAATCTCATGTAATCGGGTAGGGGAGACCGGTACACAGTGGACCACTTTTTCAGTTAATTTTTTTTTTCTCTTTAACAGACTGACCAATCTGTATGAAAATATTTTTGAATATTCCTTAAACCTTCTTACATCCATCATAATTTTCTCACAACATAGTTTTCAATACATTAAAAATATATATATATATACACTGGTCCACCCACCAGGGTACAGTGGACCACTATTAGGTATTATCTAAAATCTATATATATAAAAGAAAGTCCTTTCTGGCTAGATGATCAACGCACAGCCAAAACTATTGAACCTACAACGACGAAACTTGCAGGAAAAATACTTCATAGTATGTAGAGGCGCACTAAGACGGGATTTTCAAAAACTCCACCCCTAAGGGGGGGTAAAAAGGGGAACAAACTTTTAAAAAATTCCTTAAAAATCGGGTATTATAGTTACGAGACAAATGATAACATATTTTAATGTATTTTTGTAAGCTGAATCGAATGGTACCAATTAAATACTCCTAAGTCAAATATTTCGTGAGATATTTCACATTTATCTAATTTGACGAAGCTTTTGACGTCAAAATCTAACAATTCTAACAATACAAGTGAGAATTTCTAAAAATACATCCGTTACTATAGCAATGGAAGAAATTCAAATTAAATATTTTTGTTATTTAATTCCTTTGTCTATTTTTACAGATAGAAATATTAACTGTTCAATTGGGAATTGAATATTATTCTTACGGATATTTATGTAATTGTGTATTATTATTTCTATAAATGCTACGATTTAAAAATAAAACGTGCTTGCTAAAATAAAGTTTCGCAGGTCTGTTTAGTATTATATATTATTTCTTTATTTGTTTTCAGTCTGCAACAATGTTTCCCCTTTTCTTTGAGTAGTTATTCATACGATTTCGGGCTAATTTTCCGCAATCGGATACCTCGCCAATTGGAATATTAGCTACAATGTTGAAATCATCGTTTATGTTTGAAGCGAAACCTTCATGATGAATCCTATTACAGAAAATCATATCATCTTCTACTATGAGTATAAACCGCATATTCACATTTTAATCCGATTATTCATGATATTTTGGTAGGTTTTACACTGTTAGGTAGGTAATGTTTTTTGAAATGTTTTATCGTATAGCGTTTATTCTACGTTACTTTGTTATAGAGCTACAGCGGAAAGCTCTAAAATTAAGTGAACCCGATTATTAAAGATTACCTTTTTAAAAGAAATTCTACTGAACAAATTTTGATGGAAGTGATTTTTCAGGCATGGTTAATGACCCTATAACATATCATTCTATGTTGCTTAGTGATAGAGCTAATGGGAAAGTGATTGGGAAAGGTGAATGTAATTATGAAAGATATATCTACTATATTATAAACGAATAAATCCTGACTGTCTCATAATCAACGCCGAGCCTAAACCGTTGGTCCTAGAGCAATGAAATTTGGAAGACTACTTCTTACATAATGTAGGCACCCACTAAGAGAGGATTTTTGAAAATTCACACCCTTAGGGGGTTAAAAATTTAAAATCCTTTCGTCTTTTCGCCATATCTCAGCAGTAGTTTTAGGTAGGAGCGTGAAATTCGGGATGACAAATCTACTAAAGAATAGTTAAACATGTATTTCAGGCGATTTTAGAAATTCAACCTCTAAAGGGGTCTTTATCATTCTAAACATTAATAACAAAAATACTAACAGGTAAAATGAAATGCAGTTTGCTGCAAAAGAATGCAGGAATATGAGAGTTTTTTGCAGTACCTTCAATGTAGCTGTACGTGAGGTCCGTTAGTAGCACGAAAAATGTCGAGCCTGTGCTCGATTTTCCTCCAAGTGTTTTTTGACATTAGCGGTGTAACAGTGAGAATTGGTGAATGATGATTTCATGATTTGTCATTTCGTACCTCTGGCAATTGATACCAAAACTCTTAGATTTCTGCATTCTATTCCAGAAAACTGCATTCCATTTCACCTGTTGGTATTTTTGTTATTAATGATTGGAATGATTTAAAGACCTTTCTCGGACACGCTGTACATCCGCAATGGAAGAAATTCGAATTAACTACATTCTTCGAAGTTCTATAATTTGTGAGATATTGCTTTTTTTTTTTTTTTTTTTTTTTTTTTTTTTTTTTGCCGATGTTTAGGGCGCCAAAACCTAAAAAAATTATAACTTTACCAATGATAATTTCTAAAAATACACGTGTTTTTATAGCAACGGAAGAAATTCAAATTGTCGATAAAACGTGTGGGACTTCTTTCCATCGTTATCCTCTTTAATAAAAAGCTACGCATTGCCACAGAGTTAAGAGAAAGAATATAGAGTAAATAGACCGTAAAAACGGCTTGCGGCACTTCTCTATTATCCCGTCGACCACTTTTATATCGCCAAACTGTAAGATTAAACGCCAAAAATGCAGTCCCATTTACTTGATGTCAAAAGTATTATACGTGTTTGTTATGTCATCAAGTGGTTTTTAATTCGACATTTGCGTGATTTTTCATTAGGTTTTACTGATTTCTTAGTTATTTCATTAATTAAAATAACAATTGTGTCCTTAAATTCTTAAATTTTATTTATTTATTTATTTTGATATTTCAATAGCAACGTTCTTCCGTTTATTTAGTGTTACAGTTTGGCGGTAGTTTTTTGTTATGAAAAGTGGTCGACGGGATAATAGAGAAGTACCCGGCTTGCAATATGAAGCAGGTTATCGCTCAAATCATTAGGCCCAAACAAGATATTTCATTAGACGAAGAGAGGTTGCACATGGAACAACGACTGAATTCATTGGACGGAGAGAGGTTTTCAAAGCAAGCCGCAAGTTGTTTAGGCCGAATGTAGGGTTCCATTTTTGGCGTCACGCAAAACGTAAATATTTCACCTCCAGTTCCTCTTTACTCCGTGACGCGTTGCTGACGACTGGCTTTTTTGCTGTTGCCACAGATTAATCTCGGAAAATGAAACATTTGCAGTTACTGTAGAAATTAATAGGTCGAAAAGTTTTTGTCAGAAAATTGTTAGACAAACTGCGTTTGACAGGTAAAAAATTGTAATTTTCTTGATATAAATTTCAAATATAATTATTATGCCGTTTTTCAAATATTGATTTTCAAAAATTACCAAATTTCACAATGGAGTACCATACCGAAACCTTCTAGCGTATAAAGATAATGATAATAACGACAATGTGTCCTGCGTGAATACTGGCTATAGCACGAGTCACAAATTATAGTAGCCTTATTAATTATTCTGTTAAAATATAAAAGTGAATTATGATGTTACGAGTGCATGATTTTTATTTAATTCTCGACAAATAGCATATTTTAGTCCACCTCAGTGAGGCATATCAATTTCATTATATTTGAGATACTGTAGCTTCATTAAAATCCAACGGAAATGATTTTTCCCCATAGAGACCATAATGTAACACAATTATTATTTTTTTTTTAGCTGACTTATTCCATAATAGAGTTTACAGAGAATTGGCCTAATTTGGAACGAGGTTATTTGGACACCTTTTGGTACTTTTCCATTATACCAACATCAAGCCAAAATGTATGCTAATACGCCATTTGTTTCAACCCTGAATGTGCAAATAATTTTTACTTCAAACTATGCCAAGCACTGTGACTCGCTATTTATTCAACACAAATCTGTGTTTTTTTTTATTATTATTATTCAATTGTAAGCATGCAAAATATTTTAATTTACTATTTTTTGAATCGTAAATACTTTTTATTAAGTTATAACTTACATTTTTCGCTGATTCAAAAAAGAAATGTTTATTAACTTTGCGGAATGGAGTTTGGCGGGACTTGCGCTGTTAGTTACATAATTTATCAGAGATGGTTTTAGTATCTCGCATATTGTTCTATTTTGCTTAGTTGTAGAATAATTGGGGAAAGTTTGGCACTGATGTCATATACGCACCACGTTGGCGCAATTTTTCCTCCGCCAATTTGGCGAAAACTTTGTTTTTGAATATTAACGTTATAATTTAACTTAAAGTTTTAACATTAACGTTATAATTTAACTTAACGTTTTAACATTAACGTTATAATATTAACGTATAACGTTTTGAATATAAAGTTATTTTATTTTTATATTGAAATAAAAAATCACGCGCTGTTATTGCATGCAGTAGCATAATTAATATTCAAAAACAAAGTTTACGCCAAATTGGCGGGGTTCAAAATCGCGCTAACGTGGTACGTATATTACATCTGTGCCGAAAGTTTTATAATCAGATGAACCCGATTATGAAAACTTAGCCTTTTAAAAAGATTCTGCCGAATGGATTTTGACGGAACCTTCACTGTTAGTTAGATGAGTTTTCAAAGATGGTTATAGTATATAGCATATCGTGTTATCGCTCTTTACCAAATCCTACAGTAAATGATCAACGAAAAGAGTTTGTCCTTAACAGCCCAAATTTTGTCTGACACATTAAAAATGTAATAACGCAATGGCGTTCGTATTTTTTTTTTCAGAAATGCAGGAGGGCATTCCAAGTAAATGTTCATATAATTTTAAAACACAAGGTCAATATTTCGTTTGATTAAGTTTCGTTAAGAGGAGTTGACCAGCGTAGCGGGCGTAGCTTGCTAGTATAATATAAATCTATTTTTCATTAATCTAATTCTTTTTTGTTGCCTCTTCATTCGCAAAATAACATAGTAATATAAATTTTGAAACAAAAACAAAAAATTAATTATATTTTGAAAATAATAACAGATTAATACAGGAACAATTGCAATTTAGTTGAAGTTATTACTTAAGTACAAAAAAAATCAGCTCACAATAAAATTTGCAAATGAAATTCCTAAATACTTATCAGTAAGATTGAGCCTGGAATTTTCAAGAAATAATTTTGGGTCTGTGAGCAACATTATGAAATCATTGACATCAACAGCAGATTCATCTACAGTTTCGGGAGAAATAAACTGATTTCCATTCAATTTGCATCTCATGAATCTTACTTGAATAGAATCATCAACAATTAGACTACAGTTATATTTATCAAAGGCAGTAAATAAAAAACAAAATATTTCTTACTATGTTAAAAAAATTGTTATTTTTATTTGTTTACTTTATTTTACAGTTAATTCTACTTTAAAACAATCTTTCTAAGAAAACAATTATTACATATTTTGAACATTCTGCATAAGAGGAGCAGAGTGGATTGTGGACAACTGTGCCCCAGGAGTGGGTGGTCCACTGTACCACATGTTGAAGTTCAATAAATAATCATATTAATATTGTTTATAGCTTTCTTTTAAACATAATAACTTTAAAGTAAAATAAAAACAAGTATCTTAGCTTTTCAAAAAAGCTGTTTTATTTTATTTATCTACAACCTTTAATTACTAAAAAAATAAAAATATGATGATGAAAAATTTTACTTTTAGAAGCTCAAAACAACAAAGCAGGATAAAATAGTTCAATCTGAGCTAAACATACTTTCTGAAGGCTATAAATAATCATTGCAGTGCTGTTGTCTATTAGGATAGAAGAGAAGCTTAAAAAAAAATAAATAAATAAAATATTAGGGGGTGGTCCACTGTATCCATAGGTTCACTGTGTACCGGTCTCCCCTATATTAATGATAGGCTTAGTCAATAAAAAAAAATGTTAAAGTAAGCCATAACATAAATTAGAAACATTGTATTTCATAATGAAAACATCGTATCTAATTTTATATACATAAAAGTGAAAACTTACGTTATATAAATTCCCTATATAATATACCAAAGTTTCATCACAATTAAACGTATTTCAATCACACTGAAATAAAAAGTTTTAGTTATTAAATTTGTGTGAGGTGAATGATGGGAAAGTTTGATTTGGAGAGTTGGAAAATATAGCTAACAAGTAAAAAACCAATCTTCTATCGTCATCAGATATTTAAAAGACTTCTTTAAAAGATTCACTGATTATTTTTAACGATAAAACAGGTAATACTATTGACAATTATCTCACCATTTACGCCACTAAATCAAAAGACAATTTCTAAAAGGACAATCTAATCAAAATAAGTAAACAAACAATAAATAAATAAATAATAAAATACCTCATATGAGTGTTTGAACTTTGAAGGGGGGGGGGGGCTATGAGACCTATAGCGGCAGGGCTGTCGTCTCGAATGATCCAAACCATATGAGTGTTCATGAACCTCTATACAAATATTACTAAAGTAAAAAATATATAAAAAAATAAATCAGCTTTTGGCATATAATATTTCGCATAGTGACTTTACAAGTATTTGGTACCTATATAATATTTCGCATAGTGACTTTACAAGTATTTGGTACCTTAAACAAAATCCTTCTTTTTCTGTCCTTTATTAGTGTTATCACATAAGGAGAAGTGATAGCACCAATGAAGTGCCTATTTAGCTTAGTCAAGTGCACACCAGTCACACCAGCCTTGTTGTACTTCGACCCTTGCCTAATTTGCTTCCGTAATTCTTTCCTTCTGGCTCACTACCATTGAAAGTTAAAATAATCAGCCACCCACTCTGAAATTTATACCAGGAACTTAACTACAGTCATTTTGCTGGATTTCGTATGTTATATTATGCCACCATACCAGGGGCGAAAATTTTCTCTGCTCTCAAAGAATCATTTTCAAAAATTTCATTCACTTCCCCACACCAGAAATTTCTGCTTCCCCCACCCTTCAGAACAAAAAGTAAAAAATCTTTAACACTCTTTCATTTTCAGTATGTATGCCGTACTTGTTATTTTTCTGTAACAGTGAATAAATAATCACATCTTAAAACGCTACGAAAGAAAATGTGCATGAATACTAATAATATTTGTATATAGGTTCATGTGAGTGTTATTCTTACAAAAACAACATTCGCGACTCGTTGAAAACAAACAGATGATTGATTTGTTGATTAGAGGCTGTTTCAAATTAACTGATAAAAAAAAAAAATCTGAATCTTTTTTTCCTTTAAAAAATGACAAATTAAATATATAAATAACAATTAAATTGTATATATATAATTATAAAATATTTCAATATTTTAATCAAGGAATCTAAATATTTTTCGACTTAATGAAGATTTTGAAATAAGAAATTCTTTATTATAACAAAAAAGAAAAATATACAAACAATAATTTAATTTAATACATATATATTACATATTAAAAATTGCATTAAAAACTGTTTTCGTATTTAAAAAAAAAAGAATCTAAATAGTTTTTCAGCGATATGGATATGCTTTAACGTTTAACTGTAACCGTAATAGGCAAGAGCTTCCTTATTGCGCAGTAATAAAAAGTAGTGAAAAGGCTGAAGATCTGTAATGTTAGTCTACCAGAAAAAGCATAAGAAAATAGTCCGATTTTAAAAGTGGATTATATTGAAAACAAGAGTTTTCCTACGTTAGCGCAATATCTTAAACGCTTCATCTAAAACTGATTAATATAATATATTAATTTTAAAAAAATCGTTCGATCCATTTTCGAGATAACAACTCTGTGCCCATTACACCATTACATTTTCCATTTTCGCTTAAAAATTGGTTTCCAGATCTCAAAATCTACTGCATGTAGAAATCTATAAATTTCAGGATAGAGTTAGGCCATAGATATAAGACTAATGTGAAAAAATCGAAACGGTATGCCTCATATTTACTGAGATATTAAATGTCGGCGTTTCGATTTTCCTTTGATGTCCTGCTAGCTGTATATATGAGAGTGACGGAATCTTCGGTTTTGGGCTTACGGTTTTCGGTTTTTCGCTGCGTCACTCAAGAGACTACCGTCTCTTATGATATTTAAAACGCTAAGCGATTTCTTTTGACAATCCGTGAGAACAAACTACTGCATCAAATTACATCATTCTTTTTTTAAAATGAAAGATATTTGGTCACAGATTTGTTATCATTGCATTCGTTTGTTCGAAAATTTAATTAATTAACCGTAATTTTCAATTAAACTTTTACTTATGCTAATGACGTCTTAATCGGATAACGCCTACTGTTGCGAAGCACAGAGTTTATTCTCTAAACTCTGTGTTTGAATAAAAGAGAAATAATAAATATTAAAAGCACGCGGTATTAAGGCCTAATTTGTTAACTTGCAAGTTAAATTTCGGTAAAAATATTTATCCGCGTGTTTTATAAGCAAATAAAAATTCATATTTATTGTGACGTTACGGGAATATTGTCCATTGGGTTTATTTTATCATTATGCATTATAACTTTGTGGATGCAATTTTTTCATTAAAATTAAATACAAAATGTATTTATTTGTGTGCATGGTGTTTAAGCATTAATGTAAGGTATATGAAGTACGTGTGAAAAGTTTGCGCCGGTGAAAATGACGTTATGCTTAGCTTAAAGTGCATTTTAACATTGATAAAATTAAAGAGAAAAATGTATATGATTGTGTTAACATGACATAATTTTACTGATTTTTGCATTCATAATTGTCTGAGTGCAACGAAGACTCATACACAGCGCAGTATTACTTTGCCCCATATATAGCTACGATGGATATTAAAACCTTTCGTTAAGCATAATTCAAAAAATATTTAACGGATTTCGTTCAAATTTTTACAGCAGGTACCTATAAAGGTGACAACGACGTCTATTTATTACCAAGAATAAATGTCAAAACGTTTGGAAATTATATTAAAAAAATAGATAAAAAAGCACAATTAAAGTACATACGTCACTAAATTTTGTGCGTACGTCATTTTCACCGGCGGGAGATTTTCGTAGACAATCGGAATTGAAAAGTTCATGGAATACATGGAGCAAAAAAATATGCAAGCAGTAATATTCAGCACAATAAAATATATTTCAATTTAATAAAAATGGAAAGTTAATCTGGAATTTTTTCTGTTTGAAAAGTATTAGAGATTAGTAAGAGTAGGATTAGTATTAGAGATTTGGCGTAAATCACACCATTAGCAGCTTTTTTATTTCGCGTGTGTGTGTTAGGAACAATTCTTTGATGTTTAAATAAAAGGTTTCGATTTGTGGCATTATTTCTTATTTTCTTTTCTTTTTTTAGTATTTTAAATGGAATTAGTGAAAGGCGTGTATTTTTAATGTATGTATTTCAAATGAAAACAGTGAAAGATTTATATTTAAATGAAATGAATGCAATATGAAGATGTTATGAGAAAAATATTTGGCGATTTATCAACTGCGCCAAGTTAACATAAAAGTACCAATACATATGTGGGTACTTCTCTATTATCCCGTCGACCACTTTTCATAACAAAAAACTATCGCCAAATAAACGGGAGAACGTTGTCATTGAAATATCAAAATACATAAATAAATAAAATATAAGAATTTAAGGACACAATTGTTATTTTAATGAATGAAATAACTAATAAATCAGTAAAACATAATTAAAAATACACGCAAATGTCGCGTTAAAAACCACTTGATGACGTAACAAACACGTATAATGCTTCTGATATCAAGTAAATGGGACTGCATTTTTGGCGTTTAATCTAACAGTTTGGCGATAGTTTTTTGTTATGAAAAGTGGTCGACGGGATAATAGAGCAGTACCTCTATGTGAAATGAAACAAGGCCCAGATGTCATATACGCACCACGTTGGCGCGATTTTTCCCTCCACCAGCTTGGGGAAAACTTTGTTTTTGAATATTAGTTACAAATAGTGTGACAAATAGTACACGTGATTTTTTATTTCAATATAAAAATAAAATAACGTAATAAATGAAACAGCTTCTATTATTTTAAAAAAGGAAATAAAAATAAATAAATAATAGTTTGATATAAATAAAGGCGCGGATGTCATATACGCACCACATTGGCGCGATTGCAACAAAATGGCAATTTTATGCCTCACATGGTAACCCGGTTATTTTGTTTCAATTGTTGTTTATTAACTTTTATTTTTTATTTTAATTCTATAAATTGTTTTTATTATATATATCAATATTTATTTATATCAAACTATCATTTATTTATTTTTATTTCCCATTTTTTAATAATAGGAGCTATTTCATTTATTACGTTATTTTATTTTTATATTGAAATAAAAAAATACATGTTATTATTGTATGGTATTTGTAACTAATATTCAAAAACGAAGTTTTCGCCAAATTGGCGGGGGAAAAATCGCGCCAATCTGGTGCGTATATGATATCTGTGCCTAAATTAATATTGATATACATATAAAAATAATCTATAGAATTAAAATAAAAAATAAAAGTAAACAAACACAACAAACAGTTTTCGCCAAAGGGGCGGGGGAAAAATCGCGCCAACGTGGTGAGTATATGGCATCTGTGCCGGGATTTTTACCCTTTTATCTGTGCTTTCGGAAATATAAAAAAATTTAAAAATTCTTATATCAGGTGTATAATGTTTCGCATTT
Source organism: Maratus michaelseni (assembly GCA_963931845.1). Taxonomy (NCBI): domain Eukaryota; kingdom Metazoa; phylum Arthropoda; class Arachnida; order Araneae; family Salticidae; genus Maratus; species Maratus michaelseni. Next base: position 428,475,284 of record OZ007592.1, read on the forward strand.
TTATACGGACCACTTCTCCATTTTAAGATTTTAAATGCTATTTATATCAGATATTTCTTTCTTGAGATTCCCACAAGTTTTTTCCGGTAATTGTTTTAGTTCGCTTATTAATTGTTTACAATTTGCCCCCCTGGCAATAACAATTATTTATCACAAAAAATGGGTACTTCTCTATTATCCCGTCGACCACTTTTCATAACAAAAAACTATCGCCAAACTGTAACGCTAAATAAACGGGCAAACGTTGCCATTGAAATATCAAAATAAATAAAATATAAGAATTTAAGGACACAATTGTTACTTTAATGAATGAAATAACTAATAAATCAGTAAAACATAATGAAAAATACACGCAAATGTCGAATTAAAAACCACTTGATGGCATAACAAATACGTATAATGCTTCTGGCATCAAGTAAATGGGACTGTATTTTTGGCGTTTAATCTTAGTTTGGCGATAGTTTTTTGTTGTGAAAAGTGGTCGACGGGATAGTAGAGAAGTACCCAAAAATGGCTTAGTTTTGTTAAATTTGTTTGTTATGTATTTTCATTTCTTATTAAAATATCGAAAATGGCAATAAAATTTTCTTTTAGCACCGTACTTAATTTTTTAAAATGGCTCAAAAACATGGTTTAATAAACGTATATTTGTAAATATTTTAAAAAACATGTTTTTCCGCTCTCTAGAAAAATTTGTAAGATTCTACAACTGCCTTTGGCACCAACCAGTACATGATACGGAACTTTTCCCTATTCAGATACACAGAAGAGGTTGGTCACAAACAAGAGTAATGCTAGCAACAATATTGTTTTAACTCTATAAGAGTTAGAAACAATAATGATATTAAATTCCCCGATTAGCTTAGGGCCCGATTACGGAACTTTCTCCTAGAAAAAAAAAACTGTAGAAGTCTTTTACATTTGTTTCGAATGAAGCTCGATCAACAAAGTATTAATTGATAATACAAACAACACTAATATTAACATGGGGGCAAAAGTTTGAATTTAAGTGTATATATTTGGAACCCTCCCCCCCCCAACCACCCACCAAAAAAAGAAAAAGAAAGTTACAGAAATGAATTTAAAATGGCGTGAAGCCACCCTTTCTGACATAAGAAATTGGCTGCGAACCCGATTACGAAACTTTCACTTAACTTAATAACATGTATCTAATAGCCCTGAGGACAATTCCCCTTCCCAGTTATACGAACCTTGGGGCTTTTTTAAAAAGCTTGGCGCAGTTCGGGTTGAAGAAGTTGAGATTTACTGTCAAATGACATAAACTACTATGAAAATAAAACTGGTAAATTATTATGCTGGTTTATGTATGTATTTAAAAAAATTGCATCTGATTACACTCTTTAGATAAATTACTCTGTTTGCATTTAATAACAGATAAACGGCTTCCGTTTACTAAATTGTTTAAATATTGGGAAGAGTTGGCGAGAGATAGATAGACGTGTAAACAAACGGATAGACAGACGGGTAGAGAGACGGATAGCGACAGAGATAAGCTAACGGGTAGCGAAACGAATAGACAGACGGGTAGCGAGGCAGGTGCAAAAAAGGGTTGACAGAGGGGTAGTGAGATGGGTAGGGAGACGGGTATCGTGGTGGATAGAGAGACGAGTACAGAGACGACTTGACAGATGGGTAGAGAGAGGGGTACATAGACAGACAGACGTGTTGATAGACGAGTAGTGTAACGGGAAGCGAGACAGGTAGAGACGATTAAAGAGTCGGGTAGAAAGACAGACGGATACTGAGACGGGTATACAGAAGAGTAGAGAGACAGTAGACAGATGAGTTCGGAGAGAGACACAGCTAAGACATACGAGTAGTTAGACTGGTAGACACGTTTGTATCAAAGCATGTTATCAATATGGTTTGAAGTATACGAGTTTCTATAAATAGTTATACAAATAAACAAAGGAAATTTTTTAAATTCAAATATTAAATATTTGATTTAATATTTCAATATTTAATATTTTATTTTTTAATATTTTATTTAGATATTTGTCACAAAGAAACTGTTGCAAAAATTAAATTAAATTTGCGTTAAACTACGCTTGCTAAAATACGCTATTGGCTGCAAATCTGATTATGTGACTTTAAAAATATCGTTTTAAAAGATCCGGCGTTTTTTAGGTGCGTTCGTAATTATATAAATACGTAGCACCTATAGTCGTCGTTTGGTCCGTCCGTCTGTCCGTCCGTCTGTCTGTCTGTCCGTCCGTCTGTCTGTCCGTCCGCATATAACAACGCAAAAACTACCCAACCAAATGGTTTGCAATTTAAAATATATTATCTTTGCAGAATTTTGTCGAGACATTTCAAATTTTATTAAAATCGAATCAAAACTTTAGGAGATATTAATAAAAATATTTATTAAGAAATTTGATTTTTTTTTTTAAATCGGTGCTTTTTTGTTAGAGGAGCTTCCGATGGATGTTAAATCGTCAAGCGACCGAGATACTTATTTTATTACAGAAATTAATCTGCAGACGATATAATTCATTTCACAGAATTAAAAATCATCAAGATCTGAATATTTATATAACTAGCTGATACATATATATCTGAATATTTATATAACTAGTTAAGATATTTGTATGAACAGTGTCATAAAATATATACTTAACTAGCTGTTTAGCCCGTTCTACGCACGGGATATCATGAATTTAATTCTAAAACGTGCGTACGAACGCACCTCGTTTGTAACGTTTGACGTACAATTTCCAACTTGTTTTTTTTTTAAGTTTTGAGCAATTCCCGCTTAAGAAAATGAGATGATTTGCCAAATGTTATAAAAAAATGCATATGAAAACATAACAATATATGAATTTATATATGATATTTTGTAATTATATCATTTAATTTGCTATTTTTCATATGTTGTATCTTTATCTATCTCTTGTCTATCATATGCTGTATATTCACTTAGATTCTTGTTGATATCTTCTTTATATCGTAATTGTTAACTTTATGTTCTCAGCAATATCACTCAGACCAATCCCTTTGAGGGAAGTCCTAGTTATAAAGATTAGAATTGGAGCCGTCATTGATATCTTCATCTTGATTGCATACCTTCATTACATGTTACCAATTGCTTTTTTTTAATTATGGGATAGAAGATTTCCTTTTTTAATAAAAAAAATCACAAAAGTAAAGGATTTCAGGAAATTTAAAGTTATTAAAAATAGTGTTATGGAAGAAAAAAATCTTGAAATAATGATTGTATTTTTAGCTAGAATAAACAATGTAAGACTAATATTTCATAGGAACCAGAGGGCCCGTGCGAGCATTTCGCACTGAAATCTAATATTTTTTAGGTACTTCTCTATTATCCCGTCGACCACTTTTCATAACAAAAAACTATCACCAAACTGTAAGATTAAACGCCAAAAATGCAGTCCCATTTACTTGATGTCAGAAGCATTATACGTGTTTGTTACGTCAAGTGGTTTTTAATTCGACATTTGCGTGTATTTTTCATTATGTTTTACTGATTTATTAGTTACTTTATTAATTAAAATAAGAATTGTGTCCTTAAATTCTTATATTTTATTTATTTATTTATTTTGATATTCCAATAGAAATGTTCTCCCGTTTATTTGGCGATAGTTTTTTGTTATGAAAAGTGGTCGACGGGATAATAGAGAAGTACCATTTTATATCAATATGTAATATTTATTAGATGCAGGTTTAAACTTCTAAAGAAAAAGAAAGGATAAAAATATCTGCAAACAACATTTAGTTTTTAGTCAATCCAAAATATTATCTAATTTATTCCATCAAAGTTAGAGTAAAAACTGATCCAAGATTGCAAAAGGCACGCTAGAGACAAAAAAATTAACAATCATATTTTGACTGCATTAGAGGATGACGTCATCCGCTTCAGAAAAAACATGGGACATAGAAATATAAATCTAAACATTTCAATTTCAATGTCACTTTTTAATCATAAATATAAAATAAACCCGTGCGGTGTTTTTTATAATAATTGCTGAGCATCATATAATGTGGTATTTTATTTTTTTGGCAACAATAATTTGAGGAAAACCTTTCATTTCTTTTAAGAAAACAATGCCGATTTAATTATTAATTTTCAGCAAATTTTAATCAAAAACATGTTTTAACGAAACGTTAAGTGTGCTATGTCAGAAGCCTGTTCAAAATCCTTTCATATGCTATCTCATTCGTGGTTCTGCGTTTCGTATTTTCTGCGAAAAAGGGATGTTGACAGGAGAAATAATCTATATACCAGAGGACCCGTGCGAAGATTTCGCACTGAAATCTAATATTTTTTAGGTACTTCTCTATTAACCCGTCGACCGCTTTTCATAATAAAAAACTACCGCCAAACTGTAAGATTAAACGCCAAAAATGCAGTCACATTTACTTGATGTCAGAATCATTATGCGTGTTTGTTACGTCATCTAGTGGTACTACATTCGACATTTGCGTGTATTTTTCATTATGTTTTACTGATTTAGTAGTTATTTTATTAATTAAAATAACAATTGTGTCCTTAAATTCTTATATTTTATTTATTTTTTGATATTCCAATGGCAACGTTCTCCCGTTTATTTGGCGATAGTTTTTTGTTATGAAAAGTGGTCGACGGGATAATAGAGAAGTATCATTTTTTTATCAATATGTAATATTTATTAGATGCAGGTTTAAACTTCTAAAGAAAAAGCAAGGATAAAAATATCTGCAAACAACATTTAGTTGTTAGTCAAGCCAGAATATCATCTAATTTATTCCATCAAAGTTAGACTAAAAACTGATCCAAGATTGCTAAAGGCACGCGCGAGAAAAAAAAAATTAACAATCGTATTTTGACTGCATTAGAGAATGACGTCATCCGCTTCGGGAAAACCATGGGACTTAGAAATATAAATCTAAACATTTCAATTTCGCTTTTTAATCCTAAGTATAAAATAAACCCGTGCGGTGTTTTTTATAATAATTGCTATGAGCATCATATAATGTGGTATTTTATTTTTTTGGCAACAATAATTTCAGGAAAACCTTTCATTTCTTTCATGAAAACAATGCCGATTTAAATTTTTAATTTCAGCAAATTTTAATCAAAAACATGTTTTAACGAATTGTTAAGTGGGCTATGTCAGAAGCCTGTTCTAAAACCTTTCATATGGCGTCTCATTCGTTGTTCTGCGTTTCATATTTTCTGAGTAAAAGGGATGTTGACAGGAGAAATAATATATAAGGATATGACCAGAGGTGAGGATTTCGCACTGAAATCTAATATTTTTTAGGTACTTCTCTATTATCCCGTCGACCACTTTTCATAACAAAAAACAATCGGCAAACGGTAAGATTAAACGCCAAAAATGCAATTCCATTTACTTGACGTCAGAAGCATTATACGTGTTTGTTACGTCTTCAAGTGGTTTTTAATTCGACATTTGCGTGTATTTTTCATTATGTTTTACTGATTTATTAGTTATTTCATTAATTAAAAAAACAATTGTGTCCTTAAATTCCTATATTTTATTTATTTATTTATTTTGATATTCCAATGGCAACGTTCTCCCGTTTATTTCGCGATAGTTTTTTGTTATGAAAAGTGGTCGACAGGATAATAGAGAAGTACCATTTTTTATCAATATGTAATATTTATTAGATGCAGATTTAAACTTCTACAGAAAAAGTAAGGATAAAAATATAAGCAAACTACATTTAGTTTTTAGTCAAGCCAGAATATCATCTAATTTATTCCATCAAAGTTAGAGTAAAAACTGATCCAACATTGCAAAAGGCACGCGCGAGAAAAAAAAATTAACAATCGTATTTTAACTACATTAGAAAATGACGTCATCCGCTTCGAGAAAAACATGGGACATAGAAATATAAATCTAAACATTTCAATTTCAATTTCGCTTTTTAATCATAAATATAAAATAAACCCGTGCGGAAGTTTTTTATAATAAGTGCTGAGCATCGTATAATGTGTATTTTTATTTTTTTGGCAACCATAATTTGAGGAAAACCTTTCATTTCTATTATGAAAACAATGTAGATTTAATTTTTAATTTTCAGCAAATTTTAATCAAAAACATGTTTTAACGAAATGTTAACTGCGCTATGTCAGAAGCCAGTTCAAAATCCTTTCATATGCTATCTCATTCGTCGTTCTGCGTTTCGTATTTTTTGAGAAAAAGGGATGTTGACAGGAGAAATAATATATATGATATGATTATTTTGGTAGGTTTGTTATAAGTTCATTTAATAGTTCCTTATTAGCGCAAAGTCCTATTTCTTTCCCTGTGAATTTCTCTTTGGATGTCAAAAAATGTTTTTCTACTTTTGGACGCCAGCCAAAATACAGTGGCAATTTTTAGAAATGTACAACATTTGTGACAACAAAGGCGCTATCGCTTTAGTTTTCATCGCGCTTACATCAATTCGAAATACTACAAATTTCTTTTTTTTACTACATTTTACAATTTTAATTCTTACATCATCAATTAGAAAAAAAAATTAGCTTTCGATTGAAATTTATTTGAAAACTGCCGCTTAATTTAACGACTTTTTAAATATTTTTCAAGCATGAAAAGTTTTTCAATTCTATCTTATCAATGACCACCAGTTTACTTCAATAATGTAAAATAGCCCCTGGGAAAGTTGCCACAATTGAAAATAGATTTCTCTAACCATCATAAAAAGTTAATAATAATTTTTTAAAAAAAAGTGATAAATCATAAGATCAGATTATCCATAAGATAGAACATTTTGGCGCTAAACAAAAATCTGTCAGGAAAAAAAGACTATTTTTAGTTTATGTTGAACATAAAATTGATATGTTGAATTCGTTGATGAATATGTTCCATCAGATATCAGGATATGCTAGGAATTGTATTTTTTTTATTTTTTTACATTTGACAACTGTATAAGAGGAAAAATATCCCCGACTGTGATGGAAAAGGGATAATCATCCTGATTATGTCAAGGAACCGAAGAAACCATACAAATAAATTACACTTGAAAACATTAAAAATCTCCATCTGCAGATAGATTTATTACTGTAAAAAACTTCTTAATCTTTGCATAAAAATTGATTAGCTTATAACAATGGATGCGTTTTAGAAGATATGGATTTGAAACGAACAATGATTAAAGAGGACATTTTAAAACTTTTAATTTAATCATTTTAAAACTTTTTTAACGCCGAATTTTGACGGTGCTTTTGGGCAGATGCAATGCACATGCGCATAGGAGCTCATTCGGTTGTATTATCACAGGGGGCGGGGCAGATGTGTGCTTTATTTACTATGTTCTGTTATTTACTGAATATGATACGAACGTAGGAATATACTATTTGTATATACTTCATAGGTCTATGAATTTTTTTCTTGCCGTGGGGAATATGGTGGTAATGTCAAACTGATTTGCATTACACAGTTATTTACGGAATTTTTGTTTGGAGTTTGCATCGGAAATAGTACTGTATTTGACTGGGAAAAAAAAATATTTGAAAGACTGTTTTATACGCAACCCTTCATAAATAAAAAAGAGGCTTATTTTACTGATACTGTTATAGTATTTTTTTTGCGTCAAGTTTTGACAGGTTCCATCTAGTAGGGTTTGAAATCGTGTAGATTATTTTTCATCTCTGTCTCCGAAAAAATGTATATGAGTTATTCTATTACTTGTTATGGACTAATGGTAGAATTTTTTAAAGTGATATACGAATAAATAGGTCAAAATTGTGATCTTAAATTTTATTTATTTTGAAACTATTTTAATTTGGTTTTTGTTTATTTTAAAGAAATTATTAATGTAAATGTAACATTCCTTGCTTTCTCTCATTAGCCGCTACTGGAAACAACTAAAAAATCGTATTCGAACAGTCGTATCGTATCAGAATTCCGCCGTATATTCCATCCGTGTTCCATCGTATCCTTTTCGTATTCGAACCGTCCGCCAGGGTTTGTAAAAACTTTTTTAACTCTTATGCGTCTCAGTATCCCAATTCTGATAATAGGGCTGAGGGCAGTATTAGGATTTTTTAAACAAAAAACACAAAGCTGATTTCATATTTTGCAAACTCTTGTGTTCACTATATAAAAGCTGTAAAAAGAAGTTATTTATGTGTACCAAATGTACTCTTCCTTTCACCCTAAACAATAGGATATGCAATAAAAAAGTCAGTTTTCAATTTTCAGATTTATATAATGTATTGTTCAACATATGAGGAACAAATTATGATCATAAGCAAAGAGATGAGGCTAGAAAACTCTTCTTAATAGGAATATATGTAAAGAAGTTGTATTCTAAATTAAAATGTTCAAAGTAAATTTAAAAGCTTCGTAGCTATAAACTCCATTTTTTCCTTGCCTACGTATCACAGAGGGCTCTTACTTATCAATATTTATTAATGTTAGAAAGTGCAAATTAATGCACTAACTGTAAAATACAATTACAAATTAATGGTAGATACACTTTTGAAACATTAACAACCAAAATTTATACAGTTTTAACTTATTTAATGAGTTATTTCATTTAACATTAATCTCAATTTAACGATGATTTTCAAAATTCACTTTGCAATCGTTAAATCGAGGATCGACTGTATTCTGTAAATTAAATTCTCTGTTTCACAAACTTATTTTAATCGATTCAAAATGTTTGAAAATTCACTGTGCAGACATCTATCTAAAGTATTTAGCATGTTTATAATTTAAACCATCGAGAATACTTTCTCCAAAATTAACATGTCTTCTTGAAACGACTTCTGAAAATTTAGCATATATATAGTATATGCATTTTATTTTACTAAATTCTTTAAAAATTCACAAATTTTATTTTCTGAAGAAGAAAGATAGATTCAAAGGAAACACCAAACAAAATTTGGGCAACGTAAATATAAGTCTTCATACGTCACAGAAAAGGCTGTCTGAATTTACAAAATACAAACTCTTATCCTGTACTGGTTATTATTCGTGTTAAATTTAAATCTACACGCAATCTCTAGAAATTAGAATCTCCCTTTTAAACAGTTTTAATATTTTGATAATGATAGAAAATTTACGCTTCACAAATTTTTAGTAGGTAGCCCGTTTAGGATTTAGACCATCGCCAATATTTCCACGAAACATTAACTATTCTTCTTGAAGAGATACCTGAATATCATTTCAACGGAAAGATAATTTTCCTAGACAGAAGATAAAACGCAAACAGATTTTCTGTGTTAAAAGTTTAAGAAATTTTAATGAAGTTCGAACTTTTTCTATTCTCGTCGTTTGTGCATTCAAGAAGCAGTAATTAGGCTGTAGTTATATTACTTTTTTCGAATAATCTTAAAGAGGACGCACGTAGATGTGTCATCATAAAGTCTCAGGAGAACATTAAAAAATTGACGTGATGTTATACTTACATGTTCCTTCTAAATGTGACATTTTTGTCGTTATAAAGTCTTTTTAAAAAACATTTCTTTGAGTTATTCATTGTTTTCTACAATTTTTTCAGCTCTAATTGTGAGTCTGAAAGGCACGTTTTTTTAATGCATCTTTTAGGTATACGAATGAAATTTTAAACAGTGCATTTTATAAGTTATTCTTCCTTAAAAAAATTATATGGCTTGTGTATTACATGGCTTGATGACGTCATAAACTTTAAAGGCTCGATTACTGAATTGTTTAAAAGAAACATCCTTATAACTCCAAAAACAATAATCCTATTAACTAGCGGTTTATTGCATCTGATTAAGCGTCTCATTTCCAATTAAAATATATCTTTGAATTGAAATTTGGATGAAATACAATGTCATGAAAAATCGAAGAGTGTGAAAAATAGGATTACAAATATCTCGGCAACTCAGTATCCGATCGACTTCATGCTTTATGCAGAACTTATGTTTTTTTTTTTATTTTCTTTTATATTCACTCCTTAAAATAAACAATTTCGAAAAATTTTATATACCTTTTATCAGAACGAATATTTCGAGAGTCCGAAAAAAATAGTACCGGATAATCGAGGTTACTGAAATTTAATAAGCTTCTTCCCATTATTACATACCAACAAGGAAGGTCTCCTTAAAGCGCATACTCAGAATATTTTGAAAAAAATGCTAATGAAGCTACTCATGTACGTAATAAGAGCTAAAATTAGCTGCGGAATCCCAGCAGAAAATCTGTAAAAAAATAAAATACTTTCGAGTATTTGACGCAAAAAGACACGATTTGGCGAGCAAAGCTTTTTCGTCTCTAAATGCAAGCGATTTTAATGTATTTGAAAATTTCTAGTTAAATGAATGTTTAAATGCGTAGCAGTTTATGAATTTAAACTTCAACGATTAAAAAGTTTATTATTTTTTCTATAAAGTTATGTAATACATATACAAATTAACTTATTGCTGAAGCTATTTAATTTTATACAGTTTTGAAGGCTGGTAAAGTTTTAAGTGTATTTTAACAGTAAGTGTCCGATTAAATGCTCTTTCATTATACATTTCGACTTTGAATAAGTCATTGTTTCCACGGCAACAAGACTTTTCTTATAGTTGTCTCCGGCACAAACAATATCGATGACAAATTGACAGTGCTCAAAATCCCGCAATTAATGTTTAGTTTAAAGCAATTTTAATCAATTCAAATTTTGTTCTAAACCGTAGAATGCGATCGTTAATTTATTTTTATATGTACATATAAGTATATATGGCAAAACCGTAGTTATAAAAGTGAAATTAATTGAGTTAAACTTACTTTAACTAGTTCAGTATAAAGAGCAGAAAACGTTTTTCCTAAAAGAGAATTTATCGTAAATGCATGTTTTTTTTGTTTTTTTTTTTAATTCATTGTGTCGCCAACCCAGCGATAAATCGCCAAAATACGAAATTTATATATTTTTTACGGACGTTATATCGAGGTTCCGCAGCAAATTTTTTTATAAACGCATGAGAAGAATATTCTGTAATTTTTTCAAAATTTTCTGAGTATGCGCTTATGGAGACCTTCCTTGTAAGTACATACCAAATTTCAAGTCTCTATCTCAATTTTTTCGGGAGATGGAGCGTTTACAGACACACAGACACACAGACACACAGACATACAGACACACAGACGGACGGCAATTTTTTTTTCTAAAAATGTGTTTTTCGGAATCTCCAGTATCTGAAACGTGCAAATCCGTCAAAAAAAAATTTCGATTTTCAAAACGATTACAAGACGACCCCTACGACGACCCCTATACTACGTATACCCCTATACTACGACGACCCCTATACTACGTATGATGGGTAACTAAAAGTATTAATGCATGGTAATTACCTATTAATAATATTTTTATTATGTATTCTAATGGTTATACTAATTATTTATTAAGTCCATTAAAAATAATGTTATTGCTGTTATTTTCGGTTACAACGTTTGATTATCTCTGAGTCAAACGTTCAGTATCATGGAGCAAACTTTATTAAATGTATTTCTCTGAAGCATCTTACAAATGTTGGTAATTATCTTTTAAGAAAACGACAATATCTGTTAAACTGATTCATTAGTTTGCTATTATGACACGTAAAATACATGTTTTGTGTATAAAAAAGTGTTTAAATATTATCTCCGTGCGATAAGTTGGCTGACTGTAATGCAGCTGAAAGACACAGAAAGCAGTGCTTCCGAAATCTCGACTGTTTTTTTTTCTGCCACATTGATCACCTGATTGTTTGACATCTGGTAGGAACCAGGATATCTTGATCATTTAACAACGAAGATGGGTTAAAGTATTGCGTCCTCTCTCTGTCTCTGGCTGGGACTGCAAGGAAGAACACGTGTACCTCGTATCTATACTAATATTATAAAGGAGTAAAGATTGTTTTTTTTGTTTGTTTGTTTGTTTGTAGGAGGTAATCTCTGGAACTACCGAACCGATTTCAAAAGTCATGGTGACAAATTGATGGTGACAACCCCTGCTCCAACATAGGCTATATTTTATGACGGTGCCACTAACCCCAGGGGGGGTGCAAGAGCGAAAATCGTTCTAAAATTGCGATTTTTTTTATACTGAAGGAGCTACAAATTTGAAATTTGGCATTGTAGTTACTTATAAGATGTAAATGCTCTCTAAGAACAAAATTTAAACAAAAATCGAAATTTAAAAGGGTGAAATGAGCAAAAAGCGTTCTACAAACATTCTAAATTACAATTTCTATGGAATCTCTGAAACTACAGAACCGATTTCAAAAGTGATGGAGGGAAATTGATGGTGATAACCCCTGCTCCAACATAGGCTATATTTTTTGTCGGTGCCACTAACCCCAGAGGGGTGCAGGAGTGAAAAACGTTCTAAAATTGCGATTTTTTTTATGCTGAAAGAGCTAAAAATTTGAAATTTGGCATTGTAGTTGCTTATAAGATGTAAATGCTCTCTAAAAACGACGTGATAAGGACGACGTGTTCTGACGTGTATATTGGCTATTTCACGAGTCACAAATTATAGTAGCCTTATTATTTTGTTAAAAAATAAAAGTGAATTATGAAATGTCAATATTTTGTTTGATTAAAAGTTCGTTAAGAGAAATTGACCAGCGTAGCGGGCGTAGCTTGCTAGTCTGTAATATTTTATAAGTTGTACAATAGGCCTACAGTTGCATTGGTTACAATGGCAAAAACATGCATATATAACTTGTACACACGATCGCATTAAAAAATAACTATTGGGAATAAGCAATTGACCAACAATATTTCTTTTGAATCTAATATTCCTGAAAAAAGTTCTGAAACCCACATGAAGCTCCAATTTTTGTACGTATTATCCAAATGTCGTTACATATTCTACCGCTTAAAACAATAATAATTGTTACAATGATTCATAGTTCTCCCGCGCAATAATTACAAAATACAATATCAATTACTATTACTTATGATGCTTCCTATATACACTGTCTTCATCCAACTTTTCGGTCCCAATTTAAACTCACTTTTTACGAACGGATTTCGCTGAAATTTTTAGAGTAAGCTTGCGTGATTTCGAAAATTAACGTTTTAATAAAAAAATTCTCGTTATTGGTGCTTTTTATGCTAGTAGATTAACTGGTGGGAACTTGCATAACCAACACTTTAAAATTGATGTTTTCATTTTTTCTCGTATTGCAACTCATATACTCCAAGTTAATATTAGATAGAACCGATCACTCATCTTTCATTTATGATGCTAACGCTGAGCTGCTTAGTGCGAAAGTAGAGTGATTAAATGAATATCAATATAATTTTCTCATATTTCAATGTATGAAAGTATTGCATTGAAGTTCAAATATGTAGGACAGATTTAACACAATTTTCCTTTGCGGTTGTAGCGCCTCCTGGTGGGTAAAAAATTTTAAATATATATATATTTTTTAATGTTTTTTATGCATAACTATAACTTTAAAACTTACCATCAAAAAATAGATTAAATAGATTACTTTCAAATGATTTTCTTATGTTTTACTATATAAAAGCTCATTTGAAGTTAAAATTATGTAAGACAGATAGCGGTCTTTTTTAAGGCTAGTGGGAAATCACTTAACTAAAATTTTAAGAGGGATTTTTTTATTTATGCTAATATGGCAACGCACTGTCCTCCAGATTATTTAAGATATTAGTTAAGAAAGATTTTCCTCAACTTTCTTTTACACTGATAACGCCTCCTAGCAAGAAATAGAGTAACCCAGAGTTGCCAAGTCTCCGGATTTTTGCACACCAGTAATTTTTTAGAGAAAATGTAGTTCTCTTAAATCGCAAAATGCTCTGATTAAATAAAACAACATTTTCTGTACTAAATTACTGGTATCCAAAAAGCCGGAGACTTGGCAGGTCTGGAGTAACCAAACTTAACAAAAATTGACTTTTTATGTTTCACTTTGATATCATTTTAAAGTTAAAAACTGGTTGGACAGATTAAACCCAATTTTATTTATAACGACACCCCGTTTGGGAAAGACTATTAATAAATTTAAATAAGTATACTTTTTAATAATTATTAAAAATAATCGTCAGCCACGATCAAATTTCCGTTTTAATAAAAGAAAAATCGTGTGATTTTCTTTTACACTGGTAGTGGAAATGATGAGATATTAAATAACTAATATTTGAATTTGTTCGTTAAATTTTCTCTTATGGCACTCATACTCCAAGCGAAAATTAGTTTGGGAAAATTAACCTTAACTTTGTTTTACACAAATATAGTTGTCTGGTGGGAAGTAAGGTAAGTTAATTAAAATAAAATGTACTTTGTATGTTTTAATGTATGAAGAGATACTCAAGAGTTTATATCTTGTTAGTCTGTTTATCTCTTTAGAGTTTATCTTGGGGGAAAATAACGTGACTATTTTAAAATAATTTGATTTTTATGTTTTACTGTATGAAGCAATACTGGAGTTAAAAATAGGTAGTATAATTTCAAAACAATTTATTTTCTTTTGCTTGGTGAGAAATAGGGGAAAAAACTTGAAAGTTACTTTTTCAGTTTTACATTTGCGGATTACAAACTGAGCTGGAAATATCGCATATGTTTCTGTTGTCTTAATCTCTAGTCTATTGGTATTCGAGTCGATTTTACTGAATGAAACTAGGACAGATTCAACAAAAATAGGGGTTTTATGATGTTTATTAAGTTTCATGATGCAGAAATTTCATTTTATGTCTCGCATACTTTTAACAATAAACTTACAACTTCGCAATATGTATGAAAAAGGCTTTTGGATATATTTTTGTTTTGTTTTGTTTTGTTTAAATGTAATCTCATCAAAAAGTCACCTGTAAAAAATGCAGCCAAATCCCGTAACTCATTTACCGTAAAAAGTACTGAGATCATATAAAGCCAAGTTTAACTATCTTATTAACTCTGAAATTTTCATTCACAAATCACTCCTAGTCTCTACATCTTTAGTTAATTATTATTTTGTGACTTGGAAATTACGTAGCACGAGAATGTGATGTATATAGTTAGTCTTAATCAAATAATACTATAACATATTAAGGTGTAATAACTTCCCTGTGCGTATATAATTTGCCTTATTTAAATTGTCCCATCCTATCCCATAACATAGTAAGGTGTAATAACTGCCCTGTGCTGCGTAATTGCCAAGTCACAAAATAATAATTAACTAAAGATGTAGAGACTAGAAGTGATTTGTGAATGAAAATTTCAGAGTTAATAAGATAGTTAAACTTGGCTTTATATGATCTCAGTACTTTTTACGGTAAATGAGTTGCGAGACTTGGCTGCATTTTTTACAGGTGACTTTTTGATGAGATTTCACTTCTTTTTGTAAGTAATCCTCCTTTTCTTGATTTTGGGTTCTTTTTGGAGATCATCCACTGATTTTCGCTAAGCCCACACTCTGTCCCTATTATTTACAGGTATAAAAAATTTGAAGCTTTAGTTTCGTTTGCAAAGTACTGTAGATAAACAGAGATTTCAGGTTCCTAGGCAAGCACTAAGTTATGGGAGGGGAAGTATCAAAAGTACTCTCAATTGCTTCCAGGATAGATGCTACCCATCTGAGATATTACTCGCAGCCCTAGATACTTGATAGCTAATATAAAAGAACTTTTTAGTATAAAAAGAAAGCTAAAATTAAAATTTCCGGAAATTTCCAATAAATCAAACAATATTCCTTTTTTCGATGTTTTTTCTTTCGTTTTTTTAGTCTTTTTTTTATTATTATTTACGGATTTTTTAATTTTTCCTTACTTTGTGTACTAAACCCTGCCTTTCTGCCAAATGTCAAGCTTCTAGGACTACAAAATCGAATTATTTTCAAATTTTCGACTTTTTATAAATTTATTGATTTTTCGATTACCGATTATAAATTTATTGGTTTTTCGAATTTATTGATTTTTCGATCAGTTGACAACTGATGATGCCCTGGCGAGGGGTGAAAGCGCTTTTGTTAGGTGGTGTAAGTTTTTATTAGAGACTGTTTTTAATTTTTTAAATGAAGGACATTTTTAATGAAAATTTTTGACCATGCTTTTTTATAAGTAATGTCTGAGAGAAATTGGTAAAATTTATGAATAAACATTTACATGTAATTTTCACCCAAATTAATTTTAATTTGAACCGTAATAAATGTTAATTTGCAATGAAAATTACATGCAAAAGTAATGTTTACATATAATTTTGGGTTGCAAAAAGCTTTACAATTTAAGTGTTACGTTTGCATGTAATTTTGGGCTGCAAAAAGCTTTGCATTTGAAGCTCCTTGCATTTAGGTGTAGAATTATTCCTCCCTATTCACAAGAATTGAATTTAAAGAAAAAGCATATCTCATCAAAAAGTCACCTGTAAAAAATACAGCCAAGTCTCGTAACTCATTTACCGTAAAAAGTACTGATATCGTATAAAGCCAAGTTTAACTATCTTATTAACTCTGAAATTTTCATTCACAAATCACTCCTAGTCTCTACATCTTTAGTTAATTATTATTTTGTGACTTGGCAATTACGTAGCACGAGAATGTGATGTATATAGTTAGTCTTAATCAAATAATACTATAACACATTAAAGTGTAATAACTTCACTGTGCGTATTTAATTTGCCTTAATTAAATTATCCCATCCCATCCCATAACATAGTAATGTATAATAACTTCCCTGTGCTGCGTAATTGCCAAGTCACAAAATAATAATTAACTAAAGATGTAGAGACTAGGAGTGATTTGTGAATGAAAATTTCAGAGTTAATAAGATAGTTAAACTTGGCTTTATACGATATCAGTACTTTTTACGGTAAATGAGTTACGAGACTTGGCTGTATTTTTTACAGGTGACTTTTTGATGAGATTTCACTTCTTTTTGTAAGTAATCCTCCTTTTCTTGATTTTGGGTTCTTTTTGGAGATCATCCACTGATTTTCGCTAAGCCCACACTCTGTCCCTATTATTTACAGGTATAAAAATTTTGAAGCTTTAGTTTCGTTTGCAAAGTACTGTAGATAAAAAGAGATTTCAGGTTCCTAGGCAAGCACTAAATTATGGGAGGGGGAGTGTCAAAAGTACTCTCAATTGTTTCCAGGATAAAGGCTATCCATCTGAGGTATTACTCACAGCCCTATATACTTGATATTTAACATAAAAGAACTTTTTAGTATAAAAAGAAAGCCAAAATTGAAATTTCCGGAAATTTCCAATAAATCAAACTATATTCCTTTTTTCGATGTTTTTTTTTAGTCTTTTTTTTATTATTTACGATTTTTTTAATTTTTCCTTACTTTGTGTACTAAACCTTGCCTTTCTGCCAAATGTCAAGCTTCTAGGACTACAAAATCGAATTTTTTTCAAATTTTCGACTTTTTATAAATTTATTGATTTTTCGATTTTAATTCTAAGTTAACTGATTGTCATGCCAATACAGTAATTATTTGATCCGTCTTCTTAGAATCATTTAGGTTCAATTTAGAGATAAATCAAGTGAATCTTAGAGTCACTCTGATTTTATTTAGAAAGGACTATCAAGCCATAACCAGCCAGTAATGTCGGGAGGATAGGGGGAGATGTGAAAATTTTTGTGGGGCTAACATCATTTAACAATCCATATTTCATATGTGAAGTAAATAGAGTAACAACCTGTGAAAGAAAACAAACCTGTCTATAAAGAAATCGCCTATATCGTAGCCAGTCTATAGCGGAACTTTTCTATAACGAAATTCGTAAACGAAAGAAAAGAAAACCATAATCCGGGGGAAATAACATAAAACAATTAGGGGCGTTGTACTAGCTAATAGGACAATTATCTTAAAACTAATGTTTCTAGCAGTACAAAATCAAATTGTTTTCGAATTTTCGATTTCTTAAAGATATTTCGATTTTTCGATTTTATTTTCGAATTTAACGAATATTTTAATTGTTCCTTTTATTGAATAGTAAATACTACCTTTACACCAAGTTTTAAGTTTCTAAGACTACAAGATAAAATTATTTTGAATTTTTGATTTTTTTCGAATTTTTTTTTTTTTAATTTTCTGGATTTTTTAATTTTTTCTTATTTTGTATCCTTTATTACAATTTCAAGTTTCTAGCGCTACAAAATCGAATTATTTTGAAATTTCCGATCTTTTACGAGTTTTTTATTCTATTTTCGAATTTATTGTGTTTTAATTTTTCCTTTTTCTGTATCCCAAACAATAAGTTTGCGCCGAATTTTAAGTTCTAAAGCTACAAAATCGATTTTTTTTCAATTTTTCGAATTTTCGATTTTTTTTTCGATTTTTACAGATTTTTTCTTTCTTTCTTTCTTTGTATCCTAAATACTAGCTTTATTCCAAATTTTAAGTTTCTAGCTTTACAAAATCGAATTATTTTCAAATTTTCGTTTTTTTTTCGATTTTTTTATTTTATTTTCAATTTTTGTTGTGTTTTTAATTTTTTCTTTTTCTGAATTCTAAACACTACCTTTACACCAAATTTTCAGTTTCTAAGGCTACGAGATCATATTATTTTCAATTTCTCTCTTTTTCTTTCTTTCTTTCTTTCTATTTTTTTTTTTTGAAATTTTCGATTTTTTTTAAATTATCCATATTTTTAAATTTTTCCTTATTTAGTATCTTAAATATTACATTTATTCCAAATTTCAAGTTTCTAGCGCTATTAAATCGAATTATTTTCAAATTTTCCTTATTTTTCGATTTTTTCGATTTTTTGATTTTATTTTCGAATTTTATTGCGTTTCTGATTTTAACTTATTCTGAATCCTAAATACTATCTTTACTGCGAATTTTAAGTTTTTAAGGCTAAAAAATCAAATTATTATAATTTTTTCAGTTTTTTTCGAATTTTTCGAATTTTTGAAATTTTTTTTCGAATTTTCCGGAATTTTTAATTTTTCCTTATTTTGCATCCTAAACACTACCTTTATTCCGAATTCCAAGTTTCTAGCGCAACAAAATCGGATTATTTGAAATTTTTAGATTTTTTTCGATTTTTCGATTTTTTCAATTTTGCTTTCGATTTTTTTGGTGTTTTTGATGTTTTCTTTTTCTGGATACTAAACACTACCTTCACACCGAAACTTAAGTTTCTAAGACTACAAGATCGTATTATTTTCAATTTTCAATTTTGATGGAATTTGTTGAATTTTCGAATGTTTTTCTTTCGAATTTTCCGGATTTTATAATTTTTCCTTTCTTTGTATCCTAAACACTAGCTTTATTCCAAATTTTAAGTTTCTGTGGCTGCGGGATCTACCCAATCTTTTTGATGACGCGAGAGTGAGTGAGTGTGTGAGTGACAAAAAATCGAAACTTTGAGTTCATATATCATCTGCACTAATTTTTTGAATTGTCCATATTTTTTAATTTTTCCTTATTTAGTATCTTAAATATTACCTTTATTCCAAATTTCAAGTTTCTAGCGCTATGAAATCGAATTATTTTCAAATTTTCCTTATTTTTCGATTTTTTCGACTTTTTTTTTTATTTTCGAATTTTATTGCGTTTTTTATTTTAACTTATTCTGAATCCTAAACACTATCTTTACTGAGAATTTTAAGTTTCTAAGGCTAAATAATCAAATTATTTTAATTTTTTCAAAATTTTTCGAATTTTTCGAATTTTTGAAATTTTTTTGAAATTTTCCGGAATTTTTAATTTTTTCTTATTTTGCATCCTAAATACTACCTTTATTCCGAATTCCAAGTTCCTAGCGCAACAAAATCGGATTATTTGAAATTTTTAGATTTTTTTCGATTTTTCGATTTTTTCAATTTTGCTTTCGATTTTTTTGGTGTTTTTGATGTTTTCTTTTTCTGGATACTAAACACTACCTTCACACCGAATCTTAAGTTTCTAAGACTACAAGATCGTATTATTTTCAATTTTCAATTTTGATGGAATTTGTTGAATTTTCGAATGTTTTTCTTTCGAATTTTCCGGATTTTATAATTTTTCCTTTCTTTGTATCCTAAACACTACCTTTTTTCCAAATGTAAAGTTTCTAGGGCTACGGGATCTACCTAATCTTTTTGATGACGCGTGAACTAGTGAGTGAGTGAGCGACAAAAAATCGAATGTTTGAGTTCATATATCGTCGGAACTAAAAAAGACAGAAAGTTGTACTTTCAAATTTTGGTCCTGTTTGCCAAATACTCTAGAAAAACGAAGTTTAAAATTTTTGGGATACTCCAGCGCGGAGATATGGGGGGGTCAAAAGTGCCCTGAGTTGCTTCCAGAAAAGTATGCTTACGGCTGTCCTCTCTCGACTTGGCGGAGGCACTGCCGTGCCTCCAGATAAATATAATGTAAGAATTTAAGGACACAATTGTTATTTTAATTAAGGAAATAACTAATAAATCAGTAAAACATAATGAAAAATACACGCAAATGTCGAATTAAAAACCACTTGATGACATAACAAACACGTGTAATGCTTCTGACATCAAGTAAATGGGACTGCATTTTTGGCGTTTAATCTTACAGTTTGCGATGTTTTTTGTTATGAAAAGTGGTCGACGGGATAATAGATAAGTACCGGGTTTTCTTATAATACATGGTTTGTATAGATTCGAGGGGAAAATTATATTACTTTCATAAAAATGTATTTGGATGGTTTCTTGTTAATACAATCTTGCCAAGGCTGTGGTTTTCCTATTAGACTTAATGTTAGGTATATGCTCCATTTTTCTGCAACTAAATTTCCTCATGCCAATATAGTAATTCATTGATCCGTTTTCTTAGGATCGTTTATGTTCAATTTACAGATAAATCAAGAGAATCTTAGAATCACGATGATTTTATTTAGAAAGGACTATCAAGCCATAACCAACCAGTAATGTCGGGAGGGAGGGAGAGATGTGAAAATTTTTGTGCGACCAACATCTTTTAACAACAAATATTTCATATATAAATTAAATAGAGTAAAGCCTGTGAAAGAAAATGAACCTGTCTATAAAAAAAAAAGGTCTATAACGTAGCCAGTCTATAGCGGAACTTTTCTATTACAAAATTCGTAAACAAAAGAAAAGAAAAGCATAATCCGGGGAAAATAACACAAAACAATAACGGAAGGTGTACTAGCTAATAGGACAATTATCTTAAAATCTATCTAAAACAAACTATCCCCATCCTGTGGGATTTGTTTTTCAATGTTTTACTTTATTTAATGCAAAACATAGATTGCATCCGACAACTCATAAAAAAGTCCTCCGGCCTGTACCGGCAGGAAAAGGTAGCTTTCCTATATCTTCGTTTTAAAATTTTTGGCTAATGTTACTCGAAAACAGCAAGTTAAAATGCAAAGAAACCGTTTACAAAAGATTCGTTTACACTGAATTTGAATAAGAAATTCGCCAAATTATTGAGCTATAGCCAAGTTGGCTTCATTTATGAAGACTTATTTTTGTCGCCAAATTTGGCGAGATTTCGCCAATTGTCGCCAAGTTTGGCGAGAATTTGGCGCTAATGGATATGAATATATAGTTTTATGCGTATGATTGGGAAAATGATTACAACAATTAAAGAAAATAATTTGCGAGAAATCGCGTTCACTAAAACTTATAAATTTATATTAAAATCATTAAAATTACAGACATTACTATACACTTTCATAAAACATTAAAAACATATTAAAATTGGACGTTTCGGATTTACATGGAAAATCCCTCTTCAACAACAACATTTCACTTAGCGTAAATCATAGTTCAAAAATATCAACAAATAGAAAATGCAATGTATCAAAATTTCGAAGTCAAAGTTACAGTTATAATAACACGGAGTATTCATTCGGGATTGCACCTGCTTGACCATTATTGACCATAAATTTATCGTTGTTTTTTTGTAATGTGCTGTTTTGTTTCAAAATGTCAGCCACCCTAGAATTTCAAACTGCTCTATCTCAGCCAATTTTTAAGATAGAGGTAAAACAAAAAATGCTCTGGAATCCTTGTATCAAGTCCTAACACCTAATTCAAAAATAAACTTGATTTTTTAACTTTTTTGTATATTTATTTTAGTTTTAAAATTTTCCGTGGCCGCCATCTTGTTTCAAGATGGCGGACCAAGCTGGCCAACGAACTCGGTCGAGGCATTGGTGAGCTTAATACACACAATTAGTTTCATCCAAATTAATTTATAAATACGAGCGTTATCGTATCAAATTATTTTCATTTTTTCAATTTTTTTCGAATTTTTTTATTTTTTTTTTGTTTTTTCTGGATTTTTTAAATTTTCCTTTTTCTGTATCCTAAATACTACCTTTATTCCTAATTTGAATTTTCTAGCGCAACAAAATCGGATTGTCTTCAAATTTTCGGTTTTTTCAATTTCTTCGATTTTTTCAATTTTGCTTTCGATTTTTTTGGTGTTTTTGATGTTTTCTTTTTCTGGATGTTAAACACTACCTTCACACCAAATCTTAAGTTTCCAAGACTAAAAGATCGTATTATTTTCAATTTTCAATTTTGATGGAATTTGTTGAATTTTCGAATGTTTTTTTTCGAATTTTCTGGATTTTATAATTTTTCCTTTCTTTGTATCCTAAACACTACCTTTTTCCCAAATGTCAAGTTTCTGGGGCTACGGGATCTACCCAATCTTTTTGATGACGCGTGAACGAGTGAGTAAGAAGTGACAAAAAATCGAATGTTTGAGTTCATATATCGCCTGAACTAGAAAAGACAGAAAGTTGTAATTTTAAATTTTGGTCATGTGGGCCAAATACTCTCTATAATTGAAGTTTAAAATTTTTGGGATACTCCAGCGCGGAGATATGGGGGGGTCAAAAGTGCCCTGAGTTGCTTCCAGAAAAGTATGCTTACGGCTGTCCTCTCTCGACTTGGCGGAGGCACTGCCGTGCCTCCAGATACTATTTCCAATGAATTATTTTTAAATGATAGCTGTTAAAACGTTTCTCAAAGTCGTTAAAAGTAAAATGGTTTATCAGCTAAAATTGACATTTCTTTTTACCCAATTCGTCGATTTACACGATTTTATTTGGCCGTCCTTTTTCCATTGGTAGCAGTTTCCTTTTCGCGGTTATTTGGCACAAAATTTTATCTTTTTGAAACTGATTTATGTCAATTATAATAAAGAAATATCGTATTTTTTTCTATGAAATGTGATAAAGAGTAAGTTAATTATTTACGTTTTTAATTATCGGGAGTGAAATATTTTGCTTGATTAGTACATTTATTTTTAAAACTTTCCAACCCAGTTGAAAAGTGTTTATGACTTCGGTTTGTCTGGCCGTGCTCTAACTCCCGTAAATATGCTCGGATTGCCTTGCAATTTTTATATGTTATTGTCGTTATCTATAGGACGTTCCCTATTTCAACTGAAGTGTGTAGCACTTATAGTTTTTTTACTGGGACACTCAAAAGAATTCCGTTACATTACGGTCTATGCGGAAAAATCATTTGCGGTTTATTTTAATGATGTTAAACAATTGAAAACTCATTGTAATTGATATATATCACTAAGGTGTATTACAAGAAGCTTAATATGGAATAGGGTGTGCATAGCACTTATAGTTAATTTACAGGGACAGTCGAAAAAATTCCGTTACATTACGTCTATGGAGAAAAATCGTCTGCGGTTTAATTAATAATGTTTCACTATTTTAAACGCATTGGAATTTATATATATCACTAAGATGCATTACAAGAGGCTTACTGCAGAATATTGTGTGTATAGCAGTCATCGTTCATTTTCAGGGATACACAAAAGAATTTTCTACTGTCTGTTAACAATAATTCCTGGAAGTGCGTTTTAAGTTACTGAACGCGATTTTAAATTTAACTCACTTTTTGTTTATTACGTGATGTGTATAAATTCTGTAGATCATATACAGGGAAGCACAAAAGTTCGCGAACACATTTCCGTTTATTGACAGAAACTCCAGAAGGAGAATTTTAAACTGTGCTACGCGTTTCATAACTGAACTAAAATTTAGCATCCTATGTAGTATATATACAAATCTATAGATCATATACAGAACTGAATAAAAGTATTCGGATATTTTTCCGAATATTGTATACGTTGGAAATTCCTGAAATTATGTTTTTAAATATGTTACGCGTTTTCCAAATTGTTTACTTAGATGTTATCTTTCAGCTTATTAAATTGTATGATTTGTAAAATTATTTTGGAAGCGTTGGAAAGTGTTACATAATCTATGCTTGACGCATGATTTTTCGTTTTTGTTCTTTTAATGTTACGTGAACGAAGTCACGGGTAACAGCTAGTAAATATATAAGTTTGAGGAACGTATCGAATCACGATAACAAACCCGACTGTGGAAATATTCGCATATTTTAACATTTGTTTAATTTTGAAATTAATTTTTTTTTAAATATTGCATTTAGTCCACATGACAGATATTATTATGACGAGAATATAATAGTGGGCTTCACCCGCTTTAATTTTGAAATTAATTTTTTTTAAATATCGCATTTAGTCCACATGACAGATATTATTATGACAGAATATAATAGTGGGCTTCACCCCCTATCGGGCTGGTCAGATATTCGAAAATCCGAGAAAAATATACTTTTTTTTTTTTTTTTTTTTTTTTTTTTTTTTAGAAAATTAAATTTATTTGGATTTTTTAAAGAAAGGATAAAGTGTTTTGAAAGGAATATTAAACGAAATCCTTTGTGCGAACTTGGATCACACTTACCCACTTGTTTTATTTTATTTTCGAATTTTATTGCGTTTTTATTTTAACTTCTTCTGAATCCTAAACACTATCTTTACCGCGAATTTTAAGTTTCTAAGGCCGAAAGATCAAATTATTTAAATTTTTTTCGAATTTTTCGAATTTTTAATTTTTTTCTTTTTTTTAATTTTCTGGATTTTTGAATTTTTCCTTATTTTGCATCCTAAATGCTACCTTTATTCCGAATTCCAAGTTTCTAGCGCAACAAAATTGGATTATTTGAAAAATTTCGATTTTTTTCGATTTTTCGATTTTATTTTTTTTTTTTTTTTTGTGTGTGTGTGTTTTTGATGCTTTCTTTTTCTGAATTCTAAACACTACCTTTCCACCAAATTTTAAGTTTTTAAGACTACAAGATCGTGTTATTTTCAATTTTCAATTTTGTTCGATTTTTTTTAATTTTCGAATGTTTTTTTTTTTTTTTTTTTTCCGGATTTTCTAATTTTTCCTTTCTTTGTATCCGAAACACTAGCTTTATTCCAAATTTTAAGTTTCTGTGGCTGCGGGATCTACTCAATCGTTTTGATGACGCGAGAGTGAGTGAGTGTGTGAGTGACAAAAAATCGAAACTTTGAGTTCATATATCGTCTGCACTAATTTATGGGTATTTTTTTAATTATCCATATTTTTTAATTTTTCCTTATTTAGTATCTTAAATATTACCTCTATTCCAAATTTCAAGTTTCTAGCGCTATAAAATCTAATTATTTTCAAATTTTCCTTATTTTTCGATTTTTTTATTTTATTTTTGAATTTTATTGCGTTTTTTTTTAACTTATTCTGAATCCTAAACACTATCTTTACTGCGAATTTTAAGTTTCTAAGGCTAAAAAATCAAATTATTTTAATTTTTTCAATTTTTTTCGAATTTTTCGATTTTTTGAATTTTTTTTTCGATTTTTCCGGAATTTTTAATTTTTCCTTATTTGCATCCTAAATACTACCTTTATTCCGAATTCCAAGTTTCTAGCAAAACAAAATCGGATTATTTGAAATTTTTCGATTTTTCGATTTTTTGAATTTTGCTTTCGATTTTTTTGGTGTTTTTGATGTTTTCTTTTTCTGGATACTAAACACTATCTTCACACCGAATCTTAAGTTTCTAAGACTACAAGATCGTATTATTTTCAACTTTCAATTTTGATGGAATTTGTTGAATTTTCGAATGTTTTTTTTTTTTTTCGAGTTTTCCGGATTTCATAATTTTTCCTTTCTTTGTATCCTAAACACTACCTTTTTTCCAAATGTCAAGTATCTAGGGCTACGGGATCTACCTAATCTTTTTGATGACGCGTGAACGAGTGAGTGAGTGAGCGACAAAAAATAGAATGTTTGAGTTCATATATCGTCTGAACTAGAAATGACAGAAAGTTGTAATTTTAAATTTTGATCCTGTTTTCCAAATACTCTTGAAAAACGAAGTTTCAAATTTTTGGGATACTCCAGCACGGAGATATGGAGGGGTCAAAAGTGGCCTGAGTTGCTTCCAGAAAAGTATGCTTACGGCTGTCCTCTCTCGACTTGGCGGAGGCACTGCCGTGCCTCCAGATTTTCCGGAAATGAAACATTTACTTTTATTGAAAAGTGTATGTATTTTTTTAAAGTGATTTATTGTATAAAAATTGAGACATGCGTACAAATATAATTTAACATTTTTCTTATATACACACACACACACACACATATATATATATATATATATATATATATATATATATATATATATATATATATATATATATATATATATATATATATATATATATATCTACCCTATAGATATAAAATCCTAATGAAACGAATTTGTGAAACGATTTTATGAAACGAATTTATGAAACGATTTTATGAAACGACTGATTAAACGACTGATTATGTTTCAGGGCTATCTTTAATAAAATATTAAACGCTTGATGGTGAAATTAATACCAATTGTCCATAAAAATCTGCGGATTTCTAAACTGATAATAGAATTTTGAAATTGGAATTAGTTTTCGAGATATTAATTTTTTTCTAATTTTAATGACATTTCTGTAATGATGGCAACTAATTACTCAGTTTTTTTGTGACAAAAAGGGGAAAAAATTTGAAAAGGATCCCGACAGGGATTATTGATTTCTTTTTATTCGTCATTTTCAAATTGAAATTGAATTTATCTTTTATTTCAATCGATAATGAAGACAAAATTGTGATTAAATTATGTTTTTCAGGAAAATTTAAAAAAAAATCACATTTCTATCGTCAGGATTCAATCGTCTGTCAGCATTTAATTTAATTTATAAACTGAAAATATTTTGAATAAATTCGTAAAAATGACGTCATTTATGTAAAAGCAAAAGAGAGGGGGGAAAAGGAATTAATAGTAATTATTATTTATTGATAGCATTTTGTTATTTTTTGTAAAATTTAATTAAACGAATTTATAAAATAAGTAATTCGGATATTTAAAACGAATATATAAAATAATAATTGTCCAACTGAACGGAAGGAGAATAAAAAAAAAAACGTCAAGACCCTTATAATAGAAAAGGCACCAAAAGTTCATTGGGTTTTTTTTTTCATAACTTTTGGCAACAAATCTATGTATATTAACGAATCTATCCCTTTTTGAAACTCGAATTACGCCAAACCTAAATACAAAGAATCCTATACTGGAAAAGAACCCGATTTTCTTATGGACAATATTCAAGTGACATAACATGGGGTAAAATTATCGCGGATAGCAAATTTGTTTAAATATCTCATCAATTAATGCCGAATAAATGCAGGCATGCATGCACAAAATATTTAATTAATTTTGTATGATAAATAATTATTAGAAAATTCGTATATACATATTAATTGAAATAAATAATTTACATATTTAAAATAACATGAAAATATGCATGATGGTGCATTAAAATAGAGAGAAAATTAAAACCTGTTACTGAAAATGTCTATAACATAGTACTTTTCAATACCGTGTTTTTGAATGTTATTCACAAGCAGATGGAATTTTTCTCATCCTTAAACGCAAAGGAAGAATAGAATACAGTTCGTTGTTATAAAAGTCCCAGAGGTAGCCACAATTTAAACCTAACCATTTTATACAAGCTGGTTTTCAAGCTGTAATTGATTTTACTTCTCAATCCCGAAAACAGTCGTCAGTTGTCGCAACAGCTATATATGAGGCCATGATAATAAAAAAATGCCCCATTAAAACGTTAAAAGCATGGCAACCCAATTACAGATTTACCAATATTTTAAAAATAAAGCACGCTGTCATGTTTTTAGAGGCTTCGAAGTCTGAGCGGGGGTTGGCGAGCGTAGCTCGCAGGGGGTAGGCTCCCTAGTATATATATATATATATATATATATATATATATATATATATATATATATATATATATATATATATGGGGTTTAGTTTTCTCTGACACCAACTCAATAAATAATTCACTCAATTTACTTCAAATAAACTAGAAAACATCAAGTTAAAATCGAACTCTATATTAATAAAACTAACTACAAAGAAAGTTAAAAAGACATGTAAAAATATGAATATTAATGAACCATCTGGATTATCTGCATTACATCTTATTTAATCCAAAACATCTCAATGTCGACGTCTTCAGTATAGTTAAAAAATGACCGTCTTAACTCACCAACTTCATTGACTCTGCCAAAGCTTCCCTTCGATCCAAAACACCTCTTTTGACTTCCTTTTGAAGTGTGGTTTGGAGCTTGCATGCTTCAACATAGATTATATGACGCAATATCAAGATGAAGTCGCTGATTGGCTTTGACTCTGTCGTTTTAGTTCAAGCAGGAAAACAGTTCAATTCCCACATTCGGCCATACTGACTGTCATCTGCCCTCAGGTGACTGATATGTAATACGTTTTTACCAAAAGAAATAAAAACAGCAACTAAAGTTCTTTAACAAAACGTTCACGAAAAAAACACAATTCATACTATTCCTAAATATATCAACAAGTCTGTGTCAGTCTGCTGTCACAATTAGGATAATGTCACAATCAGGATTTCTTTAACTAAACTTCACCAGTATCAGTCCATGGCTTCATGTATTCAGCGCAAGTACTAGTAATCATTGGACCTTCTATAATTCCAATTCTTTTCACATCATAGGTATCACCACTCTTTAATTTTACAACCTTGTAAGGACCCAAATACTTTGGTCTTAACTTTAAACCCGGACCTTGTTGTGTACGCTTTACAGCAACGATATCATTAAGTTTAAATTTATTAGGTTTTCTTCTTCTCAGGTTGTAGGTTTTGCGATTCTCATTTTGAACCCTTAAAATTTGTTTTTTCGCTTCTTTTCTCAATTCCTCACGATTATTTATAAAATCGGACTGTGTTTCAGCATTCAAAAGATTAGTAATTTCAATACACCTTTCAATCTTTTGTTTAACATTAGGAATATAAAAATCAGTTTCTAAGTTCTTTTCTGTTCGAACAACTGCATAATGACCCTTTTCATGAACAGCTTTGATTATACTCATTTGCATTTCCTCTGGGACAACCAACAAATCACTTCCGTTAACACATTTATAAAGAAAGTTATTTTTTACTAAATAATCATCATACGGTCTTACCTTCAAAATTTCTTTTATTGTTTTAATATAATCATCATTCTCTTGAGCCTGAGCAATTTTTAAAGTTAAACTATCCTTAACTACCATACAAACAGGATTCCTACTCAATGCATCAACATGCTTCATTTTAATGCCTGGCCTATGCTCTAGTTCATAATCGAAATCAGATAACACTATTGCCCATCTCGCAATTTTCGTACTCATCTCCTTTTTATCCATAGTCATTTTAAATGCATTACAATCGGTAACTATTTTAAATGGAATGCCTAATACATACACTCTAAATTTCTTTAAGGCCTCTATCACTGACAAAACTTCCAGTTCGTAACTAGTGCACTTCCGCTCCGATTCAGTTGTTTTTTTACTGGAAAAATACACAGGATGAAATTTATTATCTACTGGGGACTGTTGCATTAATACTGCTCCGTAGCCATCAATACTAGCATCACAATGAATTTCAGTTATACTTTTGGGATTGTATATTGACAGAAGATAGAAACACTCTAATAATCAAAACTACATCAGACGACCAAACGACTGAACTAATGGAAAGTATCGAAAACATAACATCACTTAAAAACATAATAGAAATAACGTATAAAACCACAAATTTAAAGAAAATTATCATACTAGGGATTCCAGAAATACTAGAAGAGAAAACAATATTGCAAAAGTTGGAAATCTTCTACAATCCAGAAACTCCAGTAGCAGTCTTCCAAAAGATAAAGAGAAACGGAAAATACCAACTAATCTTGGAGGTCGAGGAATATATAGCAGCCCATATGCTAAAGGAACGAAAAAATTCAATTTGGATTCTCTACATGTAGGGTGAGCACGTACCTGCCTATAATCAGATGTAGCAACTGCCAGCGCTTTGGACATGCTAATACAAACTGCAGATCTCAAACGTCCTGTAAATACTGCACAAAAAAAACATGCTTCTTCTGTTTGCCCATTGGCTGAATTCTCCAAAAAACATCAATGCGTAAACTGCTCAGGAACACAGGGCGACTTTCCTCACTCGGCTGACTCTTCCGAGTGTCCAGCCTTCCATTATTACATCCAACAGAGAAACATCTACGCACAACAACAGTTTCTAAATTCAACATAGACAATATTCATCCAACCCCCATACAGCATAAAACCTCAGCTTCATCCAATACAATAGTTAACAAAATTGATAATAAAATCGACAAACTGACCTTTCTTCAAATAAACTTACAAAAATCTAAAGCAGCAACTGGGAATCTCATGGGCCATGCCAACAAGAATAAGATCCTAGTGTTGCTGATTCAGGACTATTATTCACAGGAAGGAAAAATATGGGCAGTCCCATCCAAGTCTTGGCAAACCTTCACATCGGGGAACAATACAGCTGCAATCATAGTAACACGCCCTGATGTGGAGATAGTTCAATGTTACAGCGACCATAATTCAGTTTTCGTGAATCTAACATCATATACAGGACCAATAACAATAGAATCCTGTTATTCAAAACCATCAGGAGACTTCCGAGAGGACTTAAAATGGCTGGACTTCTTCATGCCCCTTCAGCACCTGATTTTGGGAGCAGATCTCAACGTGCACTTGTCATTGCTCGGCTACCAAAAGGAGGATGAACGGGGATCCATCCTAACATACCTACTATTCTCAAAGAACTTAACACTCATAAACGATACGTTATCACCACCTTCGTTCATAGGAGAGCCGGGTCGTCCATGTCGGGGAAACCCAGACCAGACGTCACCGTGTGCACTCAGGATCTAACCAACTTCGTCGACTCCTGGTTCGTGGACACAGAATCCGTATCGCTATCTGATCATAGGTATATTTGTTTCTCTCTTTCATTAACACCTTCAACAATAGATCTCAAAAGGTTTAAAACAAAGTATACAACCTTCAAAAAATTTAACAAATTCTTCAGACCTTTGGCCACGGACTTACACACTAAACTAACATCGGTTGACACCTATGACAAATTGGATAATTGGCTAGAAGACTTCAATATCAAAATTAACCAAACATGTCAAAAAACATTAAAAACTAAAAAACTTAAACTATACCCAACTTTTGACTGGTGGACTGACGCGCTAAGATCCCACCGAAACAAAATATCAGCTCTAAGGAAAAGATGGAGATCATCGGGTGACTCAAAATGGAGAACGCTCCTACAACGTGAACGAGCGCTATATAAAAAACACATAAAAAGCGAAAAATTAAATTCCTGGAAAAAATTATGTAATAATACAAAAGAAACCTTTGGGCAGGCGTTCAAAATTGCAACAAACAAAAACTTATCAAACCAACACTTTATTCACACATCCTTGGAAGGTTCTTCACCTTACATTACAAAACTAGAAACATTTCAAAATCTTTTAACACATCATTTTCCAATAAATCCAACTATTCCGTTACTATTAGCCCCAGCAGGGGAGATAGTCCCCTCCCCCCCACTCTTCTCAAATAAAGAAATAAAAACAGCATTAACTGAACAAAACAATCTTAAAGCGCCTGGTCACGATAAAATAGACGCATACCTCATAAAAAATCTTTTCAAATCATACAAATACTTAATTCGTGATCTTTTCAATAAATGTTTAAATTTAAATTATTTCCCAAAAAATTGGAAAATAGCTAACGTTATATTTTTCACAAAAAACAATAAAAACCCTAAACTCCCAAACTCATATAGACCCATTTGCCTTCTCCCGATGCTGGGCAAAATCCTAGAACGCATGCTTAAACATAGACTAAATTACTATCTAGAAAACAATAACTACTTACATAAATCTCAATTTGGCTTCCGTGAAGGAAAAAGTACAGTACAATTACTTAACAGATTAAAATATAAAATTAATAACTATCTAAAATCACGTAAATACTGCGCGCTACATTTGACATTATGGGGGCGTTTGATAATATTGACTGGACAACATTGGGCAGAATTCTCAAAGCCCTGCCAGTCCCAAAATATCTTATAAACTTTCTCCTAAGCTTTCTTTCAGACAGACTCATCATTACCGATTACCTAAATAATAACATTAAACGTCCTACTTCCCAAGGTTGACCACAGGTATCGTGTCTAGGCCCTCTCCTGTGGGTCCTTGTGGCCAATCAAATACTAAAAATATTCTACACTAAATTCACTAATCTTTATGCCTTTTGCGATGATTTCAATCTTATTATACGCGCAAACAATAGAAGAGATTTAGAATCGCAGGCGAATGAAAGAATTGCCCTTTTTGCCCAATTATGTGAAGACCTCTCGCTAAAAATATCATCAGATAAAACATCGTACATTCTGTTGGGTAAAAATGCCTTGGTGAGTCGTCCACCAACCTTTAAATTAAATCAATCCAATATAAAAGGTGTTACCGACTTAAATATCTTAGGTATAACATTCCAATCAAATCTTAAATGGGATAAACACATCCAAAAAATTTAAAAAAAATAGTATTATTAACATCTTCAATAAAACGCGTTTTTTCAGCCACATGGGGAGTGGATAGATCACGCCTTAGAACCTGGTACATCACAGTCTTAGAGAAAATAATAGATTACGGCTCGGAGGTATGGTTTGACGATTTAAGAGTTATTGACAAACGTTACCTCCAGAGCATACAAAGATTATGTTTAATATCAATAACAAAAACATATAAAAATACTTCAACTCACACATTACAGACACTACTTGGTATTCCACCACTATTACTAACGTTAGAAAATAAAAACTTAAAATATAAAATATTAAACAACACAGATATATTATTAAAAGATAATAAGGTAATAACTAAAAATGACATAGAAGAAAAGCTTTACAAATACACAATTAACCCAGAAAACTTTTTAAATAATCTAATAACAATAGACAAAATCTTAAATAACACAGATATTACACACATATACACAGACGGTTCTAAGGTGGATTCTAATACAGCTTTCTCATTGGTGATTTTTCAGAACAACATAAAAATAGACGAAAAAACTACTAAAATTCAACCAGAAAACACAGTCTACCAAGCAAAGCTGCACGCGGCCATAACAGCAATAGAATGGGCAATAAATTCTAACTTTAATAAATTTCAAATTTTATCAGATAGTCAATCAACAATCCTTTCATTAACAAATCAATTTCCAACACTTAACGCAATTTATGATATACAGCAACTAATACATCAAAATAAAAACAAAATATTTTATCTAACATGGGTTAAAGGACACGCGGGAATAATAGGCAACGAACTGGCGGACAAGCTGGCTAATGATGCTGCTCAGTACTCCAACCTTCCAGTAGAGCGCGGAATAAAATTTCCGCGCTCATATTTAAATAAATGTATTAAAGATCAATTACTGGAAAGGTGGCAGTACAACTGGGATAACTCAGGGAGAAGCAGATTTACGTATCAGCTTGTGCCAAAAGTCAACACTAAATTAATAACTAAAGATAAAGTCTCAATATATTTTTTCACGGGCTGCGGCATCTTTCCTACATTCTTAAATAAAATCGGTAAAATGGATAATGATCTATGTGTTTGTGGCCAGAGGGGTGATCCTATCCATTATGTCTTCGGGGGGTGTAGATTTATGAAATATAAATTTCATAGGAAATTTCCAACACTCCTCGAGGACATGATGGATATTATTAATAATAATGAATCACTAGGTAAATTATATCAAAATTATAATATCTTAAATGAGAAATATTCTTTTATAAAATACAAATTTTATTTTTAAATCTAAAATATTTTTTAATCCTGCTATTGCTCGTCCTGTGGAGGTTATTTCGCTTCATGGAGACGGTTGTCCTCTTAATTTGTGGTGTTATGTATCTTTAACTATATTTTCTGTTTATAAGTGTTTATTCATCTAGTATATTACTCTAGTTTTATTCATTGTATATAAGTGTTTATTATTCAAATATAAATTTTCCATTGTTTTATTCATCGTGTATATTTGTATATTATTCGAGTGTAGTATTCATTGCATTACTCATTATAATTAAGTGTATAAATGTTCAGAAAATCTTGCTAACAATTAAATAGTTAAAATAATCAATATAATTGATAATCTAGTAAAATGTAAATATATCAAGTGTACTACCTGTAAATACATAATTATTACTCTACAATTCATATGATCATTCATCTACTTCTTGCATGGTTAATCATGAGGGCAGACATTTCTTAGGGTTGTCTTTTAAAGAATGGAAAATGTTGTTAAACTTGGAAAATTACTGTTATCATCTTGCCAAGAGCTATTATGTATAATGTGTAAATATTGAAATCTGTAAAACATGTAACTTATATAATTATTGTGTATACATTTTTTTTTCTTTTTTTTTTTAATCTACTTACCTGTAAAAAACTGTAGCTTTAAATATTGTGTATAAAATCTATAATATTCAAACATTGTATAAAATCAGGCACGCCCTGAATAAATAGGGCTGCCATTTGTGAATTAGAGTTTGTATAATTTACTATCATTCACTTTTCAATTTGTAAATGTGTTCCCATGGCACGCCCTGATAAATAGGGCTGCCACTTATGATTGATGATAATGTTGAAATTTTAAAGAAAAACGATAAGAAATTTTATTTAATCCGGAGACGGTGGTGTCGTTTGGACGGTAGAGACCTTCCTGCCTTGAGCTTGGGGCTTGTCCCGATCATATGCCAAAAGCGGATCCTTAAGGCGGGTGACAGCCAGACAGCCAGTTTGGGTTGCGTTCGGGTGTGATTATACGGGTTCAGGTCGGGTTGACTTTAAACAGAAATTTCGTGTTCAGGTACGATTACGATACGGTTACAACTTGACCAGCGAGCTAGAAGACACTGGGGTCGTCTGATACAGTAAAGAGACTAGCCTTGATCGTGTCCACTGATTTGCGTGTGTGTGTGTTTAAGTTAACAAAAATCACTATTAAATTTTCCGGTGGGATCTTCTGTGCTACACCTTTTCCGACAGTTTTGAAGAAAATAAAGGGAGTTGGGGGTTTTCTTACATTTAGACTACAATATTTAAAAAAAAAACATTATTTCAGCTTTACATTGGCAACAATTTCATTTTGAAACTTGATGACGTGAAAACAACGTCAAAATGACGAATTTTCCCCTCGTTCTGCTCATATCATACGAAGATATCACGAGGCAGATTGAAACATTTGAAGTGTATTAGTCAAGAGAGATTGAACACTAAAAAGTTTCATGCTCTAACTCGAAAACGTGTAAGTACAGTTAAAATTACGAATTGGTGCCCCATTCTACTCATATCATACCAAGATATCAGGTGACAGATTGAAATTTTTTTATTGTACAAGAAATACGACATGGTAAATAATCTTGTCGTAAATCGATAACATGATAGTTCATTCAAAATCACCAATTGACGCTCCGTTCTGCCGTGGACTGTATATTGTACTTCTACAGCTATATTGTACCGCGACCTACAATATACACTGCTCAAAACAATTAAAGGATATTGCAGTTTTAGGTGGATTTTGTATCTGGGAAACTTTTTAGCTGATTGATACATGGTCGACAGACATAGTAGGTTATATGAGAATAAATTACACATGTTTGGCAGAAAAAAATGCATTTTATTGCGCATTTGTGTACAAAAGGAAAAAAACACAATTTGTGCATATGAGAAAAAAAGAATAAGAAACGGTGTTTTCTTCAAAGAAAATCATTTTCAGTAGGGGGTATGGTTTCCACGGGCGACCAGCAACGTTGAACACCTTTGAGGCATGGACTCAATGAGGCTATTAATGACGAGTTGGGGTATTCTGCCCCACTCTTCCAGAAGAGCTCTTTCCAGTTCTTGGAGAGTTTGTGGGGGTTGTTGGCGGCCAGAAACTCGTCTTCCTAGAGCGTCCCAAACGTGCTCGATTGGATTCATGTCTGGAGAACACGCTGGCCATTCCATTCGAACGATTCCTTCCTCGAAAAGGAAATCCTCCACCATGTTTGCACGATGTGGCCTGCAGTTATCGCCCATTAAAATGAAGTTATCTCCGATTGCTGCAGCGTAAGGGACTACAATAGGTATGAGGATCTCATCCCTATATCGGCGACCAGTCAGAGCTCCATCTCGAATGATGTAGAGGTCAGTGCGCCCGTCAATGGAGATGCCACCATACACCAACACTCCTCCACCGCCAAATCTGACACTTTCGTGCACGAACGCAGCATTATTCCTACTGCCACGGTCCCTGCAGATGAAAATACGCCTATTATCCGGATGCACAGAAAAACGGGACTCGTCAGAAAACAGAATATTGCTCAATTCATTTCTCCTCCAGTTGACATGCTCGGTTGCCCACTCCCTGCGGTCGCGACGATGCCTTGATGTTAATCTAACACATACCATCGGTCGGCGAGCATACAGACCTACAGCATGTAGCCGGTTTCGGACAGTCTGAGTGGAAATCGTGGTGCCTGTAGCCGAGCGAAGGTGTTGTTGGAGAAGAGTAGCGTTCATGTTTCGGTGTCTCCGAGCTGTTAACGCTAAATACCGATCTTCATTGGGCATTGTTGCCCGTCTACGACCTTGCCCTGGTCTTCGGCCTGCACATCCACTCTCCAAAAAACGGTTCCAGATCCTGGAAATGACACTTTGTGACACTCCAATGGCTTGCGCTACTTCGGCTTGAGTTTGGCCCCCTTCTAACCTATCAACAATTCTCCAAGTTTCTGAATCTGTCAAATGACTTCGCTGAGACATCGTACTCATCGAAACAAAGCAATCACTGAATGCTGATCATCCTTGTCTTCATTCTCTTTTATCCAGTTGAAAGTCAAATTTCATTCGCTGCCGCTGAAGCGACGTTTTTGACGTCGAACTCAAAATTTGCATACTCCACAGTTTGAAAACCAGAAAAATTTGCATTTGTGATTCTCTTCTTCTATTTTCGGCAAAAAAAATTTCGTTTATATCTTTATTTTATATAAAACTTCAAATATCTTTTAATTGTTTTGAGCAGTGTATTTTGTATATCCTCGCTTTCTGTTTGGAGTCCTTTTCCAGAATTACTGGAAAATAGTACTCATGTCTTTGTTCCATATATGTGCAATATTATAAAATAATAAGGGATGTGCCATTATGGAGATGTGACACGTCTTTGAAAATACCTCAACTCTTAAATTTTAACTGAATATATACACCATGGAGCCTTATTGGGATCTAGAAAGTTTTATCAAATCATAGAAAAAGTAGTTCCATATCTGATATGATGTTACAACCTTCTATTCTCTCCTCTCTTCTTTTTCTACTTTCTCCAAACAAGAAGGACTGGTATTAATCATTTTTTTTGTCTTGGACAAAAATGTCAAAAAAGCAGTAAGTATCATATATATATATATAGATAGATAGATATAGATTATATATTTTTTTTTTGCCTGAATGTTAAGTGAACTAAAAGTTGAATTGGTATTTGTAGGATTTTGAATATTTGATTACTTGTTGTTGATGTGATGTTATTTTGATTTTGTGGACTATCACCAATCTGACAGTCACATTATCAGCAAAACATGTTCTTTTTTATAACATTTGTTTTGTATTACTAGGGGGCTAAAAAATATATTTATGGAAAAATATATAAATAGGGAAAAATATATTTGTATCTTTATTTATGAGTGTTGGAGGGTTACGTTTTCTTAATTTACTTCAGAGGGAAAAAACAGTGCATGCCACTTCCGATTGGAGACATTGGTAACACTTAACTTATGCATCCAAACGTTGATTTATATTTATTTCAGCTGAGATTGCTAACGCACTGACCGGTGACGAGTATGCTCGTTATTAATTTAGTGCAGTTTTTTTATTCAAAATAACAAAACTTTTCAGTAGTAAGTGTTGTTTTATTTTCTTACGAATTGTCAGTCATAAAAAAAAAATACTATTGAAAATTTCTGGTATATATATATTGAATAAAAAGCCCTTTAAATTGTGAAAATTGCCAACCAACATAGTGCTAAGCAGAAACATAACTTCCCCTAAGAAACTCTAACTTACTTCAATATTGCGTTCTCTGCCCCAAATTCTGTATTTAAAATGTAAAAATACGGGCCGCAAAAACCACAGGCGTGCTTTTGTAACTATCTCAAGTAAAGATTTGTGAAAATCAAATATTGTGAAATAAAAATGTTCTAAAAGTATTCTATCAATGAAAATCAAATTTTTTTTCATGTTAATCACTGATTAGAGCTATCTTCAGAGTCTTAAAATGTCTAATTCCTTTAAATCCAAATTGAGTCATAGATAGATTATTAAAAACGTTAAAAAATGTCGTATTTAACTAATTGATTT
The DNA here is from genome assembly GCA_963931845.1 of Maratus michaelseni. NCBI lineage: Eukaryota > Metazoa > Arthropoda > Arachnida > Araneae > Salticidae > Maratus > Maratus michaelseni. Next base: position 428,513,838 of record OZ007592.1, read on the forward strand.
TGCTCTTCATAAATTTTATCTTAGCAATCATTTCGAAAACAAAATTTATACGGAAACCAGAGAATACCAAGTAAAATCTGAAGTTTAATACACGTGTGAAGGAATCTTCATTCATCTTTTAAAACGGTGGTAGAAAAACATAACTTTATTATAACGATATTTCTTAACGTTTTTAATAATCCATCTATGACTCAATAAGTATTATCTCATCCTTTTTCGAACGATGATTTTTAAAAATATATTTGACATAAGTCAAAGGGAAAAGCAGACTTTTAGTCATAAAAATTCTGAAACAAATGTTATATCCGTTTCAAGTAAAGTATAATTGATTTTCGATGACCCATTTTCATTCTTGCACTTTAGAAAGTTTCTGATGCCTCTTTTGACATCTCAATAAAAGAATGCACTGACAAGAACATCAGTAATGATTTTGTTATTTTTGTAAAGAGATAATTTTACAAAATTTCATTATTTTATTCCTCGAAATGAACCCTTTTTAGTTTTTAATAAAAATTTAGTTTTGTAAAATGACATGCGAATAAAAAAGTATTTGGAAATTGGAATATTTTGGAGAGTTCTTTAATACAGTATTCTAAAAGAATATTTTAAAAACATTACTCTATAATCTATAAAATTAACTGTGAATGTTGTAATTTCTAGTTATGTTGCAATTCAATGATTTAAAAACTACATTCCTCATAAAAGTTTAACAAAGCTTTCGTTTTTGTGATTTTGAAATTTTCAACAGAATGAATGCATTTTAAATCTATAATTCTTTTAATTAATGCATTAAAGAACAGACGAAGAAGAAATGCATTTTCTATTATCGTTATATTTTTGGACTAATTAATTGTGCACTCTAATCAGTGTATCTTTCTTGATGTTGTTCTGTATTGAAAATACCATTATATTTATCTTTCAATTGCTATTATTTGCAGCATACATGAGATTTAAATTACACAATAGGATATTCAATAAACTGACATTAGTTTTCTGAAATATATATTAATCATAGTAGGTAGGATTAAATCACAAAGAAAAAATTGTGTTTTTGTTTTAAATAAAATCAGTGCTACTATTTGATTTAAAGTATTATAATATGCGTATGCATTAAATTTTCGTAGTTGGTATACATAAAAAGACCGTATTATCTTTATTTATCCGATAAGCTTTAAATAATTGTCTCTATCTGCTAAATATATCTAATTTATAATACTTTTTCTCAATACAACCCAGTTGCCAGTACATTATAAACAGATATATATACACAGGGTGTCCATAATTAAATGACCCTATTTTAAAGTTGTCTACAGACGAAACTATTTGTCAGAAAGTTGTGAAATTTTGTGAACGACATAATGAAGGAATAGGAATTTGTTTAAGGAAAACAAATAGTTCAAACTTTCGCCAACAGATGGTGTTTTTAATGAATTACACATTCCGCTTACATTTACGATAGTTTACATATTTTATTGCAACAAAACATGTTCCACATGACGGGCATCATTTTCATATATCATCTGGTATCTTAGGATAGCATGTTTCATAGTTGACAGCAGTGTGTTCTGGGAAACGATAAAAACATGTCGTGAAATGCTGTCTTTAAGATCAGTTGAAGTTACTGGTTTATCATGACTTACCAAATATCTCAAATGTCCCCAAAGCCAAAAGTCACATAGATTGAAGTCTGGAGATCTTGGAGGCCATAGATTACGAAAGTGGCGGCTGATGATACGTTCTTCTGTGAAGTTATTCTTAAGGTCGTCCTTAACACAGCGACTAATATAGTCTGTCTCAAAAGTTTGAGCACTCTGCAAATCTGGTTTAAAATAATTGAAGAAGAAAATATTTTATGCTAATTTACAATAAATACTCGACATTTAATCAAAAAAAATAAAATAAGCCATTTTGGGTGGTTAAAATAAAAAATATATTTATTTTTATTTAATTTTTCTTTTTTCTTGAAGAAACGCTGTCTCAAAAGTTTAAGCACTTTATGCAAATTTTGTTAGAAACACGGGATTGGCCGTGTGTAATGACGTTGTATGACATCATATTGCACTTTTATAAAAGTATAAAAGGCGGAAAAATTATTTCCTCTCGTTTTAAAAATCCCGAAGGGTAAAGAATTAAAAAAATGTGAGATTTTGAAAGTTTTTAAATTGAAATCGCAAAATAAAACCGTTTCTGAAATTGCAAAACTTTTAAATCTATCAAAGCGAGGTATATATGTTACGGCGAAAACCCGAAGTTCGGCCAATTCGCGAATTGGCCAAGATTCCTGGCCAAAGCCCGAAGTACGCGAAATGAACAATGCATTTCGGGTATTGGTCGGCCAATTCGCGAAGTGGCCGGAAATCCTTGGCCAATATACGAAATGCGGATCCAGGGCTGTCCGATAGGTGACACTCACGTACACACGTGACACGTGATATGAAAGGAAGTTCCATGCTGTAACCATTATACTTTTTAGAATTTTATAACAGATGTTCTCTGATGAAGAATTTCTCGCTTCTGTGACTTATTGTGATACCGCAAATTCATTGTGACGATTATATTCTGATCTGTTTAAAAATTAATTTCATGTCTCTGTGACTCAGGATTCATTGTGATTATTGTATTCTTCGTATTACTATAGTATTTTATATAAATATTGTAAAAGGCTATTCCATATTTTTTTCGAATACAATTCATATAAAAAATACTAGATGGAACCCGTCAAAATTTGACGGCAAACAACTTGATACTACCATAAAAATAAAATTTATAGTTGCTTTAACTTGACAAATTTCATAGTAGGGAGCATAATATGATTAAGCGGTCACAGACCTTTCCATCAATATATAACATGAGGGTTGTGTGCAAAATTTAGAAAGTATGGGGGGGAGGGGTGCGGGGGGCAAAGTGTGGAGATGGACATCGGAGATACATAATATGATTAAGCAGTCACGGATCTTTCCAACAATATATGAGATGAGGGGTGTCAACAAAATTTAGAAAGTATCCCTTGGGGGGGGGCAGGGGGCAAAGTGGGGAGATGGACATCGGAGATGCATAATATGATTAAGTGGTCACAGACCTTTCCAATGATATATAACATGAGGTTTGTGTACAAAATTTAAAAAGTACCCCTTCGGGGGGAGGGGGGGCAAAGTGGGGAGATGGACATCAGAGATACATCATATGATTAAGCAGTCACGGACCTTTCCAACAATATATGACATGACGGGTGTCAACAAAATTTAGAAAGTATCCCTTGGGGGGGGGGGGCAAAGTGGGGAGATGGACATCGGAGATGCATAATATGATTAAGTGGTCACAGACCTTTCCAATGATATATAACATGAGGGTTGTATGCAAAATTTAGAAAGTACCCTTTGGGGAGGAGGGGGGCAAAGTGGGGAGATGGACATCTGAGATGCATATGATTAAGCAGTCACAGACCTTTCCAACAATATATGACATGAGGGGTGTCAACAAAATTTAGGGGGGGGGTAGCGGCGGGATGGACCCAGGAGATACATAACATGAATAAGTGGTCAAAGACTTTTCCAGCGATATATCACATGAGGGGTGTGTGCAAAATTTAGAAAAGTGTCCCACTTGGGGGGGAGAGTGGGGGGATGGACCCAGGAGATACATAACATGAAAAAGAGGTCACAGGCGTTTCAACTTGCAACTTTTTTCTTGAAGGCATTTGCCAATATTAATTTTTTTTTTACCTAAGACAATTTAACGATATTCTTAATATTTTTGCACAATTCGTCAAATGTTCATGGAAAAAATCATGAAATTCGCTAATCAATAGTTGATAAATTATAAAATTCAACAATCGATAACGGAAAAATCACGAAATTCATCAAATGGTCTGCACACTGATGTGATGATCAAAAGGGTTTTGAAGTATAGGACAAAATTAGCTTTTGCCAAACAGCGAGTAATACTGAAAATTTGGCAATGGACTTTATTGCCACCACTGGTCAAACATAATAGTCACACTCACCAATTACGATGATTGAATGGAAAAAGATTTTTTTTCTCTGCTGTCGCTCGACAAATTTCGAAACCATTTGGCGAATTTCACGATTTTTTCCCCGAAATTGACGGATTGTGATTTTTTTTCTCGAAGCCATTCGACGATATTCCAAAACTTTTCCCCCCAGAAACTAGTTGATGAATTTTGCGATTTTTCCACTGTCGATTAATGAATTTTGCAATTTTTCCGCTATCGATTGACAAATTTAGCAATTTATCGACTATCGAATAACGAATTTCACGATTTTTTCCATGAACGAACAAATTGCGCACTTTCTTCCCGCTAATGTTTGACACATTTCGCCCTTTACAATTCAGCCAATGAGTTGAACGCTGTTTCTTTCCAGAAATGTCAGGAATGAAACAATTATTCTTTAGGATGAATTCCCTTTGTTCGATGCCCCATGTGTGCGATGCAGCAACGGACGTCACAGACTTTTTAGGGCACCTGCAGACTAAAAACATCTGACCAATCTTCGCGGGTGAAAAAATCACAGATTTCATCAAATGATTGAGGAAAAAACACTAAATTCATCAAAGGATCATGGGAAAACATGACTTTCGTTAAAAGACCACAGAAAAAACGTGAATTATGCAAAAGGATCGCGAAAGATAAGCAAATTTTTTCAAAGAATCGCAAAAAAGGAAATTTCACCAAAAAATCACGCTTTTTTACTAAATTTCGTCTAAAAATTGCAGAATAAAATGTATTTTATCAAAGAATAGAAGGAAAATGCGAATTTCGTTAAGGATCGGGAGAAAAATGCGAAATTCTTCCAAGGATCGCTGAAAAAACATGAATTTCGTCAGAGAATTTCTGAAAAAACATGAATCTCGCCCAATAACAGAAAAATCATGGTTCATAATCATTACATCATACATTATCAAAAAAGGAAATTTCACCAAAAAATCACGCTTTTTTACTAAATTTCGTCTAAAAATTGCGGAATAAAATGTATTTTATAAAAGAATCACTGGGAAACGCGAATTTCATAATCGATCGTGAGAAAAATGCGAATTTCTTCAAAGGATCGCTGAAAAAACGCCAATTTCATCAAAGGATTGCTGAAAAAACATGAATCTCCTCAAAAGGAAGCAGAGAAAGTGCGAATATCGTCAAAGGATCACAGAAAAACGCAAATTTCGTCAAAGGATAGCGGAAAAAACGTGTATTTCGTCAAAGGATTGCAGTTAAAACATGAATTTCGTCAAATGATTGCTGAAAAAACACAAATTACGTCATATGATCGCTGAAAAAATCATTAATTTCATCCATCGGCACATAAATATCATGAATTTCGTCTATCGGGGGCATAAAAATCCTTAATTTCGTCGGTTGGGTAGAGAAATTTTTTTTTCGTCAATCGGACGTGTAAAAATCATGAGTTTCATTTATCGGTCACCTAAAATACACAAAATTCTTCATACGGGCACATAAGAATCAAGAAATCAGTTGATCAGGCACGTACAAATCATTAATTTCCTCTATCGGCACATAAAAATCATGAATTTTGTCTATCGGGTGCATAAAAATACTTAATTTCATAATCTTTTACCAAAATTCATCTAAAAATTGCAGAATAAAATGTATTTTATAAAAGAATCACTGGGAAACGCGAATTTCATAAACGATCATGAGAAAAATGCGAATTTCTTCAAAGGATCGCTGAAAAAACACGAATTTCTTCAAAGGATCGCTGAAAAAAAAACAAATTTTGTCAAAAGATTGTTGAAAAAACATGAATCTCGTCAATAGGCAGCAGGGAAAGTGCGAAGATCGTCAAAGGATCACGAAAAAAGCAAATTTCATCAAAGGACCACAGAAAAACACAAATTTCGTCAAAAGATAGCAGAAAAAACGTGAATTTCGTCAAATGATTGCTGAAAAAACACAAATTACGTCGTAGGATTGCTGAAAAAATCATTAATTTCATCCATCGGCACATAAATATGATGAATTTTGTCTAACGGGTGCAGAATTTTTTTTTTTCATCAATCGGGCGTGTAAAAATCATGAGTTTCATTTATCGGTCACCTAAAATTCACAAAATTCTTCAAACGGGCCCATAAAAAGCAAGAAATTAGTTGATCGGGCACGTAAAAATTATTAATTTCCTCTATCAGCACATAAAAATCATGAATTTGGCAATCGGGTGCATATAAATACTTAATTTCGTCGGTCGAGTGCAGAAAAAAAAATCGTCAATCGAGTGTGTAAAAATCATGAGTTTCATTTATCAGGCATGTAAAAATCATGAAATTCTTAAATCGGGTGCATAAAAATCATGAATTTTGTAGGACGGGCACGTAAAAATCACAAATTCATCAAGTGGGTGAGTGAAATCACGAATTAGTCAAGTGGGCACATAAAAATCACGAATTTCTTTAATCGAGTGCATAAAAATCGTAAATTTTTTCCCTCAGATGCAGAAAAATCATTAATTTCATCGATCGGGTGAGGAAAAATCCTGAATTTTGTCAAACAGATGCAAAAAAAACACAAAAGGAAAAAAGAAAATCAGAAAATCCTGTATTTGGCCAGTTTTTTCCATATTTTTAATCGCCAGTTTTCCAAGTTTTATCGCCGAGTGCTTATTTTCACCTTTAGGTGGCAATAAAGTCAATCGCCAATTTTCAGTATTGCTCGCTGATAGGCAAGTGCTAATTTTATCCTGACAAAATGGTTATCGTATCAATGGATGGAAAAGGAAAAGTGTGTAGTGTATATAAATGAATTCGCATTGACTGTCACCTTGTATAATGACAATTGTGTACAATTTATCGCGTTTGATGGAGTTTTTAAGTTTTAAGTTTAAATTATTATATTATTAGGTAATTTTTCATTTTATCTTTATTTTATTTTATTGAATCATTGAAGGTAAAACAGATATCTATTTCTGTGTTCATGATTGAGTTCTTTAGATATGTTTTGATTCTTCGTATATTGTTAGCAAAATTATTTAGTGCACATAATATAATTGTAAAGCATGCTTTATATACATTCTGGTGTATTTTATTAGTTGAAATTTGTTACATTTTTCGAAATGATTGTTGAATTTTGTCATCTTTTTTCCCGCAACCAATCAATAAATTTCATGATGTTTTATTGGTGATTGGTTGCGGAAAAGTATTGTGAAATTCAACAATCATTCAAGAAAATGTAACAAAATCCTACTAACAACAGGAGCCTCTAAACAAACCAGTTCAAAATATGCATTCATATACATTAGATGCTGTACCATCTCTCCAATTACATATTAAAATGTGTACTAAATGATATAAAACATTTTAAAAACTGAAATTTTACACTTACATCTTAATTGTAAGTTTCATTGTTTACATGAGTGGATTTTAAGGAGTCTACTGCATATATATACACATATACTAAAATTATCTATCTAAATCCATTTGAATCATTGAAAGTTTTGTTAAGATTTGATCGTATTTCAATCTTTAGAACGATTTTCTATTACCCGACATAATACCAATAAATTGTCATACCAAAACCTTTAAAAAAATTGTCAACAAACCAAAAAATTCCATGCAAAACACATCCATACACACTATCATAACAAAATCATCAAAATGCACAGGTGGTAAAGCTGTTTAGAAGCTTCTGTTGTTAGTAGAATTTTGTGATCTTTTTCCCGCAACAAATAAATAAATTTCACGATGTTGTATTGTGATTAAACTATGAATTTTGTTACTTTTTTACATATACACACAATTGCTGACTCAGCAAGTTTCTGGATTTGTCCATGTTAGTGAAACTTTTTTTTTTTCATGCAACTGCTAGTCAAATTTTTAATCAATTTTTACAGCCGAATGCAACTATTAAAACATCTGTAGTATTATATTCAAAAAGGTAAATTTCAGCTTTATAAATCCTAATAAAAACTCGACCATTACTTTTTGGTTTAAGAAATTTAAAGTAGCAAAATATACATACGACATATCCAAAGAATTCAATCATGAACACAGAAATACATATGTGTTTCTATGTTCATGAGCTCAATATAACAAAATAAATAAAGATAAAATGAAAAAATACCTAATATTTATAGTAATCCAAACTTTGAAACATGTTGCTTACGCCGACTCCCGACTAAAGATCTCTAGAGATAGGAAATACCCTCACCTCATTGGCTGAAACAAATCTGTCTGTAGAGAGTAAAAGCCTCTAGCTGATTGGCGGAATGCTCGCGCACGCGTATAAAAGTCATATTTGCATGGAAAACGAAATACCAGGTTAGCTTTAAATAGATGGATCTTTTGTCCAAAATTATTATTTGTTACGAAAAACTAGTTTTAAATTGTAATTTTTTCTATCATTATTAATCTGACGTTAAGCCAAAGTATTTGTATGGAGTAATTTCAAAACATTGTTATTCGTTTAAAAATTCGAAAAACAGGCGTGGGGGTGGGAGGAGGGGTCAGCGGAGAGCAATTGCTACTTGCTGGATTTTCAAATTTATGATTTTTTTTCTCTTATGATTTTGAAAGCAATAGTAAAATTTATTCTTCTCAAATGTAAAATAATTAAACACTAAAAAGGGAAGTAATTAATAATTTTCGTCACGGGGTCAAAGTCCCCTTAGCCCCCCGTTAAAGACAATTTTTCGTTGTGTTTTTCTTTTTATGTTCATGTGTTTAAAAATTATCTTAAACGGAGGATACAGGGGGCAAAACCCCCGCCCTGATTAGGAAAAATAGTAAACTGTTTCAACTCTTCATTTTTAATATGTGTTGTTATATTTCTGTATTTATGCTGATGTACTTAAAAATTGTTTTGCACGCAGAGTTCTGATAAAAAAAATGCATTTTGTTTATTTCGTGTTTATATTCTCTTTTAACAGCAAAAAACTTCTCGGTTGTACCAATTACAAAACATTCTTCTATCTCATGTTTATAATTCAAAAGTCGTATTTTTTTTTTAATTATGTATATTTTCGAAACAAAAAATGAGAAGCATTTTACATTTATAAATGAGACATTTTGTATAAACTTTTTTTCGAGATCTCCGACCCCTAAAACATGTAAATCCGTCGGAAACCGAAAGTCGAAAAAAATTTTTGATTACTATATTTATTTCTATTATAGATAGAAGAAAGTAAAAATTAGATTAGAGTTACATCTGTTCGAAAATCTTTCCCTTTCCTGATAGTGTTCTGCGGACTCCCATGTTAAATAAATATATCCAGTGTTTTGTATACGTAAAATTAGTTTAATGATGAATACCTAATACATAATACCAACATAAAGAAAAGCACAATCACATTTAATTTCGATTATATGCGTTGGCCTTGCTATATTTCCTTCTCCTTTTTTCCCTACTAAAAAAACTTTTCTTATGAAGTCTTGAAATATTTTAAACGTAAATTTACATTGTTTATTCTGCTATTTACGTTGTTTTTTAAACGTCGCATAATCATCCTAGCGCAAGAGTATTTGTATTTGTCATATTGGTCACTTCGTGCACATCTATCGTTAATAAGGAGTCACTTACAAAACGCGACCTTGTGTAACTCGCCCTTATAATTTGTTAATACGGGAATTATTGTAACAAGGTTTTCTGAAAAGTGAGGCTCCCTGCGCGTTGCGCTCATAAACCGTTAAAATAACGATAATTATAACGAACACCTTTTATATAATGGGCAATATGGGCTTCGCGCCTATTAACCTTTTAAATTGTGATCAGTATAACGGGGTCCCTTAATTTAATGGGACTTTTTTGTGCTTCGCGAGCATTAAGAGGCTACTTCAATCACGGAAGAGCACCCGCTCGCTAATATTAATCCTATGGGAGATTTTTCTTAATATCTCTTTTATATGTCAATATTTTTAATTAAGTTTCTTTTGCATTGAGTAGCTGAGGTCGATCTCTACGCAGGCCGTTTTTTTGCTTTTTCGATTTTGTTTACAAATTGTTTTTATTAATATACTTTCAGTTTAGAAACCGGTTCCAAAAGTGATAGTAGTCTCATAATAAAAAAAAAAACTGTAAAAGAAATTGAAAACATAAAACAAATGACCTGCGTACAGATTAATATCAGCTACCGAAGGCAAAAACAATCATTTAAAAATATTGAAATGCAAACGAGACATTTAAAAAAATTCCCCTATAGGATTAATATTAGCCATCGGATGTTTTCGCGCGAATAAGTAGCCTCTTAACTGTTACTACAGCTATCACTAAAATATGGTTTTGTGCTCTTCTAGACCTTTAATCTTTAATACGGCAATCACTGTAACGAGAAACCTCTCTGTGATGGGTCTCTACTCTTCGCGCCAAGAAATCCTAATCCTCATCCTAATAATATTATAAATCTGATTGTGTGCAAATGTTAGGCTGAAGCCAGCGTCAAAATGAAGCATTTAATTATCCTGTATATTTGTATATAAGTTGATTATAACCCTCAAATGAACATAGAACGGTTTTTGTTTATTTTATTTCAATATTTTTCTTAATAATTCAAAATTTCATTATTTTCATAGAGAATAAATGGACATTTTTTCGTATATTTTAAAATGGTTGGTTGGTTTGGTTGGTTTGGCCCAAAGGGCCCGGTTTTGCAGCTTTTTTTAAAATGGTTAAATTTATTTTACCGTTACTAATACTTTATCGTTGCCAATATAAAATAAAACCCCTGCGTAATAATTTTTAATCAACAATTTATTTTCAAGTGAAAAATTTCCACGTGAAAAATGAAAAGGAAATGAATTATTTAAGAATTAAACAGAATATGAAATGATGTCATATTAGAAACAAAACGTGCGTTTTCAAATATTTGATAATAAGACAAAGTGCATAAATACGAGTAAGTAAGGAAAGCAAGCGAATATGATGTCATATATAGAAAAATAAAACAGATTTGTTTTGATGTTAAAATAAAATGATCTTAGGTTATCAAATTATTTGTGATAAATTTCTCTTTTTTTTTCTTTTTCTTTTTGACATGAATGGAATTATTTTAAATGTACGTAATATATGTATTTTAAATGTATGTGTTGTAAATTAAAGTTCTGTGTTTTAAATGAAATGTGTGAAAGATTTATATCTTTAATGAATTCAATACGAATGATGGGATAGGTTGGCGATTTATCGTCTGCACACGGCTAACATAAAGATACCATATTTTTAATTTAAATTTTAAAAAGTAAAAAAAAATAAATAAATAAATAAATAAAAAATGGATGGCAAATGTCAATGATATGCATCGCAAAATTATCCGTATCGAAAATCAGAAAATCTTAATAAAAATAACTATATTTTTTAAAAGAAAGTTGCTTTTCTCATAAAAGCTAAAGATTTAAAATGATTGTGTCGAAGTAACAGCATTTTTCTTCTATTATTTTCCCACAATCGAAACACATTTGTAAATCGTCGTTTTGAACCGGAATTTAATTTTACATTTCTTTTAGTTTTAAAATAGGAAAAACTTTGTTGTCGTTTTTAGATATAGCTTTTTTAAAATTTGTTTCATAATAGATTTTTGCAAAGTCTTGTAGGATATGAGAAATTGCATAGATTTTAAAGCAATATTTAAGTAAAATTACAATATTTTTTAAACTTAAAAAACAACAATGTTATCGAAAAGAAAATCGATTTTACCAACAAATTCGCGTAATGCAAAAGCAAAGAAGAAATCAAAAAATAATTAATATTTTCTTCCAGCCGAATTGTGTAAACTTGAACAAGCCAATCGTGCCAATACGTAACATTATAAACGTGAAAGCGCGTTCTATATAGTACATTTTTTTTTACATATAGGTAGAAAATTTCCGAGAATAACAAGGTTAAGGGTCTGTAATTAAGTCCATATTCAATTTGCTTTTTTTTTTTTTTTTTTTTTGTATCAAGTGAAATTTGGCGCAAAATTAAATACATTGTTGTAACCAGATTTGTTTTTTGCGTGGTAAACACTTAATGGTATTTTAGATGATCATTTCCCCGCTTACCTTTGATGCCAACTATGACTGTAAAACATATTAAAAACTATTAGCCGATAATTTTCTAATTTTCTTATTGCTTCATGATGGTTCATACTTTAAACCTGAATCGGTCATGCCGTTGTCGTTCAATTTTTATTCTTAATCCTAACCCTAATCGTATCCTATCCTAATCCTGATAATAACTTTAAAGAATATTCTTTGACATGAATATGTAAATTAAATCAATATCCATAAATGGAATGAATGGAAAATAGAATAAATAGAAATGGCAAAATAAAATAACAAGAAAGTACATTTATTCGACACCTAACCCTAGAGAAAGCGTAAAAAATTTCAAGCGCATGAAATAAATTAAAATAATCCTATATGTACTAACAAAAATATGTAAATTTAGATTTGTGTCGTCGGTATTTATTTGCTAATAGTGTTCTTGACGCGATAGAGAAAATATCGAGGTTAAATTCGGCAGAATTTAAAGTATTTTCTAGCAACGTTTATTTACATTTTAGAATCGCATCAGATTGTTATATCTTTGTGAAATATCTATCAATGTATAAAATCCACAAGCAGTTTGTTCACTATTCACACCACTTAGCGTGAAACACTTAATTTAATATATACATAAACAAGATAATGTAGTAAGAAATATATAACATATGTCTATGCAAATAAACAATATAATAATGCCCATTTAACAATGCACACATATACAAATTGTACACCAAATACCACCTAAAATGCACTGTTGTATAGAAGAATTCTGCCAGTGTTGCTTTTCGTTTTACGAAAAGGAATTCCTCGATTTTCACGATTTTACTAGGTCCTCCTTTTTTCATTAGTTGCAGTTTCATTTTCGCAATTGTATATTTTATTTGGCATGAAATTTCACTTTTTTAAGACTGGGTTATGTCAAGGCTCCTATAGCAAAGAAATACCGTATGGTCTCCTATAAAATGTGATAAAGCTTTGGTTAATTATATATGTTGTTAATTATCAAGTGAAAGGTTTTGCTAAATTAATGCATTTATTCTTTCTTTAATATTACATGAAAGATGTCACGGGTAACAGCTAGTAATATTATAAATCTGATTGTGTGCAAATGTTAGGCTGAAGCCAGCGTCAAAATGAAGCATTTAATTATCCTGTATCTTTACATATAAGTTGATTATAACCCTCAAATGAACATAGAATGGTTTTTGTTTATTTTATTTCAATATTTTTCTTAATAATTCAAAATTTCAATATTTTCATAGAGAATAAATGGACATTTTTTCGTATATTTTAAAATGGTTGGTTGGTTTAGTTGGTTTGGCCCAAAGGGCCCGGTTTTGCAGCTTTTTTTAAAATGGTTTAATTTATTTTACCGTTGCTAATACTTTATCGTTGCCAATATAAAATAAAACCCCTGAGTAATAATTTTTAATCAACAATTTATTTTCAAGTGAAAATTTTCCACGTGAAAAATGAAAAGGAAATGAATTATTTAAGAATTAAACAGAATATGAAATGATGTCATATTAGAAACAAAACGTGCGTTTTCAAATATTTGATAATAATACAAAGTGCATAAATACGAGTAAGTATGGAAAGCAAGCGAATATGATGTCATATATAAAAAATAAAACAGATGTGTTTTGATGTTGAAATGAAATGATCTTGGGTTATCAAATTATTTGTGATTAATTTCTCTTTTTTTTTCTTTTTCTTTTTGACATGAAAGGAATTATTTTAAATGTACGTAATATATGTATTTTAAATGTATGTGTTGTAAATTAAAGTTCTGTGTTTTAAATGAAACGAGTGAAAGATTTATATTTTTAATGAATTCAATACGCATGATGGGATAGGTTGGCGATTTATCGTCTGCACACGGCTAACATAAAGATACCATATTTTTAATTTAAATTTTAAAAAGTAAAAAAAAAAAAATAAAAATAAAATAAAATAAATATTGGATGGCAAATGTCAATGATATGTATCGCAAAATTATCCGTATCGAAAATCAGAAAATCTTAATAAAAATAACTATATTTTTAAAAGAAAGTTGCTTTTCTCATAAAAGCTAAAGATTTAATATGATTGTGTCGAAGTAACAGCATTTTTCCTCTATCATTTTCCCACAATCGAAACACATTTGTACATCCTCGTTTCGAACCGGAATTTAATTTTACATTTCTTTTAGTTTTAAAATAGGAAAAACTTTGTTGTCGTTTTTAAATATAGCTTTTTTTAAAGTTGTTTCATATTAGATTTATGTCTTGTAGGATAAGAAAAATTGCATAGATTTTAAAGCAATGTTTAAGTAAAACAAGAACGAAAAATCATGCGTCAAGCATAGATTATGTAGCACTTTCCAACGCTTCCAAAATAATTTTAAAAACATACCGTTTAATAAGCTAAAAGATAACATCTAAGTAAACAATTTGGAAAACGCATAACATATTTAAAAACATAATTTCAGGAATTTCCAACAGATACAATATTCGGAAAAATATCCGAATACTTTTATTCAGCCCTGTATATGATCTATAGATTTGTATATGCTAGGATGCTAAATTTTAGTTTAGTTAGGAAACGCGTAGCACAGTTTAAAATTATCTTTCTGGAGTTTCTGTCAATAAACGGAAATGTGTTCGCGAACTTTTGTGCTGCCCTGTATAGGATCTACAGAATTTATACACACCACGTAAGAGACAAAAAGCGAGTTAAAATTAAAATCGCGTTTAGTAACTTAAAACGCACTTCTAGGAATTAGTGTTAACAGACAGTAGAGAATTCTTTTGTGTGTCCCTGTAAATGAACGATGACTGATATACACACACTATTCTGTAGTAAGCCTCTTGTAATGCACCTTAGATATATATATATATAAATTTCAATGCGTTTAAAATAGTGAAACATTATTTAAATAAACCGCAGACGATTTTTCTCCATAGACGTCATGTAACGGAATTCTTTTGACTGTCCCTGTAAAGTAACTATAAGTGCTATGCACACCCTATTCCATATTAAGCTTCTTCTGATGCACCTTAGTGATATATATAAATTTCAATGCGTTTAAAATACTGAAACATTATTTAAATAAACCGCAAATGATTTTTCCCCATAGACCGCAATGTAACGGAATTCTTTTGAGTGTCCCTGTAATAAAACTATAGGTGCTACACATTTCCGTTGAAATAGGGAACATCCTATAGATAACTACAATAACATATAAAAATTGCAGAGCAATCCGAGCATATTTACGGGAGTTAGAGCACGGACAGACGGCAGACGGCAGACGGCAGACGGCAGACGGCAGACGGCAGACGGTCATACGGCCAGACAAACCGAAGTCATAAGCACTTTTCAACTAGGTTGGAAAGTGCTAATTACAATATTTTTTAAACTTAAAAAACAACAATGTTATCGAAAAAGAAAATCGATTTTACTAACAAATTCGCGTAATGCAAAAGCAAAGAAGAAATCAAAAAGTAATGAATCTTTTCTTCCAGCCGAATTGTGTAAACTTGAACAAACCGATCGTGCCAATTCTTAATATTATAAACGTGAAAGCGCGTTCTATGTAGTAGAATTTTTTTTACATATAGGTAGAAAATTTCCGAGAATAACAAGGTTAGGGGTCTGTAATTAAGTCCATAGTCAATTTGCTTTTTTTTATCAAGTGAAATTTGGCGCAAAATTAAATACATTGTTGTAACCAGATTTGTTTTTTGCGTGGTAAACACTTAATGGTATTTTAGATGATCATTTCCCCGCTCACCTTTGATGCCAACTATGACTGTAAAGCATAGCGAAAACTATTAGCCGATAATTTTCTAATTTTCTTATTGCTTCATGATGGTTCATACTTTAAACCTGAATCGGTCATGCCATTGTCGTTCAATTTTTATTCCTAATCCTAACCCTAATCGTATCCTATCCTAATCCTGATATTAACTTTAAAGAATATGACACGAATATGTAAATTAAATCAGTATCCATAAATGGAATGAATGGAAAATAGAATAAATAGAAATGCAAAATAAAATAAGAAGAAAGTACATTTATTCGACACCTAACCCTAGAGAAAGCGTAAAAAATTTCAAGCGCATGAAATAAATTAAAATAATCCTATATATACTAACAAAAATATGTAAATTTAGATAATCAGATTTGTGTCGTCGGTATTTATTTGCTAATAGTGTTCTTGACGCGATAGAGAAAATATCGAGGTTAAATTGGGCAGAATTTAAAGTACTTTCTAGCAACCTTTATTTACATTTTAGAATCACATCAGATTGTTATATCTTTGTGAAATATCTATCAATGTATAAAATCCACAATCAGTTTGTTCACTATTTACACCACTTAGCGTGAAACACTTAATTTAATATATACATAAACAAGATAATGTAGTAAGAAATATATAACATATGTCTTTGCAAATAAACAATATAATAATGCCCATTTAGCAATGCGCACATATACAAATTGTACACCAAATACCATCTAAAATGCACTGTTGTATAGAAGAATTCTGCCAGTGTTGTTTTTCGTTTTACGAAAAGGAATTCCTCGATTTTCACGATTTTACTGGGTCCTCCTTTTTTCATTAGTTGCAGTTTTATTTTCGCGATTGTATATATTATTTGGCATGAAATTTCACTTTTTTAAGACTGGGTTATGTCAAGGCCCCTATAGCAAAGAAATACCGTATGGTCTCCTATAAAATGTGATGAAGCTTTGGTTAATTATATATGTTGCTAATTATCAAGTAAAACGTTTTGCTAAATTAATGCATTTATTCTTTTTTTAATGTTACGTGAACGAAGTCACGGGTAACAGCTAGTAATATTATAAATCTGATTGTGTGCAAATGTTAGGCTGAAGCCAGCGTCAAAATGAAGCATTTAATTATCCTGTATCTTTGCATATAAGTTGATTATAACCCTCAAATGAATATAGGCTGGTTTTTGTTTATTTTATTTCAATATTTTTCTTAAAAATTAAAAATTTCATTATTTTCATACAGAATAAATGGACATTTTTTTCGTTTATTTTATAATGGTTGGTTGGTTTGGTTTGTTTGGCCCAAAGGGAGTTTTTGGGTTTTGCAGCTTTTTTTAAAATGGTTAAATATATTTTACCGTTGCTAATACTTTATCGTTGCCAATATAAAATAAAAACCCTGAGTAATAAATTTTAATCAATTTATTTTCAATTGAAAATTTTCCACGTGCAAAATGAAAAGGAAATGAATTATTTAAGAATTAAACATAATATGAAATGATGTCATATTAGAAATAAAACGTGCGTTTTCAAATATTTGATGATAATACAAAGTGCATAAATACGAGTAAGTATGGAAAGCAAGCGAATATGATGTCATATATAGAAAAATAAAACAGATTTGTTTCGATGTTGAAATAAAATGATCTTGGGTTATCAAATTATTTGTGATTAATTTCTCTTTTTTTTTCTTTTTTTTTTTCACATGAAAGGAATTATTTTAAATGTACGTAATATATGTATTTTAAATGTATGTGTTGTAAATTAAACTTCTGTGTTTTAAATGAAATGAGTGAAAGATTTATATTTTTAATGAATTAAATACGAACTAGATGGAACCCGTCAAAACTTGACGCAAAAAAAATACTATAACAATATCAGTAAAATAAGCTTCTTTATTATTTATGAAGGGGTGCGTATAAAAGAGTCTTTCAAATATTTTATTTTAAATTTTTCCCCCAGTCAAATGCAGTACTATTTCCGATGCAAACTCGAAACAAACAATCCGTAAATAATTGTGTAATGCAAATCAGTTTGACATTACCACCATATTACCCACGGCAAGAAAAAAATTCATGGACCTATGAAGTACATACAAATAGTATATTCCTGCGTTCATATCATATTCAGGAAATAACAGAACATAGTAAATAAATCACACATCTCCCCCCCCCCTTCCTGTGATAATGCAACCGAATGAGCTCCTATGCGCAAGTGCATTGCATCTGCCCAAAAGCACCGTCGAAATTCGACGTTAAAAAGGTATTAAATTGATTAAATTAAAAGTTTTAAAATGTTCTCTTTAATCATTGTTCGTTTCAAATCCATATCTTCTAAAACGCATCCATTGTTTTAAGCTAATCAATTTTTATGCAAAGATTAAGGATTTTTCTACAGTAATAAATCTATCTGCAGATGAGGGAGATTTTTAATGTTTTCAAGTGTAATTTATTTGTATGGTTTCTTCGGTTCCTTGACATAATCAGGATGATTATCCCTTTTCCATCACAGTCGGGGATATTTTTCCTCTTATACAGTTGGCAAATGTAAAAAAATAAAAAAATACAATTCTTAGCATATCCTGATATCTGGTGGAACATATTCATCGACGAATTCAACATATCAATTTTATGTTCAACATAAACTAAAAATAGTCTTTTTTTTCTTTTTTTTTCCTGACAGATTTTTGTTTAGCGCCAAAATGTTCTATTTATGGATAATCGGATCTTATGATTTATCACTTTTTTTTCTTTTTTTAAAAAAAATTATTATTCACTTTTTACGATGGTTAGAGAAATCTATTTTCAATTGTGGCAACTTTCCCAGGGACTATTTTACATCATTGAAGTAAACTGGTGGTCATTGATAAGATAGAATTGAAAAACTTTTCATGCTTGAAAATTATTTAAAAAGTCGTTAAATTAATCGGCAGTTTTCAAGTAAATTTCAATCGAAAGCTAATTTTTTTTCTAATTGATGATGTAAGAATTGAAATTGTAAAATGTAGTAAAAAATAGAAATTTGTAGTATTTCGAAGTGATGTAAGCGCGATGAAAGCTAAAGCGATAGCGCCTTTCTTGTCACAACTGTTGTACATTTCTAAAAATTGACACTGTATTTTGGCTGGCGTCCAAAAGTGGAAAAACATTTTTTGACATCGAAAGATAAATTCACAGTGAAAGAAATAGTACTTTGCGCTAATAAGGAACTGTTAAATGAATTTATAATAAATCTACCAAAATAATTCCTATGAAATATTAGTCTTACATTTTTTATTCTAGCTAAAAATACAATCATTATTTCAAGATTTTTTTTCTGCCATAACACTATTTTGAATAACTTTAAATTTTTTGAAATCCTTTACTTTTGTGATTTTTTTTACTAAAAAGAAAATCTTCTATCCTATAATTTTAAAAAAAAGCAATTGGTAACATGTAATCAAGGTATGCAATCAAGATGAAGAAATCAATGACGGCTCCAATTCTAATCTTTATAATTATGAATGCAAAAATCAGTAAAATTATGTCATGTTAACACAATCATATACATTTTTCTCTTTAGTTTTATCAATGTTAAAATGCACTTCAAGCTAAGCATAACGTCATTTTCAGCGGCGCAAACTTTTCACACGTACTTCATATACCTTAAATTAATGCTTAAACACCATGCATACAAATATAAATATATTTTGTATTTAATTGTAATGAAAAAATGACATCAACGAAGTTATAATGCATAATGATAAAATAAACCCAATGGACAATATTCCCGTAACGTCACAATAAATATGAATTTTTATTCGCTTCTAAAACACGCGGATAAGTATTTTTACCAAAATTTAACTTGCAAATTAACAAATTCGGCCTTAAAACCGCGTGCTTTTAATAGTTATTATTTCTCTTTTATTCAACCACAGAGTTTAGAGAATAAACTATGTGCTTCGCAACAGTAGGCGTTATCCGATTATGACGTCATTAGCAGAAGTAAAAGTTTAATTGAAAATTACGGTTAATTAATTAAATTTTCGAACAAACGAATGCACGATAACAAATCTGTGTCCAAATATCTTTCATTTAAAAAAAGAATGATGTAATTTGATGCAGTAGTTTGTTCTCACGGATTGTCGAAATAAATCGCTTAGCGTTTTAAATATATAGATGATTGGATAGGTTGGAGATTTATCGTCTGCACACGGCTAACATAAAGATACCATATTTTTAATTTAAATTAAAAAAATATATATTGGATTGCAAATGTCAATGATATGCATCGCAAAATTATCCGTATCGAAAATCAGAAAATCTTAATAAAAATAACTATATTTTTTAAAAGAAAGTTGCTTTTCTCATAAAAGTTAAAGATTTAATATGATTGTGTTGAAATAACAGCATTTTTCCCTCTATCATTTTCCCACAATCGAAACACATTTGTAAATCGTCGTTTCGAACGGAATTTAATTTTACATTTCTTTTAGTTTTAAAATAGGAAAAACTTTGTTGTCTTTTTTAAATATAGCTTTTTTTAAAGTTGTTTCATAATAGATTTTTGTAAAGTCTTGTAAGATAAGAAAAATTGCATGGATTTTAAAGCAATGTTTAAGTAAAATTACAATATTTTTTAAACTTAAAAAACAACAATGTTATCGAAAAAAAATCGATTTTACCAACAAATTCGCGTAATGCAAAAGCAAAGAAGAAATCAAAAAGTAATGAATCTTTTCTTCCATCCGAATTGTGTAAACTTGAACAAGCCGATCGTGCCAATTCATAACATTATAAACGTGAAAGAGCGTTCTATATAGTAGAATTTTTTTTACATATAGGTGGAACATTCAACATAGGTAGAACGAGAATAGGAAGGTTAGGGGTCTGTAATTAGGTCCATAGTCAATTTGCTTTTTTTTATTATTATTATTATTACTAGCCGCCACTGGCGACCAGTTTGGTCTCCCTTAAATGTAAGTTAAGCATTGTAACACGTTACTTTTATACCTAATTTAATTTTTTCCTTAATCCTTCGCTAAATCGGAAGATTTTATGAGACAAATCAAGAACTTTTGCGATCATGGTAGCATTTCGCATATTTTTTGTTGTTATGTATTTCATATTTATCGACAAAAAACGCTTAACCCACTTGAGCATTTATGCTTTATGTCCGTTTGCTTATCAGTTGCAATATGTTCGTTAATGCAGAGATTCTTAAACATATTAAGTAATTTTCCGTAATTGAGTTCATTGCCAGTTGGTGTATTTTAGTTAATATGCGATTTGATGCAATGAAGTCTATTTTGTGAAAGTCTGTAATGATATCCACATTTACGCTGAATCATTTTGTTGCTAATATTTGTTTTTGTTCCTCGCTAACTTTGGCTGTAGGCTGCATATTATTACACGTTATTTTTTAGTATAGTTTGGCAAAGCATTTAACTTTTGAAGGCTAGTTTTGATAATCACATTCCTTTTAAACCATATTTGCTGTCAGGACTTTTGACCCGTGGTGTATAATCTGATTAAAATTCACGAACTTCCTTCTAGATGCCTATCTCTGTACTACTTTGTTTTTCTCTGCTCCCCTTTCTTGATATAGTTCAGGAGCTTTTATAATTGCGTAATTCCCACACTTCGGCATTTCTGTTTAATGTTTACTGATTTTTAAGATCCGTATAACAGGTGAAATACGCCTCGCCAACATTGGCGCCTATAGCTCTAATTACAGCAATCCGTTTTTTCTCTCTATATTGTAACTCTATAGTTAGTATTATGTAGTAGAAATATAAAAGACTATTGAAGCGGGGCCTCCGAGATGACGCTGTGTGTTTTCAGAAACACACAGAGTCATCTCGGAGGCCCCGATTGAAGACACTTGTTTGATATAGTAGATATAGATATGTATATTATATTCATAGGTATATAGCATGTGATTAGAATATATCTCATACTAGCTGTTACCCGTGACTTCGTTCACGTAACATTAAAAGAAAAATAAATGTACTAATCAAGCAAAATATTTCACTCCCGATAATTAAAAACGTAAATAATTAACTAACTCTTTATCACATCTCATAGAAGAAAATAAGATATTTCTTTGTTATAGGGGCCTTGACATAAATCAGTTTAAAAAAAGTAAAATTTTGTGCCAAATAACCGCGAAAAGGAAACTGCAACCAATGGAAAAAAGACGGCCAAATAAAATCGTTGAACAGTTCAAGAATCAGCACAGTTCAAGAATTCGAATTCTTTTAAGTCAGATCTCCTTTTTATAACATCTCAATCTGAATTCAAAATCCTTTCTCAAGACGAATTGGGTAAAAAGAAATGTAAATTTTACCTGATAAACCATTTTACTTTTAACGACTTTGAGAAACGTTTTAACAGCCATCATTTAAAAATTAATTCATTGGGAATAATATATGCTTTTTCTTTAAATTCAATTCTTGTGAATAGGGAGTAATAATTCTACACCTAAATGCAAGGAGCTTCAATTACAAAGCTTTTTGCAGCCCAAAATTACATGCAAACGTAACACTTAAATTGCAAAGCTTTTAGCAACCCAAAATTTTATGTAAACATTACTTTTGCATGTAATTTTCATTGCAAATTAACATTTATTACGGTTCAAATTCAAATTAATTTGGGTGCAAATTACATGTAAATGTTACGTTTGCATGTAATTTGGGGTTGCAAAAAGCTTTGCAATTGCAAGTGTTACGTTTGCATGTAACAGCAAATTTGTGTCCTTGGTTTAATCTATAGCTGAAACAAATCTTGATTTCTTCACAATATGCTGACAGGCGATTTTTGCTCTGCAGAATAAATTGATTCATAAAGTTTGAATATGTGGAAATATGTTTTTATTTTTCGGAAATTTTACTGTAATCAAATTTTTTTTTTCACCAACTATTCAAATTGAAAATAAAATAATTTTTTTCAGTTTTAATGAGAAAATGGCATAAAAATATATTAATCCGTTTTATTTCTCCTTTTTTTATCCACAAAAATGGAGTAATTTAAGTACAGTTTTTAGAGACATTTCGTTAAAATTTACAAAACAAAATATATTAATATCTCGAAATCTAATTCAAAATTTTAAATTCTCAGAGTTTATATGACATCCTCGAATCAATGATAACCGGTATCAAGTAAATCGCGTTGCAAGAGGAGTAGTTGCGAAATACACACAGTCAGATTTTAACTTAATAGACATGTGTTCAATTTTCTTTTCCTAATAATCTTACTGATGCTTGTATTATTAATCACATAGTTCAGAGAATAAATAGAGATGAAATGTTCATGTTTGGCGTGATGCTGAAAATGCAATCCTACAGTCGGCCCGAACAACTGGCGGCTTGCTTTGAAAACCTCTCCCCGTCCAATGAATCCAGTCCTTGTTCCACGTGGAGCCTCTCTTCATCCAATGAATCCAGTCCTTGTTAAACGTGCAGCCTCTCTCCATCCAATGAAGTCAGCCCTTGGGCCTAAAGATTTGAGCGATAACCGGCTTCATATTGCAAGCCGATTTTACGGTTCATTACCTCTCTATTCTGTCACTGTACTCAGTGATTATTAATGTATGAAATTGATACACGCTCCATTTGAAACATATTTAAAAAATCCCGTTTTATTATGCCGTCACTTTGATCCCAGAGAAATCTCTTTTCAATGATATAATTATTGTTAATTTTCTTTTCCTGGCAATAATGAAGTGAATTTTAGCAGAAAACTCACATCTGTTTGTAACTGATATTCAAGCTTATTATTAATCCGTATCAAAAAATTTTTGCAGTTATTCATCTTAAATATGACGTCCATTATGTATATACTTTTATTATACACTGATAGTCATGCTCTTTGTAATATTACGAATATTTGAAAATACATGTTTTATTTATAACGTCATATTTGTTAGAGCCAAGGAGGATCCTTTTCATAGTTCCATGGTTCAATCGAAATCTTTTTCTTAGTAATATACTTATTGTTAATTCTTCTTTCTAATTATAACCCAGTTTTTGACAGAAAAAGATCTTTTTAATGTAACCGATATTCATACTTCATGTATAATAACAAATACTCCATATTGTTGTTTCAAATATCACAGAAATTCATCTTCTTTTGAATTATTTTTATTTTTCACGTGAAAATCGCTCAATTGAAACTTAATTGTTGAGGAAAAATCATTTTTCCGCATTTTTATTTATTGGCAACGATCAAAGCCCTGGCAACGATAAAGTAAAATGGTTAAATTTTATCTAAAAATGTCTTCTCTACGAAAATAATCAAATTTTGAATTATTAAGAAAAGTATTTGCATAAAATAAACAAAAACCAGTCTATGTTCATTTCCGGGTTATAATCCACCTATATGCAAAGATACAGGGCCATTAATTTCTCCATTTTGACGTTGGCTTCAGCCTAACATTTGCACACAATCGGATTTATAATATTATTAGGATTCATTCCGGTTGATATAACATAATGCAAATAAAACGATCATCGTAAATATCTAAGCTAAAAGTCATCAATATGGTTTTATGTGTTTAATAAATGTATACAAAAATAATTTTCTGTATTTTTTTACTTTCATTCTACATTATTTACAATTTTTAATGATGAGTCCTTTTGGGTACAGTTGTCGAAGACGCACAGGGTTTTCATTTTGGCGCCAAAATGGCAATTTTATGCTTGGCCACTCCGGCGGTTTCGGCTAGATTTTGCTTCGTATGGCAACCCGGTAGAGCAGATTCCGTATGTTTTATAATAAATTAAATATTGTGTGTTTTATAATAAATTAATCAATTTGTAGGTTTTATAATAAAATTGTGTTTTTAAAAAAATATATAAAATGAAATATTTCATAATAAAATAAAAGGGTACTTCTGTATTCTCCCGTCGACCACTTTCATAACAAAAAACTCTCGCCAAACTGTAGGATTAAACGCCAAAAATGCAGTCCCATTTATTTGATGTCAGAAACATTATACGTGTTTGTTATGTCATTAAGTGGTTTTTAATTCGACATTTGCGGGTATTTTTCATTAAGTTTTACTGATTTATTAGTTATTTCATAAATTAAAATAACAATTGTGTCCTTAAATTCTTATATTTTATTTATTTATTTATTTATTTTGATATTCCAATGGCAACGTTCTCCCGTTTATTTGACGTTAAAGTTTAGCGATAGTTTTTTTGTTATGAAAAGTGGTCGACGGGATAATAGAGAAGAACTAATAAAAGTAACATGCTGTTTTAGCAATCTCTAACCGGTGCGGTGTCTGAAAATAGGATTTTCTCGCCAAAATGGCACAAAACAAAAATCGCGCCAATACCGGTGAGTCTGCGACAGCTTTTCTAATTTAAAATGCATGATAATTAAAAAAAATCATAAATCAAAACATTTGATTTCAAAATCAAAATATCGTTTCTAATTTGCATACCTGAAGAATAAAAGCTAGTATTAGCGATTTTAAAAATGCTATTGGTAAGATTTGCGCCCAAATAACATAAAAGTACATAATGATGTTATGTATTTTATACATGTATGTTAAATCACTGTTTTGAACGCGATTGGTCATTAGCAATGGTAAATATGAATGGCGATTAATAATAATTTTAGATGATCTCTCTTCCTGCCACGTATAATACATAAATACCAAATTAACTGACAATTCGTTTCGAAATTTGATTCATTAAATATTATTACATGAGTTGTATTTGTTTACATCCAACTTCGTCAAGAAAATATTCGAAAGGAAGTTGAGTTGTATAGCACTGCATCAAACAGAATTATGGTAAACCTTTATTGTCTCACAGGTCCTGGTGCATTTTTTTTTACACCAGGGAGCGCTCCAAAAGTTCATTCGATGATAACTTGATAATTTACCTTCAATGTTTTATATTTCTATCGTTCACGACGAATTAATCTTTTTAATGTTGTTGTTTACTTTCATGGATAGAGAATTTGAATTGCGAACCTAATTTCAACTGAAGTTATTGCAGAATATATACATAATTGAACGTAAGTCGTCTTTCAAATATTAATTTATTTTGAACGATCTTTCTAAAAATGTAACTTTTATGGAGTTTTATTCGATAAAATAATTTTAAATAAAAATGGCCGCCTGGCATATGAAAAAGCAATGCGGACATCCCGGAATTGTTGATGACAGTCACATGGCTTACACTTTTATTATAGAGATTATTATTATTATTATTAAGTGAAATTTGGCGCAAAATTAAATACATTGTTGTAAGCAGATTTGTTTTTTGCGTGGTAAACACTTAATGGTATTTTAGATGATCATTTCCCCGCTCACCTTTGATGCCAACTATGACTGTAAAACATATTAAAAAATATTAGCCGATAATTTTCTAATTTTCTTATTGCTTCATCTCTATAATAAAACCGTAAGTCATGTGACTGTCATCAACAGTTCCGGAATGTCCGTTTCACTTTTTCATATGCCAGGCGGCCATTTTTATTAAAAATTATTTTTTCGAATAAAACTTCATAAATGTGACATTTTTAGAAAGATCGTTCAAAATAAATTAATATTTGAGAGATGACTTACGTTCAATTATGTATATATTCTCCAATAACTTCAGTTGAAATTAGCTTCGCAGTTCAAATTCTCTATCCATGAAAGTAAACAAAAAAAAAGACTCATTCGTCGTGAAGGTTTAAAATATTAAACCATTAAACCATGGAGATAATCGTTCGTAAAGTTAATTTTCCATGAAAGATTTTTTGGAGCGCTGCCTGGTGTCAAAAAAATAATTCGTACCAGTGACACAATCAAAGTTTTCCATAATTATGTGCTATACAACTCAACTTCATTCTTTATCTTTTCTTGATGTAAGCTGAATGTAAACAAATACAACTCATGTAATGATATTTAATGAATCAAATTTCGAAACAAATTGTCAGTTAATTTGGTATTTATGTATTATACGTGAAAGGAAGAGAGACCACCGAAAATGATTGTTAATCACCAATCATATTTACCATTATTAATGACCAATCGCTTTCAAAACAGTAATTTAATATACATTTACAAAATACATAACATCATTAAGTACTTTTGTGTTATTTGGGCGCAAATCTCGCCAATAGAATGTTTAAAATCGCCAATACCAGCTTTTATTTTTCGCGAGTACAAATTAGAAACGATACTTTTATTTTGAAATCAAATGTTCTGATGGAACAGCTATCGTAGACGCACCGGGGCACTATATTAACTATAGAGTTGCAATATAGAGAGAAAAAACGGGTTGCTGTAATTAGAATTATAGGCGGTAATGTTGGTGTGACATATTTACGTGATTATCAAAACTGGCTTCCAAAAGTTCAATGTTTCACCAAACCATACTTGAAAATTACGTGTTATAATATGCACTCCGATTATGTCATATTATTCAAGACGGTTAAAATGAGAGTAATGATAGATTTTCTTCTTGATTCTCCCGTAATCAAGTCTACAGCCAAAGTTAGCGAGAAACAAACAAACGAACAAAAAAAATTTGGCAACAATATGGTTCAGTGTAAATGGTGGATATCATTAAAGACTTTCACAAAATAGACTTCATTGCACCAAATCGTATTAACTAAAATACGCCATTTGGCAATGTATTCAATTACGGAAAACTACTTAATATGTTTAAGAATCTCCTCATTAGCAAGCATATTGCAACTGATAAGCAAACGGATATGAAGCATAAATGCTTAAGTTGGTTAAGCGGTTTTTGTCAAGAAAGATGAAATACATAACAACAAAAAATATGCGAAATGCTACCATGATCGAAAAAGTTTTTGATTTGTGTATTAGAATCTTCCGGTTTGGCGAAGGATTACGGAAAAAAAATACATTATGAATAAAAGTAACGTGTTACAGTGCTTAACATACATTTAAGGGAGACCAAACTGGTCGCCAGTGGCGGCTAGTGATGTAAATAGACTTCCTGGTTCATACTTTAAACCTGAATCCGTCATGCCATTTTCGTTCAATTTTTATTCCTAATCCTAACCCTAATCGCATCCTATCCTAATCCTGATAATAACTTTTAAGAATATTCTTTGACACGAATATGTAAATTAAATCAATATCCATAAATGGAATGAATGGAAAATAGAATAAATAGAAATGGCAAAATAAAATAACAATAAAGTACATTTATTCGACACCTAACCCTAGAGAAAGCGTAAAAAATTCCAAGCGCATGAAATAAATCAAAATAATCCTATATATACTAACAAAAATATGTAAATTTAGATCATCAGATTTATGTCGTCGGTATTTATTTGCTTATAGTGTTCTTGACGCGATAGAGAAAATGTCGAGGTTAAATTGGGCAGAATTTAAAGTACTTTCTAGCAACCTTTATTTACATTTTAGAATCGCATCAGATTGTTATATCTTTGTGAAATATCTATCAATGTATAAAATCCACAAGCAGTTTGTTCACTATTTACACCACTTAGCGTGAAGCACTTAATTTAATATATACATAAACAAGATAATGCAGTAAGAAATATACTAGGACTTCCCTCAAAGGGATTAGTCTGAGTGATATTGCTGAGAACATAGGGTTAACAATTACAATATAAAGAAAAATAGCAAATTAAATGATAGAATTACAAAATATCATATATAAATGCATATAAACTCACACTGTTAAAAAAATAGAAAAGAAGTACCGTTCATCAGATGTGTTGTTATAATTTTTTTTAACATGTGGCCAATAATCTCATTTTCTTAAGCGCGTATTGCTCAAAACTTAAAGAAAAAAAAAAAAAAAAACGCCGGATCTTTTAAAACGTCAAGCTTTTTAAAGTTACGTAATTGGATTTGCAGCCAATAGATTATTCTATCAAGCGTGGTTTAACACACATATAATTTCATTGTTGCATTTTTGTGTGTGTGTGAATTTTAAATTTTCTTCCTTGATTATATATCTACCAGAGGGCCCGTGCGAGGATTTCGCACTGAAATATAATATTTTTTAGGTACTTCTCTATTATCCCGTCGACCACTTTTCATAACAAAAAACTATCGCCAAACTGTAAGATTAAATGCCAAAAATGCAGTCCCATTTACTTGATGTCAGAAGCATTATACGTGTTTGTTACGTCATCAAGTAGTTTTTAATTCGACATTTGCGTGTATTTTTCATTATGTTTTACTGATTTATTAGTTATTTTATTAATTAAAATAACAATTGTGTCCTTAAATTCTTATATTTTATTTATGTATTTATTTTGGTATTCCAATGGCAACGTTCTCCCGTTTATTTGTCGATAGTTTTTTGTTATGAAAAGTGGTCTACGGGATAATAGAGAAGTACCATTTCTTATCAATATGTAATATCTATTAGAGGCAGGTTTAAACTTCTAAAGAAAAGGAAAGGATAAAAATATCTGCAAACAACATTTAGTTTTTAGTCAATCCAAAATATTATCTAATTTATTCCATCAAAGTTAGAATAAAAACTGATCCAAGATTGAAAGACTGATCCTAGAGAAAAAAAAATAACAATCGTATTTTGACTGCATTAGAGGATGACGTCATCCGCTTCGGGAAAAACATGGGACATCGAAATATAAATCTAAACATTTCAATTTCAATGTCGCTTTTTAACATGAATATAAAATAAACCCGTGCGGTGTTTTTTATAATAATTGCTGAGCATCATATAATGTGGTATTTTATTTTGGTGGCAACAATAATTTGAGGAAAACCTTTCACTTCTTTTAAGAAAACAATGCCGAATTTAATTTTTAATTTTCAGCAAATTTTAATCAAAAACATGTTTTAACGAAACGTTAAGTGCGCTATGTCAGAAGCCTGTCCAAAATCCTTTCATATGCTATCTCATTCGTCGTTCTGCGTTTCGTATTTTCTGCAAAAAAGGGATGTTGACAGGAGAAATAATATATATGATTATTTGTATAACTGTTTATAGAAACTCTTACACTTCAAACCACATTGATAGCATGCTTTGCTACAAACCAGATTGCAAAATTATAGTCTAAATTACTATTAAACTATACAAAAAATCTTTCGATGACTTCTGTAAAATAACTTTTACATTAAATCTCCATATCGGCAAAATTGAAAAATTACATATATTTCAAAGTTAAGCTTAACAGATACATCTTGATTATTCTCTAGGAGGCTCTGTCCCCTGCGCCTTTATTGCGCCAATCCATAGACTTTTCTTTTGCCTGTCTGTCTGTCTCTCCACAGTCTGTCTGTTTCCCAATCCGTTCTTCTGCCCGTCTCTCTAACCGATTGTCTATCTCTCTACACGTCTCGCTACCTGTCTCTATATTTCTCTACCGGTCTCGCTACCCACCAATCTATTTCTTTAACCGTCTGTCTATCCGTCTAACTACTTGTATGTCTAGCCGTGTCTCTATGCACATCGCTATCCATTTGTCTATCTGTCTCTCTAACCGTCTGACTATACGCCTCTCTACCCATCTTCTTACCCATCTCCGTACCCATCTACTGTCTCTCTACTCGTCTGTATACCCGTCTCACAATCCGTCTGTTTTTGTACCCGACTCGTTACCAATCTCATCACCCGTCAGTCAACTCGTCTCTGTACTCATCTCTCTACTCGTCTCTTTATCTACCATGCTACGCGTCTCGCAACCTTTCTCGCTATATTCCTGTCTACCGGTGTCACTACCCGTCTCGTGACCCATCTCGCTACCCCTCTGTCAACCCTCTTTTTACCTTTCTCTCTACCGTCTGTCTATTCGTTTCGCTACCCGTCAGCCTACCTATGTTGCTACTCGTCTGTCTACCCGTTTGTTTACTCGTCATTCTACCTCTCGTCACTTCTTCCCAATATTTAAATTCATTTAATGTACAGAAGCCGTTTATCAGTTATTAAATGCAAAGAAGTAATTTATTTAATAAGTGTAATCAGATGCAATTATTTTTGAAATACATACATGAACCTGAATAATTATTCATCAGTTTTGTGTACCATAGTTGTTTATATCATTTGACAGTAAATTTCAACTTCTTAAACCTGAATTGTCTCAAGCTTTTTAAAAAAACCCTGAGGGCTATATTAGCTACATGTTATTAAGTTAAGTGAAAGTTTCGTTATCGCGTTTGCAGCCAATTGCTTACGTCAGAAAGCGTGGCTTAACGCCATTTTCAATTCATTACTGTATTTTTTTGTTGTTGGGGGGGGGGGGGTAGAGGGAAGGGTTTCAAATATATACATTTAAATTAAAACTTTTGCCTCCATGCCATTAGTGTTGTTTGTATTATTAACTAATAACTTGTAGACCGAGCTTCATTTGAAAAAAATGTAAAAGACTTCTTCTACAGTTTTTTTAGGAGAAACTTTCGTAATTGGGCCCAAAGCCAATCGGAGCACTTAATATCATTATTGTAACTCTTATAGAGTTAAAACAATATTGTTGCTAGCTTTACTCTTGTTCGAGACCAGCCTTGCCTGTGTATCTGAATGGGGATAAGTTTCGTATCCTATGTCGGTTGGCCAAAAAAATATTTAAATGGTGCCAAAAGGTAGTTTTAGCATCTTACAAAATTTTTCAAGAGAGCGGTAAAACATGTTTTTCTAATATTTACAAACATACGTTTATTAAAGCATGTTTTTGCACCATCTTAAAAATTTAAGCTCGATGCTAAAATAAAATTTTATCGCCATATTCGATATTTTAATAAGTAAAGAAAATACATAAA
Organism: Maratus michaelseni; assembly: GCA_963931845.1. Taxonomy (NCBI): domain Eukaryota; kingdom Metazoa; phylum Arthropoda; class Arachnida; order Araneae; family Salticidae; genus Maratus; species Maratus michaelseni. The sequence continues at coordinate 428,545,314 of OZ007592.1, forward strand.
CAAACTTATTTAACAAACCTAAGAGGCATTTTTGTTATAAATAATTGTTATTGTCAGGGGGGTAAATTGTAAACAATTAATAAACGGCTAGTAAATAATAAATAGCATTTAAAATCTAAAAATGGAGAAGTGGTTCGTATAAAAATGCAAAACATAACATTATACGCTTGATATATGTAAATCTGTTTTTATTTTTTAATATTTCCGAAGGCACAGATAGAAAGGTAAAAATCTCTTTTCAAAATGCCAAATAGAAAATATACAAAATAGAATGCCAAATGTACAAAATAGAAAAATATCTGCAAAAAAATATATTTACATAATACTACATCTGCAAAAAAATAAGATTTAGAAAAAGTAAACAAAATCCTGCAGATTCCAACAATCACATCGAAAAACTTATCACCAAAAAAGAACTCGCCAAATATTACGGCACAGGAGATGGATTTTTCCCTATAAATGCAGAATATTAGGATTTTTCTTGTACGATGGGTGATTATAATTTGTTTCATTTCACATACTACATACCGTATGATATATTGGTACTTTTATGTTATCCTGGTGCAGTTGATAAATAGCCAAATATTGTTCCTATAACATTTTCATATTGAATTCATTTCATTTAAATATAAACCTTTCACTCATTTAATTTAAAATACATGCCTTTCATTAATCCCATTTAAAATGCTAAAATGAAAAAAAAAAAAAAGAAATAATGCCATAAATCGAAACCTTTTATTTAAACACCAAAGAATTTTTTTTTTTATTTAACACACGCGAAATACAAAAAAAGCTGCTATTGCTGAGATTTGCGCCAAATCTCTAATACCAAGTCTACCAAGTTATTGCGGGGTTTTTCTTTCAAACAGAAAAAAAAAATCCAGATTAATTTTCGATTTCTACTAAATTGAAATATATTTTACTGTGCTGAATATTAGTGCGTGCATATTTTTTTGCTCCATGTACTCCATGAACTTTTCAATTCCGATTGTCTACGAAAATTTCCCGCCGGTGAAAATGACGTACGCACAAATTTCCGTGACGTATGTACTTTAATTGTGCTTTTTTATCTATTTTTTAATATAATTTCCAAACGGTTTGACATTTATTCTTGGTAATAAATAGACGTCTTTGTCACCTTTATAGGTACCTGCTGTAAAAATTTGAACAAAATCCGTTAAATATTTTTTGAGTTATGCTTGACGAAAGGTTTTAATGTCCATCGTAGCTATATATGGGGCAAAGTAATACTGCGCTGTGTATGAGTCTTCGTTGCACTCAGACAATAACATATGTTAATGCAAATAAACAATATAATAATTTTCATTTAGCAATGCACACATATACAAATTGTACACCAAATACCACCTAAAATGTTCTGTTGTATAGAAGAATTCTGCCAGTGTTGTTTTTCGTTTTACGAAGAGGAATTCCTCGATTTTCATGATTTTACTTGGTCCTTCTTTTTACATTAGTTGCAGTTTCATTTTCGCGATTGTATATATTATTTGGCATGAAATTTCAGTTTTTTAAGACTGGGTTATGTCAAGGCCCCTGTAGCAAAGAAATACCGTATGTTCTCCTATAAAATGTGATAAAGCTTTGGTTAATTATATATGTTGTTAATTATAAAGTGAAATGTTTTACTAAATTAATGCATTTATTCTTTTTTTAATGTTACGTGAACGAAGTCACGGGTAACAGCTAGTCGTTCATATGGCAAACATCAATTTATGGAAGAAAATGTGTGTTTTCTCTTAAACATGATTCCATTTTTTCAGATAGAAACATAATGTAAAACATTGGGGTCCGATTTCAATAACAGAGGATGAAATACCAATGTAAATTTTGTCATTTGGACACAATCGTAGTGAAATATTGCTATTTCCTGAATAAAAAAATATATTTTCAGTCGAATGTCGTTTAAAAAGGATGCCATTACCACAGGTGAAAGCAATTTCTTCTATTGAAATTTTGGTACCTGATTTCAGTGTGGGCAGAATGAAAAAATCTGAAAATAGTTTCATTTTGATGCAATCAAATGCTGCAGTTTCATGTTTTTAAAGGAATGTTTTATTTTGATATATGGTGCGAGTTCAATTTTAATGCCCTTGACAAACACCATGTTTGCAAATTAATATTTTATTTTTTATCGTTATAATAAAATGTCATCAATGAAGATATAAGAAAGAAAAATCATATGCGTCAAGATTAGATTATGAAATACTTGGAAACACTTATAGAATATTTTAAGAAAACCGTTTAATAAGGTAAAAAAAGATACTCAAGTAAACATTTTAGGAAACGCATAACACATTTGAAAGCCAGATTTCAGCTACTACTGTGCATAGCCTGAGAAAAACTCTAATTATTTTGTGAAACCCTGTATATGATGTACATATTTGTATTTTATGTACATATTTGTATTTGATGTACATATTTGTATATATTTTATATAGTATTCTAAAATTTAGTTTAGTTAGAAAGCGCATAACACAGTTGAAAATACACCTTCAGAAAATTCTACCAATGGCCAGAAATGTACTTGAATAATTTTGTAAAGACCAGTATATTATCTACAGGTTTTATACACGCCAAATATTAAGCTACAATTTAATTTAAGCAAACATACAATAAAACTACTGAAATCACACTTCCAGGAATTACTTTTGATAGGCAGCCAAGTATCTAGTTCTTTGCACATCCCTGTATATGATTTAATTTATATTCAAGAAACTTCTCTTAGTAATCTAAATACTATATTTGTGCTTGAGTAGTTATGTACTCTAAATACTATATTTGTGCTTAAGTATGCTTTTTAATTGAAATAAAAAAGCATACTTAATGTACCTTTTTAAAATCACAACATTAAAGCTTAAGAATTATTTTGTTTAGTCCTTTATAGGGTTAATAGAATTTATACACACCCCGTAGTATGCAAAAATTTAGTTAAATTTAAAAACGCACTTCCAGCAATCATCCCTAATAGAAAATACTTCCTATACAGTACTGTATTCGAAATCAATTATGTGTCCCTGTAAATGAACAATAAATGATATACACATTATATTCTACAGAAAAAATTCTTGTAGTAAAAAACATTTATGGTTATCAGTTTCAGCATATTTCAAATAAAGAAACATAATTAAAATACGCTGCAAACATTTGTCCCCGTACACAATTATGTAATAGAATCATTTTGTGTGACCCTGTAAATCGATGATAAATTATTTGCGCTCCTTATTCTACAGAAGCATGTTTTAGTGGACCTCAGAAATCATTTTAATATGTTTGTAACAGTTAACAGGCACGCCGCAATTGATTTTCCCCATAGACCATTAAGTCACATATTACTTTTGAGTACTCTTGTACATGAATCATAAACTCTACATGTACTTCATTTTCAATACCGAACTTGTCAAGCACTTACATTCAAACTACCCAACTACCCATATCTATTTCGGGAACTGGTCGACGGCAGCTGGCCAATTCGCGAACTGGCCAACAGCGTCTGGCCATTTCGCGAATTGGCCAATCAATTTAAAACGAAGTTGGCCAATTCGCGAACGGGCCGGCCAGTTCGAGAATTGGCCGATTTCGGGCTTTGGCTGTAACATATACACTATATTGCCAAAGGTGACCGGTCACTTGCGATTTTAGACGTTTTGTTAACTATCTAGAAAAATACATGAGGAATTAACCTGAAACTGCAGGTGTGTAAACAGTATAGTATAGGTTATATATTTCCGTGAAGATTTTTTTCCCGAAACCCCATAGGGGACTGTCAACAAATTGAAAAAGAACGAATAGCTTTTGAATAACCCTGTAAAAACTAATGTAGCAAAAGCTTTCAAACTAGAGATTATTAATAAGTGGCTTATTGTATTATACTGTGTTCATATGAGGATAGCATGTATACTCGTAGAGAAATTAAGATTTTTATAAAAACAGTCCCAAATTTCGCCAAGTTTTTTGCTTATAATTTGCAGAGTACTTAATATAAAAAAAGTTATTTTCAGAAAATATGACAAACAACATTGTACATAATACTCTGCAATCAGAATTAAAAAATAATAAAAATTGGATGAAAAATTAGCAGGTTTACTAAAAAATGTTTCACTGCGCATGCGCTAATGCAATCAAAATATAATATGCATAATATATTAGCTAAGTATATAGAGCAACTTTTGTGAAAGTCTCAAAATCATAGCTTGAAAATTCTGAAAATTATCGTCGATAGAATAAGCTCGAAATCCGTTGTTCCCAAAAAGAAGCAAAAAGATGAGGGGTTGTATCAAATATCTGTTGATTAGTGCCAAGATAGCATACACAATATTGCACGTACTGCTATATTTGGATACAACCCCTCATCTTTTTGCTTACTTTTGGGAACAACGGATTTCAAGATTATTCTATTGACGATAATTTTCAGAATTTTCAAGCTATGATTTAGAGACTTTCACAAAAGTTGCTCTATATACTTTGCTAAAACATTATGCACATTATATTTTGATTGCATTCACGCATGCCCAGTGAAACCTTTTTTAGTAAACCTGCTCATTTTTCATCCAATTTTTATTATTTTTTAATTCTGATTGCAGAGTATTGTGTACAATGTTGTTTGACATATTTTTTCAAAATAACTTTTTTTTATATTAAGAACTCTGCAAATTATAAGCAAAAAACTTGGCGAAATTTGGGACTGTTTTTATAAAACCTTAATTTCTCTACGAGTATACATGCTATCCTCATAAGAATGAACACAGTATATTACAATAAGCCACTTACTAATAATCTCGAGTTTGAACGCTTTTGCTACATTAATTTTTACAGGGTTATCCAAAAGATATTCGTTGTTTTTCAATTTGTTGACAGTCCCCTATGGGATTTCGGGAAAAAATCTTCACAGAAATATATAACCTATACTATACTGTTTACACACCTGCAGTTTCAAGTTAATTCCTCATGTATTTTTCTAGATAGTTAACAAAACATCTAAAATCGCAAGTGACCGGTCACCTTTGGCAATATAGTGTATCAAGTCACTCTCTAGAAATGATAATTTTAAGCGGAAACCAAGATGTGGACGACCACGTATGACGACTGTTCAGACTGATCGGAGAATACGGAGATTGTTATCTAGACAAAATATCTCCATACGGCAAATTAAAAATAATCTCAGTGTACAGGTGTCCAAAGACACTGTTCATAGACGTATTTAAGAGTGTGATTACATCATACTAAAGAAAATGGCTCGCAAACCGTCTCTCAAATTATATCACAAACAGGCAAGAATGAACTGGGCTAAAAAACACATGTCCTACGGGACAAATGGCTTACTGTTTTATTCAGTGATGAGAAAATGTGGAACTTAGAGGGCCCTGATGGTTAGAATACGTGGCATGATTTACGAAAGGAACCAAGGGCATTTTTCAGCAGGCCGCAAGGCGGTAAATCTCTTATGGTTTGGGGGCATTTGGATTCAATGGCCAGACCTCTCTGGCTTTTCTAAAAGGAAGACAAGATTTAAAAAAGTATCAAGAGACGTTAAACCAACATTTGCTTCCATTCGGTGACATTTTGGGGGGTCCTGAATGGACTTTTCAACAAGACAATGCCTCAATCCACGTATCACATTCTACAAAACTTTGGCTTTCTCAGAAAAATGTTAAAGTTCTTGACTGGCCAGCTTTAAGTCCAGACTTAAACCCGATTGAGAATGTCTGGGGTATTTTAACCCGTCAGGTTTACGGCAGTGGAAAGCAGTATGGCTCTATTAAAGAACTCCAAGAGGCTATTGAGAAAGCATGGTACTCTTTGCCACCAGAAACCCTTCAAAAACTAATAATTTCGATGGACGCACGTTTATTTGAACTAATCTGAAATCATGAAAAAATAATTTATAAGTAAAAGTTCTGTGAAAATTATAAATCTGGTTGTTTTTGACATTGTGCATAAACTTTTGAGACAGTTTTTTTTAACATTTTTTTAATTATATTTTTTGCAATTATGTAATTTATTTTTTTCTACTTTTGATATCATTTATTTAAATAACGTTGCGAAATCTGCAGATAAAAAAATGTTATTCATTCTAACTTTTTATAATTCTTTGAAAATCGACATTTTAGGCTTGTGCTTAAACTTTTGAGACAGACCTTATGTGGAGGAGCTCCATCTTGCACAAAAATTATACGTGAAAAGCACTAACGTGCTTGCAGATCCGGAATAATTTTATTTTCTAACAGGGATGCATATCACTGCCCTGTGATCGAGCACGTTACTGGACCGCTAGTACTTAATCCTCGAAGAAATATGGACCGAGAATAAACGATGCAGAAAACCCACACCACATCGTCACTTTTGGTGAATACAGCGGGATCTGTAATTTTGAACGCGGATTTTCTGGTTCCCCAAATTCGGCAGTTGTGAGTATTCACTGAACCGTCCGAATGAAAATGCGCTTTGTCTGTCCAGAGAAAATTCCAAGGCCATTCTGAATCAACCTCAAATCGAACAAGAAACTGAAGTGAGAACCGGTGTCAAGACTCGAAATAATGAGTAAGCAAAATCAATTTTTGCATAAGTTGAAGCTTGTACGGATAATACCGTAGAATAATCCGCATGATATTTTGGACAGTTGAACGAGGCACATCCAATGCTTCTGCCACATGACGGACACTTGTACATTGGAATATTTGTCCTCTTCTACCTGAAGCACAAACCTGTCTATTGCTTCTGAGGAAACATGTTTCTTTCCTCTTCCAGAACGATCCTGTTTCTTCAAATTTGGCTACCATTAATCGAAGATTTAACAGTCGATAGATCTTTCCGCATCCCCTTCGAAGTCCGAAATTTCCGTAGAGCAACTAATGCGGCATTACCGTTTTGGTAAAACAATTTTACTAACAAATCTCGGTGTGGTAAACGTAACGACATTGTGTTTACCAATAGGGAGCACATTGAAAACAAAATCTCCGCGAAAGTTTCTAGGTTTTATAACAGTTGCTGCGTGATGTCGACAAAAATGTATTTGCATTTTTATTTAAATTGTAAGATTTTACGCCCTCTGGCGTCGAAATTTTACCAGACGATTACCGATCACAGTTGTCAATTTGGCCTTTTTTTAATTCAGAAATTTGGAATTCTAACCGGAAATTCTGAAAAAAATATTTTTCTTTATATAATCTCGTAATATCATCCTAAATTAATAATGTATGGCAATGTAAAACTGCCTTTTTTTTAAAGCAATTCACTTTACTACTCAATTTACATTTGCAAACGAATGTTGTTCCATTACAGTCAAACACACACTTCTCTTCATTCTATATTTCTGTATTTCCAATTTTAACCTACATACACTCTTAATCGTATTGATTCTTTATTCATACACGCCTATCTCATGACCTCACACAATTCTATCATTTGATTGGCTGATGTAACTCTCAGCCCCTCCTCTCTCGCTTCCTTCTCAAAATAAATGTTTAAAGTTATCTCTCAAGTAGTGGACATGGCACGCCATCTCTTGCTTCTTTTACGCACTGAATGTTTTTTAAGCTTTCTAATATCCTAGTATGCATTAGACTGTATATCGTAGAATGCAAAAGACTGTCCTGTATCGCATTTTTTTACATATTTTTGTTACTTTAATTTATTATAAACTTTCTTCACATGGCTCTCTTAAGATGTGTTATACTATTACTCATATACAGGAAGTGGAGTTATTTTTAACTAGGCATCCCCTCGAAACGTTAAACTGTTTCGCTCTGTTTCCTAAATTAAACAAACCAGAAAGAACTACTAAGTTAACTAAGTCGCACTAACCTGGTGTGAATTTGAAATTTCTGATTTAGTAAAAAATATTTTGTTGAAAATATTTTGTTGTAATAAAATTTGCAAACTATTGTAAATGTATGCTAAGTCACCGCCTTCTGAATATTTTTCAGGGAACGGTCTGTATCTTCGTATTTTTTAATATGTGAAAAATAACGCAGAAAAAATTGTTTAAAATTATTGGTGTTGGAATTGAACGGACCGTACAAACTCTGAAACAAATCCGCCTACGACAGCCGCATTTTTTCCCCTCAGAGCTCAGGCCTAGTATTCAGTGGGCGGTGGCTAATTGGTGGTGTAATTCATTAAATTCATAAAATCATTCATATGTGTCACCATCTGGTGAGGAAATTTTTAACTAAATTTTTTTTCGCTTAAACAAATCTCCATTCCTTCATTATGTCCTTCACAAAATTTCACAGCTTTCTGACCAATAGTTTCGTCTGTAGACAATTTTAAAGTAGGGCCGTTTAATTATGGACACCCTGTATTTATATATACAGTGATATCATGAGAGACGGTAGTTTCTCGAGTGACGCAGCAAAAACCGAAAACCGAAAGCCCAAAACCGAAGATTTCCGTCACTCTTATATATACACCTAGTTTGAGTTCAAAGGAAAAGCGAAAAGCCCACATTTAATATCTCAGCAAATATGAGGCATATCATTTTGATTTTTTGACAGCTGTCTTATATCTCCGGTCTAACTCTATCCTGAAATTTATAGATTTCTACATGCAGTATATTTTAAGATCTGGAAACCCATTTTTTAGTAAAATGGGAACTTTTTCACTCTACATGTAATGGTGTCATGGTGTAAAACACGTATCTCGAAATTAGTGCTCACGATTATACGTATAATACGTATAAAACGTATTGTAAACGGTAACGATTTTGGATAGGTTTAACATGAGAAAAAGGCTTAACTACGTATATGTTTAAACGTATATATACGTATAATCGCGAGCACTACTCGAAATCCGCCCGAAAGATTTTTTTTAAATTAATATATGATACTAATCGGTTTTAGATGAAGCGAATCCACTGATCCGCTTAAATAGGAAAACTCGAGTTTTTTATATAATCCACTTTTAAAATCGGACTATTTTCCTACGAGATTTCTCATAGGAATACATGGGACCGAATCACCTCTTTTGACTGCTCAAACATAAGGTTAAAAATTGGTCTCGGTATACAGTTAAGCTCGGAATAAATTTTAGCATGTAGCTGATGAATTATTTCGACTCATTTTTTCATACGAAAATATATTTTTAATTTATAATATACTAGCTGTTACCCGTGACTTCGTTCACGTAACATTAAAAAAAGAATAAATGCATTAACTTAGTAAAATATTTCACTTGATAATTAACAACATATATTAACCAAAGCTTTATCACATTTCATAGGAGACCATACGGTATTTCTTTGCTATAGGGGCCTTGACATAACCCAGTCTTTAAAAAGTGAAATTTCCTGCCAAACAATATATACAATCGCAAAAATGAAACTGCAACTAATAAAAAAAGGAGGACCAAGTGAAATCGAGGTATTCCTCTTCGTAAAACGAAAAACAACACTGGCAGATTTCTTCTATACAACAGTGCATTTTAGGTGGTATTTGGTGTACAATTTGTATATGTGTGCATTGCTAAATGGGCATTATTATATTGTTTATTTGCATAGACATCTATACTAATATTATAAAGGAGTAAATCTTGTTTGTTTGTTTGTAGGGGGTAATCTCTGGAACTACTGAACCGATTTCAAAAGTGATGGTGGCAAATTGATGGTGACAACCCCTGCTCCAACATAGGCTATATTTTATGTCGGTGCCACTAACCCCAGGGGGTGCAGGAGCAAAAAACGTTCTAAAATTGCGATTTTTCAGTTATCACACTGGCTGTCAAGCCCTGAGAGCTTGGCAGCCGGTTCTGTATGTATGTATGTACGTACGTAATGCGATAACTCTTCATAGAAATATCCGTTTTCCTTCAAAATTTGTTTATAGGTTCACTGTGTTAAGGCGCTTCTCTGATTAGTTTTCGGGATTGATTGGTTAAGTATAAAAGGGGGGGAACAAGGGGCTAATCCCCCCCCCTTAATTTATATAAATGGGTTTTTCATGCAGAATTATTCCGTTTTCCTTCAAATTTTGTTTATAGGTTCACTGAATTAAGGCGCTTCCCTGATTAGTTTTCGGGATTGATTGGTCAAGTATAAAAAGGGGGGGAACAAGAGTCTAATTCCCCCCCCCCCTTAATTTATATAAATGGGTTTTTCATGCAGAATTATTCCGTTTCCCTTCAAATTTTGTTTATAGGTTCACTGAGTTAAGGCGCTTCCCTGATTAGTTTACGGGATTGATTGGTCAAGTATAAAGGGGGGGGGAACAAGGGTCTAATTCCCCCCCCCCCTTAATTTATATAAATGGGTTTTTCATGCAGAATTATTCCGTTTCCTTCAAATTTTGTTTATAGGTTCACTGAGTTAAGGCGCTTCCCTGATTAGTTTACGGGTTTGATTAGTTAAGTATAAAGGGGGGGGGATCGGGGGGCTAATCCCCCCTTAATTCATATAAATGGGTTTTTCATGCAGAATTATTCCGTTTTCCTTCAAATTTTGTTTATAGGTTCATTGGGTTAAGACGCTTCCCTGATTACTTTTCGGGTTTGATTGGTTAAGTATAAAGGGGGGGGGGAACAAGGGGCTAATTCCCCCACCCCCTTAATTTATATAAATGGGTTTTTCATGCAGAATTATTCCGTTTTCCTTCAAATTTTGTTTATAGATTTACTGTGTTAAGGCGCTTCCCTGATTAGTTTTCGGGATTGATTAGTTAATATAAAGGAGGGGGGGATCGGGGGGCTAATCCCCCCTTAATTTATATAAATGGGTTTTTCATGCAGAATTATTCCGTTTTCCTTCAAATTTTGTTTATAGGTTCACTGTGTTAAGGCGCTTCCCTGATTAGTTTTCGGGATTGATTGGTTAAGTATAAAGGGGGGGAACGGGGGGATAATCCCCCCCCCCTTAATTTATATAAATGGGTTTTTCATGCAGAATTATTCTATTTGCTTCAAAATTTGTTTATAGATTCATTGGGTTAAGACGCTTCCCTGATTAGTTTTCGGGATTGATTGATTAAGTATAAAGGGGGGAACGGGGGGCTAATACCCCCTTAATTTATGTAAATGGGTTTTTCATGCAGAATTATCCCATTTCCTTCAAATTTTATTTATAGGTTCACTGTGTTAAGGCGCATCTCTGATTAGTTTTCGGGATTGATTGGTTAAGTATAAAGGGGGGGGGGGGACAAGGGGCTAATTCCCCCTTATCTATACTAATATATAAAGTAGTAAAGATTGTTTGTTTGTTTGTTTGTTTGTTTGTAGGGGGTAATCTCTGGAACCACTGAAGCGATTTTAAAAGTGATGGTGGCAAATTAATGGTGACAATCCCTGCTCCAACATAGGCTATATTTTATGTCGGTGCCACCACCCCCAGGGGGATGCAGGAGCGAAAAACGTTCTAAAATTTCGATTTTTTGTGTACTGAAGGAGATAGAAGCATCAAATTTGGTATGGTAGTTACTTATAAGATGTAAATGCTCTCTAAAAACAAATCATAAAAACATTCGCAATTTAAAAGGGTGAGATGAGGAAGAAGCGTTCTAAAAACATTCTAAATTACAATCTCTATGGAATCTCTGAAACTACAGAACCGATTTCAAAAGTGATGGTGGCAAATGGATGGTGACAGTCCCTGCTCCAACATATGCTAAATTTTTTGTCGGTGCCACTGCCCGCAGAGGGTGCAGGAGCGAAAAACGTTCCAAAATTATGATATTTTCAATAATGAAGGAGTTAGGAACTTGACATTTTGTATGGTCGTTACTTACAAGATTTAAATGCTCTATAAGAACAAAGTCTAAAAAAATTCGAAATTTAAAAGGCTGAAATAAGCAAAAAATTTTCTAAAAACATTCTAAATTACAATTTGTATGGAATCTCTGGAACTACTAAAGCGATTTCAAAAGTGATGGTGGCAAATGGATGGTGACAATCCCTGCTCCAAACATAGGCTATATTTTATGTCGGTGCCACTACCCCGAGGGGGGTGCAAAAGCGAAAAACGTTTTAAAATTGCGATTTTTGCGATGCTGAAGGAGCTAGAAACTTCAAGTTCGGCATGATTGTTATTTATAAGATCTAAATGCGCTCTAAGAACAATTTCTAAAGAAAAATGATCTAATGATTCTGCGATTTTTCAACTATTGAATTTCTAAAATTACCAATTTTCACAATAGAGTACCATAGCGAAACCTTCACGCGTAAAAAGATAATGATAAGGGCGACGTGTCCTGACGTGTATATTGGCTATAGCACGAGTCACAAATTATAGTATCCTTATTATTCTGTTAAAATATAAAAGTGAATTATGAAATGTCAATATTTTGTTTGATTAAAGGTTCGTTAAGAGAAATTGACCAGCGTAGCGGGCGTAGCTTGCTAGTATGTTATATATTTCTTACTACATTATCTTGTTTATGTATATATTAAATTAAGTGCTTCAGGCTAAGTGGTGTAAATAGTGAACAAACTGCTTGTGGATTTTATAAATTGATAGATATTTCACAAAGATATAACAATCTGATGCGATTCTAAAATGTAAATAAAGGTTGTAAAAAGTACTTTAAATTCTGCCCAATTTAACCTCGATATTTTCTCTATCGCGTCAAGAACACTATAAGCAAATAAATACCGACGACACAAATCTGATAATCTAAATTTACATATTTTTGTTAGTATATATAGGATTATTTTGATTTATTTCATGCGCTTGAAATTTTTTACGCTTTCTCTAGGTTTAGGTGTCGAATAAAAGTACTTTCTTGTTATTTTATTTTGCCATTTCTATTTATTCTATTTTCCATTCATTCCATTTATGGATATTGATTTCATTTACATATTCATGTCAAAGAATATTCTTTAAAGTTATTATCAGGATTAGGATAGGATACGATTAGGGTTAGGATTGAGAATAAAAATTGAACGACAATGACATGACCGATTCAGGTTTAAAGTATGAACCAGGAAGTCTATTTACATCATTAAGCAATATGAAAATTGGAAAATTATCGGCTAATATTTTTTAATATGTTTTACAGTCATAGTTGGCATCAAAGGTGAGCGGGGAAATGATCATCTAAAATACCATTAAGTGTTTACCACGCAAAAAAACAAATCTGGTATCAACAATGTATTTAATTTTGCGCCAAATTTCACTTGATAAAAAAAAATCAAACTGACTATGGACCTAATTACAGACCCCTAACCTTCCTATTCTCGAAAATGTTCTACCTATATGTAAAAAAAAATTCTACTGTATAGAACGCGCTTTCACATTTATAATGTTATGAATTAGCACGATCGGCTTGTTCAAGTTTACACAATTCGGCTGGAAGGAAAGATTCATTACTTTTTTATTTCTTCTTTGCTTTTGCATTACGCGAATTTGTTGGTAAAATCGATTTTCTTTTCGATAACATTGCTGTTTTTTAAGTTTAAAAAATATTATAATTTTACTTAAACATTGCTTCAAAATCTATGCAATTTTTCTTATCCTGCAAGACTTTACAAAAATCTATTATGAAACAACTTAAAAAAAAGCTATATTTAAAAAAGACAACAAAGTTTTTCCTATTTTAAAACTAAAAGAAATGTAAAATTAAATTCCGGTTCGAAACGACGATTTACAAATGTGTTTTCGATTGTGGGAAAATGATAGAGGAAAAATGCTGTTACTTCGACACAATCATATTAAATCTTTAGCTTTTATGAGAAAAGCAACTTTCTTTTAAAAAATATAGTTATTTTTATTAAGATTTTCTGATTTTCGATACGGATAATTTTGCGATGCATATCATTAACATTTGCCATCCAATATATATATATATATATATATAATTATAATATCTATGAATTTCAAAAAACATATCAAGTTCTATTCTACTTAAATCTCCAAAGAGATAATCAATGATACTGTGTATACAGAATACCACATAGCTAATAATTAACATGTGCAAACATAATATTACCATAGCTGATGCTTCAATGGTAATTGGCCAAATTTTACTCATACCAAAAGAATATTGAAAAAAGAAATAGAGAGAAAGGGGAAAAAAAAAAAAAATTATAAATTGGAGTTGCAATTAAGTAAACACAAATGGATTAACAAATTAAATATGAACCATACACAATGGAAAATTGGACCACATGAGAATTAAATATGAATTGGACATGGAAAAACACATGCACATGTACTCATCAGCCTGGATGCACCCACATGTGTTTTAAATAATAATTCAGTGTTTCATAATTCTACTGGCATAATGCTAAGATCAGTAGAATCATCCAGGTACACTGAATTATTACCAGACAACAATTGGAAATATTAAAATTTGGAAATATTTAAATAGGAAATAAAAAACCATTAAGAAAATACAATATATTTCACTCACATCGATTATCCAAAAAACTGTAATTAACACCTCACTAAATTACCACGAGATAACAGTTTTGAAATAATAAAATTGGAAATATGAACGCGTAAAGTGTAGATAAAATATTTTACTCACAATAATTATACAGAATCCTTAAAATGTCACAACGTCTACATAATATTCACATCCACATGGCAATGCATCATACATGTTAACTAAGTCGAGTTGAGAGAAATGATTTGTAAGACAAGTTGAGAGCACACTTTTTTTAAAACACAACCCCATAAATGACACCCAATCACAAAATGATTCAAAAACACTCAAAATAATTCTGGTTTTAATACACTTATAACAAATTTATATCCGTGAATATATATTACTCCATCCAATTTTAATTCCTGAAAGTAAAATTAATATACAATCAATAGCTCCCTCTATAGTTAAATTAAATATAATATTAACAATATTATCTACAACTACCTGAAAGGTAAAGTGTCGCCATCTATTGGTATTATAATAGTTCATAATTAATATTTAGTTAAATATCCACTTTATTAGTTACATACTCACTTCATTAGATTTATTTATATAAATAAACTTTAAAAAACAATACTAACTTGTAGTTTTACTTAAAATTCAAATAAAATATAATACTACTATATGAATAAATCTACACAGAATTAATTCAACTTGCACAGCATTTCAGATATTCTTAACAGGAATATATTATGTAAAAGAGATATTATTTTAATTCAAATTATTTTTGCTGCCAGCTGTGTTAATCCACTGATATTATAGACATTTATTAAATAATTAATGTTTTATTTTTACTACTACTTAAATATATATTAGACTTGTTTTTAAATAATTAATGTTTAATTTATACTACATTGTAAATATATTTTATATTTATAGATTAATTTAAATATCTAATTAAATAATTCATAAACAATTCAAAATATCTCAAAATTTATAATGTTGATAATTAATAGTATTACTACTGTTTTTCAATCAAATTAATGCAATGCAGTAATTAAAATACTTGTTAATTTTAATTATTCATAGACAAAAATAAAAACTATATATATTTATTTTTATATATATTGCAAATAGATATATATATATGAGTTATAATCACCAATGTTATCATTGTATAATTTAATTTGTTATTGTATAAGTTAATTTATAAATTTATGAAAACTGCACATCAATAATACCTTAAACAGAGGTGATCGGCAACGCACAATCACAACTATACAAAGTATAAATAATGTTCAATCAAATATTAAATTTCCTAATATGTTATAATTGTAATTATGTATGTTATATTTGTAATTTTCTACATAAAGTGTATATAATGTTCAAACAAATATTAAATATTAAATTTCCTAATATGTTATAATTGTAATAATGTATGTTATAATTATTATTTTCTATATCTTTTGTTATATGTTATCGCACACTAAAACAATAATTTATTACATACCATGTTTATATTTAAATTATATAATAAATGTTATTTAAAAGAGTTGATGATTGAATTTATCATAAAAATAGGATATCCATATATTTTTGCTTGATCTCGAATATATCTAATATTTTTGTTTTTATTTATATCTGAGCATAAGTATTTTATACGATGTAGATAATTGATAATTATATTTTTATAAACAGATTTATGTAAACATGAAGCATAATTGGTAAAAATATTTACTTTAAATGGGAAATCAAATCTCTTATCATAAATATCAAAAATTAATTTATAATTATTAGTAATATTAATTTTTAAGTCAAGAAAGTTTATATTATTATTAATTAAATCATTTTCGCTTAATTTAAGCTGAGTAGGATAAAAATTGAGTGGTGATGTGCAATTTTTTTCATTGAAATAAAATATGATAATGTCATCAATATAGCGATAAAATACATAATCATTGTTCGGACTTATATTTCTTTCATAATAATATAAGTAAAGGTCAGAGAGAATACTAGATGCGGTTCCGCCCTGCGGAATTCCCTGGCATTGTTTATAGATAATATTGTCATATATAATGTAATTATTATGCAATGTAAAATTTAGTAAAGTTTTAAAAAAATTTACTGAAATATGTTCTTTTAATTTTAATTGAGATTTAAATTCTTTAAATAATATACACATTGTTTTATGTAAGTCTTTTATATCAATGTTATTAAATAAATCATTAAAATCCAATGTTTTTATGAATTTTACCGGATTGATATTATGTATTTTATTAATGAGTTGAAAACTATTTTTTAGGCAATGTTGGTTATTATGTTTTAGCGTTATATCATATATCTGCTTTAAAATATTAAGTAGTAAATTGCTTGCATTTTTATTATATGTGTTACAACCGATGGTAACAGTGCGAAATTTAATAGGATTTTTATGAAATTTTGGAATTATAACAAGATAAGGATAATTAAAATTATTACATTTGATTTTTAGTAATTTGTGATAATTTAATAATTTTCTGTTATTTATTTCAATATTTAATTTAGTTTTATTAAAAATATTACTTGTGTTGATTGCATTGTGAATTAACACTTTATAGTATTCTTTACAAATGATAGCATAATTATTTGGAGATTTATCTACATAAGTAATTATAAATTTGTTTTGTAATTCTGATATATGTTTATTTATGTTTTTAAAAGCTGCATGTGTAATATGATGATAATTTTTTATAATTTCATTTTTTAATTTATCAATTACAGAAAATCTCCATTCACTGAAATATTCGATTGGTTTATTGTAATCAACAGCAATTTTATATATAAACAAATCAATATCGCCAACCTATCCCATCATTCGTATTGAATTTATTAAAAATATAAATCTTTCACTCATTTCATTTAAAACACAGAACTTTAATTTACAACACATACATTTAAAATACATATATTACGCACATTTAAAATAATTCCTTTCATGTGAAAAAGAAAAAGAAAAAAAAATGAGAAATTAATCACAAATAATTTAATAACCCAAGATCATTTTATTTCAACATCAAAACAAATCTGTTTTATTTTTATATCTATGACATCATATTCGCTTGCTTTCCATACTTACTCGTATTTATGCACTTTGTATTATTATCAAATATTTGAAAACGCACGTTTTATTTCTAATATGACATCATTTCATATTCTGATTAATTCTTAAATAATTCATTTCCTTTTCATTTTTCACGTGGAAAATTTTCACTTGCAAATAAATTGTTGATTAAAAATTATTACTCAGGGGTTTTATTTTATATTGGCAACGATAAAATAAATTTAACCATTTTAAAAAAAGCTGCAAAACCGGGCCCTTTGGGCCAAACCAACCAAACCAACCAACCATTTTAAAATATACGAAAAAATGTCCATTTATTCTGTATGAAAATAATGAAAATTTTAATTTTTAAGAAAAATATTGAAATAAAATAAACGAAAATCAGCCTATATTCATTTGAGGGTTATAATCAACTTATATGCAAAGATACAGGATAATTAAATGCTTCATTTTGACGCTGGCTTCAGCCTAACATTTGCACACAATCAGATTTATAATATTATTAGGATATTGTATTAAATTAAATTGTCGCTTATATATTTTTCTTTTTTGTTCAGAATATATTTCGCATTTTATATATCTGTATTTCGTTGTGAAACTATTTAGATTCATTTTTTAAATAGGGGAAATATTTTTTTAATTATATGCATTCATTTTTACTGTTATTTATAACAAGGTTTTAATTTTTTAAGAATAATATATTTCTCGTTAGTTGGATAATATATTTCCCGTTCCTAAACGGAATTCTGTCTGACAACCAACCTTGCAACCAACCAACTGTTCTTTGGGCTTGTTTTCATATATTCATACGCGTGCCGTGCATTCCCAGTACGTTGAATTGAAACAGACAAAGTTTTAAAAGATTTCATTCATGAAATCAACAGTAAAAAGAACTCCAGTTCAACATGAATTGCGTAAGATCATCAGTAATAAGTAGTATACATTTAAAAGAAATAGTCTAATCTATGTTTAATCTGCATAAACATTTGTAAACAAAAGAGGAAAACCATTACTTTTTTTTCATCGGTAAATTATATTTTTTTCGGTGTTTCGTTAAAAATCTGAATTTTTGATACGTCTGTGTAGTTTTAACCATTGTCATACGAAAAAGAAGCATTAATTATAGTGATTTTAAAACCTTTTTGTCTGTTTATTTATTTATTTTTAAAAGAATTTTATTTGTATTATACATTAAGCGAAATTAGTAGTCAGATGAGTCTTTAAATAAAAATACTAAAGTGACCATTTTCGCTTTCGAAGTTTTTATTTTATTATTGATAAATGAAAAAAAAAAAGAATGTAATATCGCAGAATGTCTTAAATGTATTTTAAAATTAATTTAATGTGAAAGCATGAAGTTAAAATAAATAGCCATAGATATTATTTTATATATTTTAAAATTATAATAAATAACTAGATTGAACCCGTCAAAACTTGACGCAAAAAAATTCTATAACAATATCAGTAAAATAAGCTTCTTTATTATTTATGAAGGGGCGCAAAATAGTCTTTCAAATATTTTATTTAATTTTTTTCCCCAGTCAAATACAGTACTATTTCCGATGCAAACTCCAAACAAACAATCCGTAAATAACTGTGTAATGCAAATCAGTTTGACATTACCACCATATTCCCCACGGCAAGAAAAAAATTCATGGACCTATGAAGTATATACAAATAGTATATTCCTACGTTCATATCATATTCAGTAAATAACAGAATATAGTAAATAAAGCACACATCTCCCCCCCCCCTCTGTGATAATGCAACCGAATGAGCTCCTACGCGCATGTGCATTGCATCTGCCCAAAAGCACCGTCGAAATTCGACGTTAAAAAAGTTTTAAAATGATTAAATTAAAAGTTTTAAAATGTCCTCTTTAATCATTGTTCGTTTCAAATACATATCTTCTAAAACTCATCAATTGTTTTAAGCTAATCAATTTTTATGCAAAGATTTATATTTAATATTTATATTTAAATGAAGAAAATCTGACTCACTGGATCATTCTGCTGTCAGATATTAAATTATAATCTATAAATCTAACCTCATATGAATTTTTCATACCTTAAAAAAAAAAGACTATTATTAACCATACTTCTGTGGATAGAACTTTAATGGCATTTATTTCACCCGCCCCCTCAAATTTGCTTGAATAACTTGAAAACGGAGCGACTAAATTTAATCTAAATATTTTTTAATGTAACATCTTTTTCGAAAAAAAAAAAAAAGTTTTGTTCTAAAATTAAAAATGTGATTCTTTTTTGTATTACAATAATTAAAAACTAAACAAATCTAAAGAATTCAGACTACGGAGCACTGAAAAACATATTTATAAAATTTGCCCTTGAATAAAAATAAAAATAGTTTTCCTATTTTTGTTTACAAGTTTTATTGACAGATTTAAAACAGACTCGGGTTATGCATTTCTTTAAAAAAATAATCCTACTCAGTGATGATCTTGTCATATAAATAAAGGGGGTGGGTGTAAACAATAAAACATACAATTCTAAAGTGTTAATCTAGTGTATGCAAAATACAATTTTTAACAGCTTACATTTTACACTAATACCAAAAAACAATTTTCTTACTTAACCTTAGAACTTCAAAAGTGATGTTTGTTGAAAAGGGGGAAGGTTGCCAAAGCTGTGGATAGAAGTGAATAATGAGTGGGGGGGGGGGCTCATACTTTCTCTCTCTCTTGACACATGCACGTACAAACACACACACACACACAGATATACAGGGGCCGCGCTTGTCATTCGCCTATGCGCCAAATACAAATACATCATGAAATTGGCGAATAAAAAATTACTATGGTGAAAAGACTAGCGAATAATTTATCGGAAGCTTTTCATTCTTGTAATCATGCTTTGAAACATGGATGATTTTTTAAAAAAGTTTGTAGTGAATAATATGCATGCTATGCCCAAAAAGAAACAATAATAAAACGGTACTGAGTTAAAATTTAATCAGCAGTTTTTTTGGGTTTTTTTAATTGGCAACAGTTTAATTTTAATCTTTACTTTAAGGCAGCATTTCGAGGATTAAATAAGGCAAAAATTTCTATTAAATTTCAGTGGTATGCAAAAATTGGAACAGTTGGCAGCCATGCTTTAAGGTAATACTTTTATTTTTGGATGCAGTATAACTCAAAAAAATTAAAAAAGAAAAAAATGGGCACAATGTTTGGACATGCAGCAAATGTAAAGCAGGGAGAAAATGCTTTTTTACCCATTCAATAAAGTCAGGGCTGAAAGAGTTAATGATAAAAAATGTATTATATACTTACGGCTAATTATAGATAAATTTGGCTAAAAATATTTTAATTTGGCTAAAAATATTTTAATTTGGCTAAAAATATTTTAATTTGGCTAATTTACTGGCTAACATTTTGTAAATCTTAGCACAGCCCCTGGATACATATGATCAAAGTATTATATAGAAAGATAAATTAGTGCATTTTCATATTGTTGGCACTATGTTTCTTATTAAACTGTTTATAATAACTTTATTTATACTAAGAAAAGAAAAAGCCGCAGAAAAAAAATTTCCTGTGTATAACTTGTGAATAATTATACTTGTGAAATAAGTGATATCAACAAGTAAATGAAAAGCTTACAGGGTTAAATCCTAGAACAAGCCAGAGAGTTGATGGCATTCTTCCATTTGTTTATTAGGTATTGCCATCTGATGATAGTTTTTTTTAATGGAAAATAGTCGACAGAATAATAGAGAAATACCTATATTAGTAGTTTTAGAAGCACCACCGGGTGCATAAAGTTGTAAAAAATGAGCATCAGGAACTGTACTCTGCCAAATTGACACTTTAAAATAAATCAACAATTTCTTCATCAACACTATTTTAAAAGAAATATGCCCATAACAAGAGTTCCATATCCTGTACCGTAGATTTGGCAATTTTTTGTTAAGTGATCCGTTGCAGTCTTCAGCCTTTTGGGTTGCTTTTTTGAAATAATATTTTTTCTGTAGATGAACAAACATTATTGAAATCACAGCATATGTTTACATTAGCAAATTCACGCAAAATTTTTCTAAATATATTAACATTTCTTTTAAACGGCTTGTTCTGGAATGAACTAATATTATGTAAATATATTTTTGTGCGTTTTTAACACTTTCCAACCTAGTTTAAAAGTGTTTATGATTTCGGTTTGTCTGCACGTGCTCTAACTAACATAAATATACTTGGATTGCCCTGAAATTTTTGCGTGTTATTGTCGTTTACTATTGCATGTTCCCTATTTCAACCAGGGCCGTAGCTAGGGGGGGGGGAAGGGTCAGAACCCCCTGAAAAATTTTGAGCACACCTCCCCCCTGGGAAAGTTGGCAAGGCCGCCAAATGAGATTCTGTTTCAAAAATCCAAATGAAACTTTAAAAAATTGAACTTAGTTTTGGGGGCTCTTTACAGTTTTGCATAAATACTAAATTGTAGTGTATTTTTGTTTAAAAACTGCAAATAAGTGCTTCAACAGGCGCGCATTCTATCTGCACATACTCAGAATTTGCAACCTTTTGCTGATGCAAACATTGACTTTTGCATTGTTTATATACTGAAATTTTTCATTTTGCAGCATTTTCCATTATTAGCACAAAACAAAGTTATTCTAATGAGTTATAGCCAGTTTAAATACAAGTGATTTTAACTTTTGACTCGACCCAAAATAATTTTAAAATGCAAAATACACCCTTGATTATACCACCCTTGATATTCACCCTTGAAACGTAACAGGCAGTCTGTTTTTGCCGCTAACTGAGGGTGGCTGGCTATCTTGTCGTGCCAGTCGAATCTCATCACTTACTTGTTTTTCTTAAATAATTATATGTTTTTGTTAAAGTTTAACCTGTGTGTTCCTACTTAATTCTTCGCCATACACACGCACAGGCTATTCTTTTCATAAGATGACAGCATGATTCTTCAAATATGAGTGGCTAGCAAACCAAGCCGCCATAATGTTAACAAGTAAATGAAAAGCATCATTATAAATCATAGAACAAGCGAGATAGTTGGTGGCGTAAAATTTCGCGAAGCGATAAATGAATTTTTCTTGCTACCAGTTTGTTTACAAAATTACTTGATTTTTTGCATGCAAATTCGTATTGGTGGCACAATGTTCCTTATTAAACTGTTTATAATAACTTTATTTAATAAAAATTTCCAGTCTGTATCTAGAGCATAATTATGCTTGTGAAATAAGTGATGATGTTGTGGCGGGTTAGCTGTATCCTGAACTGTTTATCCATAAACTTTAACTCCATGTTAAACAGGAAATATATTAACTGTAATTTTAACTTTAATTTTATTGTATGACGTTTTTCATACAACTCAACGTGTAATGAGTTACTTTTAGCTGTAACCGCATTGTAACAGACAGTCTGTTTTTGCCGCTAACTGAGTGTGGCTGGCTATCTTGTCGTGCCAGTCGAACCTCATCACTTACTTGTTTTTCTTAAATAATTATATGTTTTTGTTAAAGTTTAACCTGTGTGTTCCTACTTGATTCTTCGCCATACACACGCACAGTCTGTTCTTTTCATAAGATGACAGCATGATTCTTCAAATATGAGTGGCTAGCAAACCAAGCCACCATAATGTCAACAAGTAAATGAAAAGCTTACAGGGTTAAATCATAGAACAAGCGAAATAGTTGGTGGCGTCAAATTTGGCGAAGCGATAAATGAATTTTTCTTGCTACCAGTTTATTTACAAAATTACTTGTTTTTTTGCATGTAAATTCGTATTGGTGGCACAATGTTCCTTATTAAACTGTTTATAATAACTTTATTTATACTAAGAAAAGAAAAGGCCACAGAATAAAAATTTTCAGTGTGTAACTAGAGCATAATTATGCTCGTGAAATAAGTGATGATATTGTGGCAGGTTAGCTGTATCCTGAACTGTTTATCCATAAACTGTAACTCCATGTTAAACAGGAACTATATTAACTGAAATTTTAACTTTAATTTTGTTTTTGTTTTTTTTGTTTTTATTGAGAACATACATCTGACTTGTGAACTTGACATCAAGTGCCCGCCTTTAATTTTATTGTATGACGTTTTTCATACAACTCAACGTGTAATGAGTTACTTTTAGCTGTAACCGCATTGTAACAGGCAGTCTGTTTTTGCCGCTAACTGAGTGTGGCTGGCTATCTTGTTGTGCCAGTCGAATCTCATCACTTACTTGTTTTTCTTAAATATTTATATGTTTTTGTTAAAGTGTAACCTGTGTGTTCCTACTTGATTCTTCGCCATACACACACACCGTCTGTTCCTTTTCATAAGATGACAGCATGATTCTTCAAATATGAGTGGCTAGCAAACCAAGCTGCCATAATGTCAACAAGTAAATGAAAAACTTACAGGGTTAAATCATAGAACAAGCGAGATAGTTGGTGGCGTCAAATTTGGCGAAGCGATAAATGAATTTTTCTTGCTACGAGTTTGTTTACAAAATTTCTTGTTTTTTTCGCATGCAAATTCGTATTGTTGGCACAATGTTCCTTATTAAACTGTTAATAATAACTTTATTTATACTAAGAAAAGAAAAGGCCACAGAATAAAAATTTCCAGTGTGTAACTAGAGCATAATTATGCTCGTGAAATAAGTGATGATGTTGTGGCGGGTTAGCTATATCCTGAACTGTTTATCCATAAACTTTAACTCCATGTTAAACAGGAACTATATTAACTGTAATTTTAACTTCAATTTTATTGTATGATTTTTTCATACAACTCAACGTGTAATGAGTTACTTTTAGCTGTAACCGCAACGTAACAGGCTGTCTGTTTTTGCCGCTAACTGAGTTTGGCTGGCTATCTTGTCGTGCCAGTCGATTCTCTTCACTTACTTGTTTTTCTTAAATAATTATATGTTTTTGTTAAAGTGTAACCTGTGCGTTCCTACTTGATTCTTCGCCATACACACACACCGTCTGTTCCTTTTCATAAGATGACAGCATGATTCTTCAAATGTGAGTGGCTAGCAAACCAAGCTGCCATAATGTCAACAAGAAAATGAAAAGCTTACAGGGTTAAATCATAGAACAAGCGAGATAGTTGGTGGCGTCAAATTTGGCGAAGCGATAAATGAATTTTTCTTGCTACGAGTTTGTTTACAAAATTTCTTGTTTTTTTCGCATGCAAATTCGTATTGTTGGCACAATGTTCCTTATTAAACTGTTAATAATAACTTTATTTATACTAAGAAAAGAAAAGGCCACAGAATAAAAATTTCCAGTGTGTAACTAGAGCATAATTATGCTCGTGAAATAAGTGATGATGTTGTGGCAGGTTAGCTGTATCCTAAACTATTTATCCATAAACTGTAACTCCATGTTAAACAGGAACTATATTAACTGTAATTTTAACTTTAATTTTATTGTATGACGTTTTTCATACAACTCAACGTGTAATGAGTTACTTTTAGCTGTAACCGCATTGTAACAGGCAGTCTGTTTTTGCCGCTAACTGAGTGTGGCTGGCTATCTTGTTGTGCCAGTCGAATCTCATCACTTACTTGTTTTTCTTAAATATTTATATGTTTTTGTTAAAGTTTAACCTGTGTGTTCCTACTTGATTCTTCGCCATACACACACACCGTCTGTTCCTTTTCATAAGATGACAGCATGATTCTTCAAATATGAGTGGCTAGCAAACCAAGCTGCATAATGTCAACAAGTAAATGAAAAGCTTACAGGGTTAAATCATAGAACAAGCGAGATAGTTGGTGGCGTCAAATTTGGCGAAGCGATAAATGAATTTTTCTTGCTACGAGTTTGTTTACAAAATTTCTTGTTTTTTTCGCAGGCAAATTCGTATTGTTGGCACAATGTTCCTTATTAAACTGTTAATAATAACTTTATTTATACTAAGAAAAGAAAAGGCCACAGAATAAAAATTTCCAGTGTGTAACTAGAGCATAATTATGCTCGTGAAATAAGTGATGATGTTGTGGCAGGTTAGCTGTATCCTAAACTATTTATCCATAAACTGTAACTCCATGTTAAACAGGAACTATATTAACTGTAATTTTAACTTTAATTTTATTGTATGACGTTTTTCATACAACTCAACGTGTAATGAGTTACTTTTAGCTGTAACCGCATTGTAACAGGCAGTCTGTTTTTGCCGCTAACTGAGTGTGGCTGGCTATCTTGTTGTGCCAGTCGAATCTCATCACTTACTTGTTTTTCTTAAATATTTATATGTTTTTGTTAAAGTTTAACCTGTGTGTTCCTACTTGATTCTTCGCCATACACACACACCGTCTGTTCCTTTTCATAAGATGACAGCATGATTCTTCAAATATGAGTGGCTAGCAAACCAAGCTGCATAATGTCAACAAGTAAATGAAAAGCTTACAGGGTTAAATCATAGAACAAGCGAGATAGTTGGTGGCGTCAAATTTGGCGAAGCGATAAATGAATTTTTCTTGCTACGAGTTTGTTTACAAAATTTCTTGTTTTTTTCGCATGCAAATTCGTATTGTTGGCACAATGTTCCTTATTAAACTGTTAATAATAACTTTATTTATACTAAGAAAAGAAAAGGCCACAGAATAAAAATTTCCAGTGTGTAACTAGAGCATAATTATGCTCGTGAAATAAGTGATGATGTTGTGG
The DNA here is from genome assembly GCA_963931845.1 of Maratus michaelseni. NCBI lineage: Eukaryota > Metazoa > Arthropoda > Arachnida > Araneae > Salticidae > Maratus > Maratus michaelseni. The sequence goes on from OZ007592.1 coordinate 428,571,369, forward strand.
CGGGTTAGCTATATCCTGAACTGTTTATCCATAAACTTTAACTCCATGTTAAACAGGAACTATATTAACTGTAATTTTAACTTCAATTTTATTGTATGATTTTTTCATACAACTCAACGTGTAATGAGTTACTTTTAGCTGTAACCGCAACGTAACAGGCAGTCTGTTTTTGCCTCTAACTGAGTTTGGCTGGCTATCTTGTCGTGCCAGTCGATTCTCTTCACTTACTTGTTTTTCTTAAATAATTATATGTTTTTGTTAAAGTGTAACCTGTGCGTTCCTACTTGATTCTTCGCCATACACACACACCGTCTGTTCCTTTTCATAAGATGACAGCATGATTCTTCAAATATGAGTGGCTAGCAAACCAAGCTGCCATAATGTCAACAAGAAAATGAAAAGCTTACAGTGTTAAATCATAGAACAAGCGAGATAATTGGTGGCGTCAAATTTGGCGAAGCGATAAATGAATTTTTCTTGCTACGAGTTTGTTTACAAAATTTCTTGTTTTTTTCGCATGCAAATTCGTATTGTTGGCACAATGTTCCTTATTAAACTGTTAATAATAACTTTATTTATACTAAGAAAAGAAAAGGCCACAGAATAAAAATTTCCAGTGTGTAACTAGAGCATAATTATGCTCGTGAAATAAGTGATGATGTTGTGGCAGGTTAGCTGTATCCTAAACTATTTATCCATAAACTGTAACTCCATGTTAAACAGGAACTATATTAACTGTAATTTTAACTTTAATTTTATTGTATGACGTTTTTCATACAACTCAACGTGTAATGAGTTACTTTTAGCTGTAACCGCATTGTAACAGGCAGTCTGTTTTTGCCGCTAACTGAGTGTGGTTGGCTATCTTGTTGTGCCAGTCGAATCTCATCACTTACTTGTTTTTCTTAAATATTTATATGTTTTTGTTAAAGTTTAACCTGTGTGTTCCTATTTGATTCTTCGCCATACACACACACCGTCTGTTCCTTTTCATAAGAATACAGCATGATTCTTCAAATATGAGTGGCTAGCAAAACAAGCCGCCATAATGTCAACAAGTAAATGAAAAGCTTACAAGTTTAAATCATAGAACAAGCGAGATAGTTGGTGGCGTCAAATTTGGGGAAGCGATAAATGAATTTTTCTTGCTACCAGTTTGTTTACAAAATTTCTTGTTTTTTTTTCATGCAAATTCTGGTGGCACAATGTTCCTTATTAAACTGTTTATAATAACTTTATTTCTACTAAGAAAAGAAAAGGCCACAGAATAAAAATTTCCAGTGTGTAAATAGAGCATAATTATGTGAAATAAGTGATGATGTTGTGGCGGGTTAGCTGTATCCTGAACTGTTTATCCATAAACTTTAACTCCATGTTAAACAGGAACTATATTAACTGTAATTTTAACTTTAATTTTATTGTATTACGTTTTTCATACAACTTAACGTGTAATGAGTTACTTTTAGCTGTAACCGCAACGTAACAGGCAGTCTGTTTTTGCCGCTAACTGAGTGTGGCTGGCTATCTTGTCGTGCCAGTCGAATCTCATCACTTACTTGTTTTTCTTAAATAATTATAAGTTTTTGTTAAAGTTTAACCTGTGTGTTCCTACTTGATTCTTCTCCATACACACACACCGTCTGTTCCTTTTCATAAGATGACAGCATGATTCTTCAAATATGAGTGGCTAGCAAACCAAGCCGCCATAATGTCAACAAGTAAATGAAAAGCTTACAGGGTTAAATCATAGAACAAGCGAGATAGTTGGTGGTGTCGAATTTGGCGAAGCGATAAATGTATTTTTCTTGCTTTTTCCATGCCCAATTCACAAAATTCATGATTTTCTATGCTTGTCGACAAAATTCATAATTTTACAGACCCAATAGACATAATTCATGATGTTTTCCTACGATCTATGGACCAATTGCAAATTTTTTCCGTGTCTGTTTGTTGTAATTTGTGATTTTTCCACGCCCATTCGATGAAATTCGTTGTTTGTCCATGCTTGATCAATGAAATTTATAATTTTACGTGCCTTATCGACAAAATTCGCGGGTTTTTTCCAGTCGTTTACAAAATTCCAAGTTTTTTTTTATTTTTTTTAGTGATTGACGAAATTCACAACTCCGTAATTTCTGATTTTGGCATCTCTGGTTTCTGTCAATCGATTATTGAAATTTGCGCTTTTTTTTCTTGCGACAAACTGGTGAAATTTGTGATTTTTTCCATGCCCATTCAAAAAAATTCGCATCCAGTCGACGCAATTCATAATTTTATAGACCCGATAGACATAATTCATGATGTTTTTCTATGATCTATGGACAAATTGCAAACTCTTTCCGTGACTGTTGTAATTTGCGATTTTTCTACGCCCATTCGATGAAATTCGCAGTTAGTCTGTGCTCGATCCATGAAATTCATGATTTTATGTGCTTTATCGACGAAATTTGCTCGGTTTCTTCTGTGGTTTACAAAATTCAAGATTTTTTTACATTTTTTTGAGGGATTGAGAAAATTCACAACTCCGGAATTTCCGATTTTGGCATGTCTGGTTTCTGTCGATCGATTATTGAAATTTGCGGATTTTTTTTTTCCTTGCGACAAAATAGAGAAATTTTTGATTTTTCCATGCCCATTCAACAAAATTTGCATCCAGTCGACGCAATTCATGATTTCATGCACCCGATTGACGAAATTCATGATGTTTTCCTACAATGGACAAAATTTGCAATTTTTCACGAATTATTAAGGAAATCGAAATTTCTGGATATGTTGGCATGTATGGTCGCCGTGGGCAACGAGTTACCCATCACAGGCCACGTTTAGCCCACGGGCCACAGGTTGTGCATCCCAAATCGCGACGCAGACTGGCTTATTCGATTCGATATCAATAAAATTACCGAGTTTAGTTCAGAGTTTCACCACCAGGAGTGCTTTCTTATCTATGGTTATATGGGCCCAATCACGACCAGGTATGGCTCATTCGACTCAAAATCAACAGCCTCAAAAATTTCAGTTATGTTCATATAGAAAAGATTGCGCCCCCTGGCAGTGGAAGATGGAACTAACGGATTTTGCTGCTAACTCGAGTTCTATGGGTACCTTCACGATGCGGTTTAATTCATTCGACTCGACATCGACAGGACTTATCGATTGTAGGTACAAGTTTCCCCACCAGGGGGCGCTTTTCTATCTTGAGTTCTATGGGCCCGATTACGACAAGTTTTGGTTCATTCAACTGGATTTTAATAGATTTCGGTTATGTTTGTATAGAACAGAGCACGCCCCCTGGTGGTGGAACGTGGAACTAAAGGATTTTTCAGCTAATTTGAGTTCTTTGGGTCCCATCACAATGCAGTTTAATTCATTCAACTCGACATTGACAGGATATATAGATTTTAGTTTCAAATCTCACCACCAGGGGGCGCTTTCCTATCTCAGGTTCTATGGGCCCAATCACTATGAGGTATGGCTCATTCGACTTGAAATTGACAGCCTCAGTGATTTCAGCTATGTTTGTATAGAACAGAGTGCGTCCCCTGGTGGTGGAAGATGGAACTAACAGATTTTGCAGCTAACTCGAGTTCTATGGATCCCATCACAATGCAGTTTGATTCATTCGACTCGACATCTCGACAGGATATATCGATTTTAGTTCCAAGTTTTGCCACCAGGGGGCGCTTTCGTATCTCGTGTTCTATGGGCCCGATTACAACAAAAATTGTCTCATTCAACTGGATTTCGATAGTTTTACAGATTTCGGTTATGTTCGTATAGAACAGAGTGCGCCCCCTGGCGGTGGAACGTGGAACTAAAGGATTTTTCAGCTAACTTGAGTTCTATGGGTCCCATCACAATGCACTTTAATTCATTCAACTCGGCATCGACAGGATATATCGATTTTAGTCTAAGTCTCACCACCAGGGGGCGCTTTCCTATCTCGGGTTCTATGGGCCCCATCATTACGAGGTATGGCTCATTCGACTCCAAATCGACATCCTCAAAGATTTCAGCTATGTCTGTATAGACCAGAGTGCGCCCTCTGGTGGTGGAAGATGGAACTAACAGATTTTGCAGCTAACTCGAGTTTTATTGGTCCCATCACGACGAGGTATTGTTCATTCGATTTGAAATCGACAGCCTCGAAGATTTCAGCTATGTTTGTATAGAACGGAGTGCGTCCCCTGGCGGTGGAACTAACGGACTTTGCAGCTAACTCGAGTTCTATGGGTCCCATTGCAACGCGGTTTGATTCATTCGACTCGACCTCGACAGGATACATCGATTTTAGTTCCAATTTCTGTTTCCAATTAGTCCCCATTTCTGCATTCCAGTTCAGACCCTTTATCCTAAAGTTTTGCTCAAAACTGTCAGCTGGCCCCTTTTGGGGCCCTCACTATAGCTCCCTTAAAAATCGTCCAATTCACTAGCTTTTTTTTCTAGCAACTTCCAAGGACTTCCAGCTACTACATGAACAACACAAAATTTTCTCGGACAAAACCCGGTCCCCCTGTAACCTTTTAAGTTTTTGTGCCCTAAATTTTTAATAACTTGCCTCCTTTTTCACCGATGATCTTCGTTTTTGGGGGCCCTTTCTCCATTTAGTTATTCCCTCATTTCTGAATTCCAGTTCAGATCCTTCATCTTTTGTTCTTGTTTAAAACTATCACCTAGCCCTTTTTGGGCCCCCTACTATAGCTCCCTTAAAAATCGTCCAATTCACTAGCCGTTTTTTTCTAACACCTTCTTAGGACTTCCAGCTGCTACATGAACAACAACATTTTATTCTCAGACAAGACCCGGGTCCCCTGGACCCTTTTAAGTTTTTGTGCCCTAAATTTTTAATCACTTTACTCTTTTTTTGTCTGATTTTCTTCGTTGTTGGGGCCCCTTTCTCCAGTCAGTTATTTTTCCATTTCTACATTCTAGTTAAGACCCTAGGGTCCGGTACGTGGCCCCTTGACGTTTTTGTTCCATAAATTATAAATAACTTGACTCCTTTTAATCTGATCTTCTTCGTTTTTTGTGACCTTTTTTCCATTTAATTATTCCACCATTTCTACAGTCCATTTAGGACGTTTGATGAAGAAAGAAAAAGTTCTTTCGAAATGCCTTGTGTATTTCTTATTTTTCTGGTGCTGTTAAGAAGCTTTTTGTCTGTATTTCTGTATCACACCAGGTTTTCAACATTTTACTGGAGTTATGTAGGTGGACATATTTTTCTAATATGTAATTTTAAAATTTAATATCTGTGACAAGTATGTCCATATTTAATCTAGATGTTTTTGCTTTAAAAAGAAACTAATAAATGGCAGCATCGATGATTATTCCCTCATAAAATATATGTTACTCTCGCGTGTTTGCAAAATACCATGAAAGCGTGAAAGCAGCCATGAAAGTAGATATTTTTTATAGATATTCAACTTAAACACTTTGGAATAAAAAATTTTGAGGATTTGTAGATTATTCACTTTTCTTATTTTATGCGAATTTAGGTTATTGATAGTGATATTTTGAGGGGGTTAGTAATTTTAGATTAATAATTGTGAAACTGAATTACGCCCTCCGCTCTAACGTATCAATTTCAGAAAAATGCTTTTTTCTATTCTCTATTAGGTAGCTTTCAATACAAAAAAGTATAAAGCTACCTATTACAGCCGTTCGGAGGAAAGCAGTTCCGGAAAATTTCGATATATTTTCACCGATCATGACCCCCAGACCCCAAAACCACCCTCCGTTCAAATGTTGATTATATATATATATATATATATATATATATATATATATATATATATATATATATATATATATATATATATATATATCTGACCTATGTCATACGATAACGCTCGTATTTATAAATGAATTTTGATGAAACTAATTGTGTGTATTAAGGTCACCAATGTCTCAACCGAGTTCGTTGGCCAGCTTGGTCCGCCATTTTGTTTCAAGATGGCGGCCACTTAAAAATTTAAAACTAAAATAAATATACAAAAAAGTTAAAAATTCAAATTTATTTTTTAATTTACTGTTAGGCCTTGATACGAGGAATCCAGAGCATTTTTGGTTTACCTCTATCTTAAAAAATGGCTGAGATAGAGCAGTTTGAAATTCTAGGGTGGCTGACATTTTGAAACAAAACTGCACATTAACGCGATTACTCGCAAATTATTTTCTTTCAGTGTTGTAATAATTTTCCCAATCATACGCATAAAACTATATATTCATATCCGTTAGCGCCAAATTTTCGCCAAAATTGGCGACATTTGGCGAAATATCGCCAAATTTGGCGACCAAAATAAGTCTTCATAAATGAAGCCAATTTGGCTTTTGCTCAATAATTTGGCGAATTTCTTATTAAATTTTCAGTATTAAAGAATCTTTTGTAAACGTTTCTTTGCATTTTAATTTGCTGTTTTCGTGTAACATTAACTAAAATTTTAAAACGAAGATATAGGAAAGCTACCTTTTCCTCCCGGTACAGGCCGGAAGGACTTTTTTGTCATTCGGTTTGTGCAAAAGCAATGAATGCGGATTAGTAGAATAATTTTAAATTCGGAACTCAATTGGTTAAAAAATAAAGAAAAAACAGTATTAATTCTTGGAATTAATGGATTAAAAACAGTATGTTTATTTAATAAATATCATAATCATACATAACCTTGCATTATAATAGTTTTCGATAATAGTTTTTTCATATTTTGTGTTACAAAATCTTGCGTTATGTACAGTCAAACAACAACATAAAAAAAAAAAAAAAAAAAAAAAAAAAAAACACCTCATGCATATTATTCACCAAATTATTCCAGAAAGAAACATAAATAGTAATTCGACTCGTAAATTTGTCTTCTTTAAATTGAAATTGTTGTTAAACAAATAAGCTCAGTGGGTCATCTTCATAGTGAATAGGTACCAAACTTTGGAACTTTTGATTCCGATAATCGAATTTTTACGCAATAATTGACTTTAATAAAAATTACCATAGAACATCAAATGGGAAGTGGTTCGGTCAAGTACTTATGCAAATATGCAAGTTTGAAGTTTGAAACACTTAATGTTAAATTCACTAATGGTAGCAAAATGGATTGCAGAGCGGAGAGCTTTTTTTACGTAACTAAAAATGCAATTGTCGGAATGAGCTGTAATTTTAGATTAGCATATTTGAATTTTCTTCAAAACGATTTATGTTGAAAAATATATAGATAGTAATTCGATTTGATTTTTGAAATTAACACATACAATTCGTGAAATTGTACTTTAATAAATAAATATTTATAAAACATTAGAACCAAATCTTGTGACACATCTACCGTTCAACATTCAGCTAACGGTAAGTTTTATAGAATGGCTATTCATCTTCTTGACATGCTTGAAGTGTAAATAAGTAAACCAACATAAAAGCAATATCGATGACAAAGGCGATACTGCTCGAAAGACAAAGTATAAGATAAATTGTCATGAGTAATTTATTGTGAGGTATGGGGTACCAGACTATGTGATTTATTGCAACCGCCTTTTTTTTTTTTTTTTTTTTTTCAGTCTTTGTTGAAATAGATTCAGTCTCGGGAAAATTTTATTTTCTTCTTAAGTTGAATAATACGTTATGGGTAACGAGAAGTAATATATATATATATATATATATATATATAATGATTTACTCTTGAGACCCTCGTAAATTTTTTATTCAAATGTTAAATCGAACATTTTCACAGAGTGTTGTTGCATAAAAGGGAAAGAAATAAATTTCATCAAAACAGAATAGCACCACTGGGCGTACCTATGCGCCCTTTTATTTTGCATTTTGAGTTTTAAAATAACCGGTATATAAAATTTTAAAGTACCTTATGTATCGTTTATTATTTTTTTCTTCTAAATCAATAACCAGTATTTCATTTTTGAAATCACAAGTTCGTGCAAAGTAACTCATACACATACACTGAGTGTTTGTAAATTTCGTACCAAATGTTCTTTTCACATCTTAATATGTCGCAACAATTTCTGACTGCAATGGAAACCACTTCGCTTACTTTTTAAAAAATATAAATAAAAATACATTTCATATTATATTAGTGTTAATAAAGTGCTTTTGCCCTTAAAGTAAATAAATAAAGACAACTTATAATAGAAGAAAGATGTTTGTTTGTGTGTCTGTCTGTCTCTGTGTTCAGAGTTAAAACATTGTTTGAAAATTAGCAGAGATATTAATTAAAAACTCAACAAAAATTCGAACTTGTTTTGCAAAAATTGGCAGACGCACAATCTGAGTATGTTCAATCTCTGCTTTCTGCAAAGCGCAAAAAAGAAAACCAAATGCCAATTTTTTGCCTTTATTGTAAAACCCATAGGCAAAAAAGTTTAAATTACGGATAAACGGATGGCATATTCTTAAAGTTCGTACTTTTACTTCTTAAACGCCGCAATCAGTTCGAAAAGAGATCCTTGTTAACAGTTTAGACAAAAAAAAAGTGTCGTTATCGCAGTTTACTTTTTCTTCCTTTCGACGCCACTCCCCCAGACCTCGATTTCAGAGATATCTATAAACTTAAAGTATGTATTTAAACCGAGGCGTTCTTCTTTTTTACGGTGCAAACATTTTTTTTTAATATAAATTTTAGACCTATCAGAAAATTTGCGACCGCAGGTGATTTCGCGCCTTCCGGAGACTATATGTTTTTCTACACTAAAACTTACTAAACGTCCGTATTTCTTTACAATCTCTTTAGAGTATTTCGGCAGATCGTATTTACATCATCTAGAAACATTTTCGAACGTTAGGATCAGTAGAAATATTATTAAAAAAATAAAATCTGAGAAAATGTGGATTAAAACCTTAAAAAGCTACGTGTTTCTGCTCGGCTTCAATCAACTCCGGCTCAAGTTTTCATTACTAAAGATGTATATTTTTTCACGAAATTTAAAAGAGGGCATACAGTAATGTTTATAACCGATTAAAATTTCAGAGTGTTCAGACGTTAAGAACTATTTCTTTTGTTTAAGAAACCGGCGCGACAATATATATATATATATATATATATACTAGGGGGCCTACCAACTGCGAGCTACGCTCGCCAACCCCTGCTCAGACTTCGAGGCCTCTAAAAACATGACAGCGTGCTTTATTTTAAAAATATTGGTAAATCTGTAATTGGGTTGCCATGCTTTTAACATTTTAATGGGACATTTTTCGATTATCATGGCCTCATACACAGCTGTTGCGACAACTGACGACTGTTTTCGGGATTGATAAGTAAAATCAATTACTACTTGAAAACCAGCTTGTATGAAATGGTTAGGTTTAAATTGTGACTACCTCTCGGACTTTTATAACAACAATCTCTATTCTATTCTTCCTTTGCGTTTAAGGATGAGAAAAATTCCATCTGCTTGTGAATAACATTATGAACCACGGTATTCAAAAGTACTATGTTATAGACATTTTCAGTAACAGGTTTTAATTTTCTCTCTATTTTAGTGCACCATCATGCATATTTTCATGTTATTTTAAATATGTAAATTATTTTTTTTAATTAATATGTATATACGAATTTTCTAATAATTATTTATCATACAAAATTAATTAAATATTTTGTGCATGCATGCCTGCATTTATTCGGCATCAATTGATGAGATATTTAAACAAATTTGCTATCCGCGGTAATTTTACACCATGTTCTGTCACTTGAATATTGTCCATAAGAAAATCGGGTACTTTTCCCTTATAGGATCCTTTGCTTTTAGGTTTGGCGTAATTCGAGCTTCAAAAAGGGATAGATTCGTTAATGTACATAGATTTGTTGCCAAAAGTTATGAAAATAAACCCGATGAACTTTTGGTGCTTTTCTATTATAGGGGTCTTGACGCTTTTTTAAAAAGCTTGGCGGAAAAAAACAAGCAGGATAGAAAACCAAGCAGGATATTTTATTCTTCCGTTCAGTTGGGCAATTATTATTTTATATATTAGTTTCAAATATCCGAATTAATGATTTTATAAATTCGTTTAGTTAAATTTTACAAAAAAATAACAAAATAATATCAATAAATAATAATTACTATTAATTCCTTTTCCTCCCTTTCTTTTGCGTTTACCTAAATGACGTCATTTGGACGAATTTATTCAAAATATTTTCAGTTTATAAATTAAATTAAATGCTGACAGACGATTGAATCCTGACGATAGAAATGTGATTTTTTTTTCAATATTTCCTGAAAAACATAATTTAATCACAATCTTATCTTCATTATCGATTGAAATAAAAGATAAATTCAATTTCAATTTGAAAATGACGAATAAAAAGAAATCAATAATCCCTATCGGGATCCTTTTCAATTTTTTCCCTTTTTTGTCACAAAAAAACTGAGTAATTAGTTGCCATCATTACAGAAATGTCATTAAAATTAGAAAAAAATTAATATCTCGAAAACTAATTCCAATTTCAAAATTCTATTACCAGTTTTGACATCCGCGGATTTTTATGAACAATTGGTATTAATTTCACCATCAAGCGTTTAATATTTTATTAAAAATAGCCTTGAAACATAATCAGTCGTTTAATCAGTCGTTTCATAAAATCGTTTCATAAAATCGTTTCATAAAATCGTTTCATAAAATCGTTTCACAAATTCGTTTCATTAGGATTTTATATATATAGGGTAGATATATTTCTGTTACAACTAGATATCACTAGATACACGCTGCAAACCAGATATATTCATCTATCTACTATATATATAAAACACAAACGAAAATTTCGTTCCGTTCCTTTATAACTCGAGTTCTGCCGAATGGATTTTGATGGAACTTACACTGTTCGAGAGATAATTTTTCAGGGAAGGTTTTAGTATATAACACAACGTTCTACGTATATTAGTTATAGAATTATGATAGATAGTCCTGTTATTTGGGCCGAAAAGGTTACCATTGCTAATTTTTTGGCGATCATTACTGTTGCAGAAAGAAATGAAAAGGCTATACATGTCGTAAATTAAAAGAAAAACTGTTACTAATTAAAAGAAAGAAAAAAGAAAGAGAAAGAAAAATAAAGTTTTGATGAGAGAATATTATAAAACGAAAATATTTCATTTAAACATGACTAGATGGAACCCGTCAAAATTTGACGGCAAACAACTTGATAGTACCATAAAAATAAATATCATAGCTGCTTTAAAATGTTTGAAACTTTTGCAGAATAATTTAAAAAAATAAATCTGACACATTTAGCGCTGTTGTGCCAGTACATAGAAAACCATGGCACAACAGTGATAAATCATACACAATTGTCATTATACGATGTCCGTTAATGCAAAATGCATTTATATACACTACACACATTTCCATCTACTGATCCAATAACAATTTTGTCATTATAGTGCATCTAAATACAGTTTGTGATATAGCAAAAAATTAGCATTCACCACTCAGCGAGTAATACTGAAATTTGGCGATTGACTTTATTGCCAAACTTAATAGTCGCACTTACCAATTGCAACGATTGAATGGAAAATGAGATTTTGTTTTTCTGCTGTCGCTTGATGAACTTCATAGAGAAGGGATGGACACGGGAGATGCATAATATGTTTAAGCGGTCACAGACCTTTCCATCGATATATCACATGAGGGGTGTGTGCAAAATTTAGAAAAGTACCCCCCTTGGAGGCAAAGGGGGAGGACATCGGAGATACATAATATGATTAAGCGGTCACTGACCTTTCCAACAATATATGAAATGGGGGATGTCAACAAAATTTAGAAAAGTGCACCCCTTGGGGGGGAAGTGGCGGGATGGACCCCGAAGATGCATAACATGAATAAGCAGTCAAAGCCACTTCCAACGATATGTAACATGATGGGTGTGTGCAAAATTTAGAAAAGTACCCCCTTGGGGGGGGCAAAGTGGGGGGGATGGACACGGGAGATACATATTATGATTCAGCGGTCACAGACCTTTCCAACGATATATCATATGAGTGATATTGGCAAAATTTAGAAAAGTACCCCAATTGGGGTAGCAAAGTGGGGGTAAGGACACCGAAGATGCATAATATGATTAAGCAGTCACACACCTTTCCAACGATATATGACATGAGGGGTGTCAACAAAATTTAGAAAAGTGCCCTGTTTGGGGGGCAAAAGGGGGGATGGACATTGGCGATGCATAATATGATTAAGCAGTCACAGACCTTTCCAAAGATATATAACATGAGGGGTGTCAACAAAATTTAGAAAAGTGCACCCCTTGGGGGTGGAAGTGGCGGGATGGACCCCGAAGATGCATAACATGAATAAGCAGTCAAAGACCCTTCCAACGATATGTAACATGAAGGGTGTGTGCAAAATTTAGAAAAGTACCCCCTTTTGGGGGCAAAGTGTGGGGGGATGGACACGGGAGATACATATTATGATTCAGCGGTCACAGACCTTTCCAACGATATAAAAAAAACTATCCTGCGCCGTCAGGAGCCCACGGGGGTCGCCGACGCGCGTAAACGACCATCGCACCCAAGCCTCTGAAGGGCTTATATCGCACCAGGGCTTTGTCTCGCCCGGCGCTGCGATCGGCCTGAGGCCGCTCCCCAACTGCGGACCCCCAGGTCATTTTACCAAGGTTGGTGACATAGGTCGTCACGGCAGTAACCCCGCGTCTCGGAGGAAACTTCCGCAGAGACGTAACCTTGATGAACCGCCATGGAACCCCCGGACGACTTCGTTCGCGAAACCCCATAGGGGGAGACGGTCGCTAGGTTATATGTCGAGCTACCACGACGGCTCTTGCTTTACCACAGCTCGAGGGGTGTGAGCAACCTACAGAGGTTGTCACGTTCCCTCTTGCAGTGGATCCTGAAAGGGAAAGGATTAGTACAACAAAATATAAACTCTTAAAATTTACAACAATAACAACAACTAATGACTAGAATGCTTAAAGCATTTCAAACTTCAACAACTAACTTTAACAGCAACAACAACATATATATCAAACAACTGTGACTAGCCCATTTTATCACAGACAACTGCCGGCTTATGAGACGAATCTCAAGCCTGCGTACTTATTGCACCATTACGTCTACCTCTACGTCCTGCACCGTGGGGACCACGGGCATTTCGCAGTGCGTTCAAGTGTGGGCGTGGAGAGCTCGGTGATTACGGCCTGCTCTTTGGCGACCAAGGTTGCGATCTAGAGAGTCGGTGAGGAGTCGGTGAATAATCAGCCGGACCCCCTTTCTGGCGTAGCCACACAGGCAGAGATCGCTTGGCGTTCGCGTCCGAAAGTCGCGGGGAAAGTACTTTTCCCGCACAGACTTCCAGAGCTCACACCGAAAAAGCACATGGCTGATGTCGCACACCTCAACTCCACAAAAACATGTAGAGTCGTGGTGAAAGAAGCGAGCCTGATGATCGCCAAAAATGCCGTGTCCCGTGAAGACCTGGTTAATGAAGAAATCGCTCTGCAGTCGACGGATGCCGACGCGTGGGAAAGATTCATAGGTCTTGCGCCCGGTACCAGATTGGTCCCATCTCTCTTGCCACTTAGACAAGGCACGTCCAAAGAGGTCTTTTTTGGCTTGGCGGCGCGTGACTGGAATCACTACATCGACGTCTTGTCGAGCAGTGGCTTCTTTTGCCAATATGTCCGCCCTCTCGTTAAAGACGTGACCAACATGGGCCCGGACCCAATGCAGATGAACCTCAATTCCTGTAGTTTTAATCAGATCCCTAATCTCGGCAATGGCCTTGTGCTGAGGCACAAGTCCGTGAAGCGCTTGGAGCGCCGATCTCGAGTCTGAGAAGACGTCGAGTTCCCCGAGACCTCTCCTGTGGGCATGGGTGATTGCTTCTTTGATCGCATGGACCTCCGCCGCAAACACTTCCGCCCCATCGGAGAGACGGAACTGGCTCTCCGCAATTACTTGGTTCTCTGACACAGCAAGGAACGCGCAGCCTACTGTTGCGTTCTCTTGCTTGGATCCGTCCGTGTAGTACGAACACGAAGTCCGCGGAGTCAAATCCGCGGTCCAACGGACTCTCCAGAGATCCTCAAGTCTGGGACTGGGCCTCCAGAGGTCGACCGACTCGGAGTCTAGTCCGGTACCGTCAACACTCTTCTTCCATCGGACAAGGGCCGTGTACTCCATTTCCAGCCCTGCACGCAAGTCGAGGGGGAGTGCCCCTGATAAGACGTGGAGAGCATCCGTGGAGGTTGTCGCGTAACATTTTGTTACGCAAAGGAGTAGGATCCTTTGCATGCTAAGCAACCTGTTTGCAACCACTACCTTCTTTGAGTAAAACCAAATAGATGCGATGCCGCTTAATGAATGATTCTTTCCGCTATGATAGAGTAGAGCATCTTTCGTACTTTCGGTCTCAGACCCCATGTGGCTCCTGAGAGACGATTCATTTTGTTCAACACCTTAAACGCCTTCTCCTGGATGGCAGCCAGGTGCGGCATCCAACTGAGGTGGTGGTCGATTATGAGGCCCAGGTACAGAATCTGCCATTTAAAGCCTATTCTGTTTCCTTCCATGAGGATAGGAATAGATGGGGCGTGTTTTAATTTGCCCGTGGGCTTCATAACCGTGTAGCCGCATTTCTCGAAGCTGAATGTGAGGCTGCATTCCGTCGCCCAGGCATGGAACCTTGAGAGGACCGGTCCCAGCAACGGCGCAAACCCCATGGCAGCCCCTCGTCGTGCGGCCACGAAGACGTCATCGGCGAAGACCAAAACAACATAGGTCTCGTCATCATCGTCCGGCAACCGTCTCAACAGGAACTCTATTACCACTAGCCAGAGGTATGGTCCGAGACACGAACCTTGGGGTACTCCTACGTTAAAGTAGTGGTCCCCGTCATCTGATTGGATGATATATCTATCCCACAAATAGTCTTCTATCAATCCTAGGAGCCACGGTTCGACGCCCAATTCGTCCAGATATCTGAGAATGTCTGTTCGTCGAACACTATTGAATGCTGACTTGATATCAAGCGTGAGAAGACACGTGAATTCTCCACGACTCTTTGAGGTAGCTATGTAATCCATCACTCGATGGAGCGCGTCGACCGTACTGACCTTCTTGCGAAAGCCGTACTGCCTTGCGTCAATTAAGCGATTGGACTCCAAATATAGTACCAGCCGAGTTGCGCACATTTTATCTAGAACCTTCCCGAAGGCCGGTAAAAGACAAATAGGGCGGTAGGTCGCTGGGTCACTGCGTTCCTTCCCCGGTTTGTGGAAAAACACAACTACGGCCCGCTTCCATGTCCGCGGAAAACAAGTCTCTCTCAGGCAGTGGTTGTACATGGACAACAGCCACTGAGGGTGGTGTTTTAAGACCTCACGGACGATCGCGAGACTGAATCCGTCATGACCAGGCGCCTTGTCAGGCGGCAGCGATTCCACTGCAAATTCAAGTTCATGAATTGAAAACAGAGTCGGTTCGTCGGTCTTGATGCATGCGACCTGGGAAACATCATCAGCCGATAGGAAGTGGTGTCTTGTAAGCGTAGCCTGGGATTCCTCCCAAGTCGAGACTACCTGTCCGGATGGAAGCACAAGCATTTCTTGGGCTTCCCTTCGCCACTTACCTCGCACCACCTCAACTATCTGGCCTAGTTTGTCCGTGCTAAGTCCTTCGGAAATGAATCTTCGGAACGAAGCACGCTTTGCGTGCAGGATCGCCTTCATGTACTCTGCCCGCTTACGCTTATAGAGAGATCCAAGTCTCCCCCGCTCCGTCGGCTCCAGCGTTCGCTGGCAGAGTCGACGAAGCGCACGCAACCGATTTCGCTGGCTGGCCAGCTGAGCTGACCACCAAAACGCCTCACGACGCACTGCCGGTCGGCGCTTTTTGCGTTCGAGACATAGCCGACTCAAAGTCGACCTCACGTATTCGACTCCCTCATCAGGGGTTGCAAACTCGTACCAAATCAGATCTGCAGCTTGCAGATCGCGGGAGAATGCGCCCCAGTCCAAGTCCCTTTTATGCCAGCGACGGCTGACATCTCTCGGGAGGCGATTGGCTGGTTTGCCGTGATAATCCCACTTCATGATTCGGTGGTCGCTGAGCGACGGGACCTCGGATATCTCCCAGTCGGTTATGCGGTTTGCGCAATACCGGACCAACAGGATGTCGATCCATCCCTCACCTTGAGGACCAAGGAAGGAGGACAAGCTATCCGGGTCGTTGACAAACTCCAGGTTTGCGTTCATAGCGAGTGCGATGACGTCTCGCCCTCGCGGATCTGTCGGCCGTTGCCCCCAGATCGTTGACTTAGCGTTAAAATCACCCACCAGAATGACATTGTCACTCGGGTAGGTTCCTAAAAGGGTCGTCAACGGTACGAGCACAAGGTCATTTGTCTTGGGAAGGAGCGCAGTAACATGTTATTACTAGCACATCTTTCCCTGACCATCTACAGCGGATAGCCACCACGTCAGAACGCCTTAGGACGGAGACGAAGTGTATGCGCTTGTTTACCCAGAGGGCCGCCCGAAAGCGGTTACCTGCCGAGTGAACCTGCACGTAGCCCTCAGGAGTCCCGCTAACACAACCTTCGGCGACATGCGGTTCGTTCAACGAGACCACATCCAAACCCAGGGAGATCGTATCACGACCCAATTGATCCATACAAGCAATTGCCTTGTGACAATTCAGATGGGCAAAATGAATTTTACTCTCCATCTTGAATTCTTTTGATTCGCTCGAATTCCATCTGGTGGGATGTGGCACTCTTTGGAACCTGACGCGTGGGTGGTCAACAATTTCTCGTCTTCCGTTCTGCGCAAGTTCCTAAAGCTACAGTTTGGGCACTTCGATGGAAGAGGGCGGCCTATCGTCTCATGACCTTTGGCCCCACATCTCCCGCAGAGGGACGCTCTGTGACAAACTGAACGTGTGTGGCCGTATCTCCAACAGTGATAGCAAACCAACGGACGTCAGTTTGGTCGGAACACCGTCTGACCCCAGCCAACTTGCAGTGAACGCAGCCCTTTCAAGCGCTGAAACGAAACTTCGTCTACTGAGAGGACAGCGTTGCGACCTCTCGCGCTTGCGAAACAAGTCCGCAGCTCGAGAGTTGAATCTTTGAGGGATTCATTTTGTTCTTCAAGTGCAACAACTATCCGTTCCTCTGGCAGACTTGGATCGACCCCGAAAATGATTATTTCAGGGGTGCGCCGTCTGGGCCTCGTTACTGCTAGATCCTTCGCAAACTCTGTATGCTCCAGTACGCTCTCCAGCTTCGCGAGGTCTTCCACGGATTGAGCGTGGAAGGCTATTCCGCCTCCCGAGATTGGTCTACTGCTCCTGATAGAAATCCGGGAGCTCACTGGGTCTACTTTGCTTGCTACTAGCTTGAGCGTCTCAGCGGAAGAAGCTACGGCTTGTTCGCCTGTCCCCTTTGGACGAACGAAGAGGATGAATTCCTCTTTCGGCGTGGTCTTTGTCGGAGAATTGGACCCCTGCCGCTGACCTTGGGCCGCCATTTCCCCTGGTCGCTGTCGAGCAGATTTTGTCGGAACTTTTCCGTCAGCCTTTCGACCATCTTTCGGGTATCCCTTTTGTTCCGACTTCTGCAGCTTCTTCCTCG
Organism: Maratus michaelseni; assembly: GCA_963931845.1. Classification (NCBI taxonomy): domain Eukaryota; kingdom Metazoa; phylum Arthropoda; class Arachnida; order Araneae; family Salticidae; genus Maratus; species Maratus michaelseni. Next base: position 428,588,947 of record OZ007592.1, read on the forward strand.
ACTTATTAACTACTACTGTCCAAGGTTCTTCTCCCTTTTGAGGAGTTTCACCTGCTGGACGTGCGTTCAAGGTTGGGTCCGCCTTTTCAGAAGTCAGCTTGTCCTTTCGGTTCTTCACTTTCGACTTCTTTCCAGACTTTCCCTGCTTGGAGGAAGAACGTTCCTTCTTTGGGTGCTTCTTCTGACTCGTGTGGGTGTCTCTGTCCTCCCTCCGAGGCTTCTTCCGCTTCCTCTTTTTGGGAGGTCGCGTGGAAGTCTCTTCTGCGGGTTGACTGTCATGCCCGTCCTTGTCAGTTTCTGCAACCCTAAGGACCTCTGGATCGTCCCTTGCTTTTCGAGCAGTCCTGCTTTTCTTCTGAGCCGCCTTAGTCTCTGCTCCCTGTTGGGAGTTTTGTTCGGGTCGCTCATCGGTCGGCAGGTCCGCTGTCTTTGCAAGTTCTGAGGTCGAGGCGTCTGTCGTGTGCCCAAGTTCGCCCTCCTTCGTAGCCGCCGTAGTCGCCACCTCTACGAGGCTTTGTTCGGGTCGCCCGTCGGCAGAAGGGCACGTTGGAACGTCCGACTGCCTCTCCGAGGAATCCGCGGATGTCGTGTTCTCAAGTTCGCCCTCCTTCGGAACCGCCTTAGTCGTCACCTTTTCAGGCTTTGTTCGGGTCGTTCGTCTGCAGGTGGGCACGTTGAGTCGTCCGACTTCCGCTTTTTCCTGTCCTTCCATTTACGGCGAGGTTTTTTCTTCCGTGGCTTGCTAGTCTGGGAGGACTTGGCAACCATTTTTGGAAGTTTTATCTGCACCGTTTTTGACTTCATGTCTGGGAACGAGGCCTTCGACACTACCGTCTCTCCAAGCTTTGGTACCGTCTCCGTCCGGTCGAAACGATCTGACATACGGCGAACGTCCCTCGTACGGTGTGGTGTTGTGCCCACACCGACGTCGCAACCGTCAGAATGTGTCTCTCCCTTCTGTAAGGTTTTCCCATGGAGGAAACAGAGCCAGCTGTGCTGCCTCGAGACATACTCCATAAATGGGGTAATGAGCTCCGTGTAACCTTTCCAACGATATATCATATGAGTGATATTGGCAAAATTTAGAAAAGTACCCCAATTGGGGTTGCAAAGTGGGGGGTAAGGACACCGGAGATACATAGTATGATTAAGCAGTCACAGACCTTTCCAACGATATATGACATGAGGGGTGTCAACAAAATTTAGAAAAGTGCCCTGTTTGGGGGGCAAAGGGGGGGATGGACATTGGCGATGCATAATATGATTAAGCAGTCACAGACCTTTCCAACGATGTATCACATGAGGGGTGTGTGAAAAATTTAGAAAAGTGCCCCCCTTAGGGCGGGGGAGTGGCGGGATGGACCCCTGAGATGCATAACATGGATAAGCAGTCAAAGACCCTTCCAACGATATGCAGCATGAAGGGTGTGTGCAAAATTTAAAAAAGTACCCCCTTTTGGGGGCAAAGTGGGGGGATGGAAACGGGAGATGCATATTATGATTCAGCGGCCGCAGACCTTTCCAACGATATATTATATGAGGGATATGAGCACAATTTAGAAAAGTACCCCAATTGGGGTGGCAAAGTGGGGGTAGGGGCACCAGATTTGCATAATATGACTAAGCAGTCACAGACCTTTCCAACGATTTACGACATGAGGGGTGTCAACAAAATTTAGAAATGTGCCCCCCTTGGAGGCATAGGGGGGGGTGGACATCGGAGATACATAATATGAATAAGCGGTCACAGACCTTTCCAATGATATATGACATGAAGGCTGTCAACAAAATTTAGAAAAGTGCAACCCTTGGGGGGGGGAGTGGCGGGATGGACCCCGAAGTTGCATAACATGAATAAGCAGTCAAAGACCCTTCCAACGATATGTAACATGAAGGGTGTGTGCAAAATTTAGAAAAGTACACCCTTGGGGGGGCATAAAATGAAAAAGCGGTCACATGCCATTCAAATGATATATCATATGAGTGGTGTCAGCAAAATTTAGAAAAGTTTCAGCGCAGTGTGGGCAAAACGCGCTCCTTCACCCCCTCCCCATAGTTTTTGACATTGCCGCATTTTTAAATTTTATTCGCGTCCCTTCTCTCCCGCAAAAGTATTACAACTGTTTCTGAATTACATCAATTGTTTTGAACCGATAAGTTACATGTTTAAAAGAATGCACGATACACCGTAGAACTCAGTGCCCACACATTTCGTCCTTTGCAACTCAGCCAATGAGTTGACGGTTGTTCTTTTCCAGAAACAAAACAATGCTTCTTTAGGTTGAATTTCGTTCGTTTGATGCCCCATGGCAGAATGTGTGCGATGCAGCGACGTGTGTCACAGACTTTTTAGGGCACCTGCAGAGTAAAAAAATATATTAATCTTCTAGAAAAAAAATGCCGATTTCATCAAATGATCGTGGGAAAAACACGCATTTCATCAAAGGATTATGGAAAAACGTGAATTTCGTTAAAAGGCCACAGGAAAAACATGAATTATGCAAAAGGATCATGAAAGATAAGCAAAAAAGGAAATTTCACCAAAAGATCGCTCTCTTTTAGCAAATTTCGTATAAAATTGCAGAATAAAATGTATTTTATAAAAGAATCGCTGGGAAACGCGAATTTCATAAACGATCGTGAGAAAAATCTATCCTCTCTGCACATAATCTCCTCTATCGGCACATAAAAATCATGAATTTTGTCTATCAGGTGAATAAAAATACTTAATTTCGTAATCTTTTACCAAATTTCATCTAAAATTTGCAGAATAAAATGTATTTTACAAAAGAATCGCTGGGAAACGCGAATTTCATAAACGATCGTGAGAAAAATGCGAATTTCTTCAAAGGATCACTGAAAAATGCGAATTTCTTCAAAGGATCATTGAAAAAACGCAAATTTGTCAAAGGATTGCTGAAAAAACATGAATCTCGTCAAAAGGTAGCAGAGAAAGTGCGAATATCGTCAAAGGATCACAAAAAAGCAAATTTCATTAAAGGATCACAGAAAAACGCAAATTTCGTCAAAGGATAGCGGAAAAAATGCGAATTTCGTCAAAGGATTGCAGTTAAAACGTGAATTTCGTCAAATGATTACTGAAAAAACACAAATTATGTCGTAGGATGACTGAAAAAATCATTAATTTCATCCATCGGCACATAAATATCATAAATTTCGTCTATTGGGGGCATAAATATCCTTAATTTCGTCGGTCGGGTGCAGAATTTTTTTTTTCATCAATCGGGCGTGTAAAAATCATGAGTTTTATTTATCGGTCACCTAAAATTCACAAAATTCTTCAAACGGGCACATAAGAATCAAGAAATTAGTTGATCAGGCACGTAAAAATAATTAATTTCCTCTATCAGCACATAAAAATCATGAATTGTGTCTATCAGGTGCATAAAAATACTTAATTTCGTCGGTCAAGTGCAGAAAAAAATCGTCAATCGAGCGTGTAAAAATCATGAGTTTCGTTTATCAGGCATGTAAAAATCATGAATTTCGTCAATCGTGTGCATAAAAATAATGAATTTTGAAGAACAGGCACGTAAAAATCACTAATTAATCAAGTGAGTGAGTAAAATCATGAATTTTGTCAAACAGATGCAGAAAAATCACGAATTTCTTCAATTGAGTGCATAAAAATCGTAAATTTCGTTCATCAGGTGTGGCAAAATCATTAATTTCATCGATCGGGTGAGGAAAAATCATGAATTTTGTCAAACAGATGCAGAAAAAACGCAAAGGGAAAAAAGAAAATCAGAAAATCCTGCATTTGGCCAGTTTTTTCCATATTTGTAATCGCTAGTTTTTCAAGTTTTATCGCCGAGTGCTTATTTTTACCTTTAGGTGGCAATAAAGTCAATCGCCAATTTTCAATATCGCTCGCTGAAAGGCAAGTGCTAATTTTGTCCTGACAAAATGGTTATCGTATCAATAAAGTGTGTAGTGTATTTAATGAATTCTGCATCGACTGTCACCTGGTATAATGACAATTGTGTACAATTTATCACGTTTGATGGAGTTTTTAAGTTTCAAGTTTAGATTATTATATTTTTAGGTAGTTTTTCATTCTATTATTTTATTGAATCATTGAAGATAGAAACATATCTATTTCTGTGTTCATGATCGAGTTCTTCGTATATGTTTTGATTCTTCGTATATTGTTTGCGAAATTATTTAGTGCACATAATATAATTGTAAAGCATGCTTTATATACATTCTGGTGTATTTTTTCTTCTTTTTATGCTGTATGTATTTTGCTACATTAAAATTTTTAAACATAAAAGTAACTAGATGGAACCCGTCCAAACGTGGCGGAAAAAAATACTATAACAATATCAGTAAAATAAGCTTCTTTATTATTTAAGTGGGGCTTCGTACGAAACAGTCTTTCAAATATTTTATTTTAAAAAATCCCCCCCCCCCTAGTGAAATGCTATTTCCGATGCAAACTCCAAATGAACACTCCGTAAACAAATGTGTAATGCAAATCAGTTTGACATTATCACCATATTCCCCACGACAAAAAAAAAAAAAAAAAAAAAAAAAAAGAGGGCATGGACTTTTAAAGTATCAAGTATCATACAAATAGTCCTATCATAAAGTAGCCCCGCCAGTGGCTGAGAGGTTCGGCTCTCGAAGCTGGTAGACGGGAGGTGCTGGGTTCGATCTTAATCGCGCCCGTCGGCCTAATCTTTCGGAGTTTTCGTGGTTTTCTTCGAGCCGTGGATTTATCCATGCGTAAATACGGGTTAGGTTCCCTTAGAAAGACCCCCCACGAAGGGCACTCCCCCTGGGCCTATTTCCCAAGTGTAGATAATTGGCCGTCAACAATCAACCCAACCCAACCCTATCATAAAGTATCATAAAAATTTCCTACTTTCATCTCATATTCAGTAAATAAAAGAACATAGTATAAGCACCCCCCCCCCTGTGATAATGCAATCGAATGAGCTCCTATGCGCATATGTATTGCATCTGCCCAGAGGCACCGTTGAAATTCGACGTTAAAAAAAGTTTTCAAATGTTTAAATTAAAAGTTTTAAAATGACCTCTTTAATCATTGTTCCTTTCAAATCCATATCTTCTAAAACGCATCCACTGTTTTAAGCTAATCAATTTTTATGTAAAAATGAAGAATTTTTGTTAAAAATAATAAATTAATATAAAGATGAAGGGAAATTTTAATGTTTTCAATTGTAATTTATTTGTATGGTTTCTTCTATCCCTTTACATAATCAGGATGATTATTCCTTTTCCATCACAGTCGGTCTCTTATACAGTTAAATATCCAATGGATCTTAAAAAAAAAAAAATAACAGTTCCTAGCATATTCTGATTCAACATATACATCAACGAATTCAACATATCAATTTTATGTTAATCATAAACTAAAAATAGTTTTTTTTTCTTTTGACAGATTTTATATTAGCGCCAAAATACTCTATCTTATGGATAATCTTATCTTATGATTTATCAGGTTTTTATTTATTTTATTTTTTCACTTTTCATGAAGGTTAGGGATACCTATTTTCAATTGTTGCAACTTTCCAAAGGGCTATTTTACATTATTAAAACAAACGGATGGTCTTTGTTGAGATAGAATTGAAAAATATTTCATGCTTGAAAATTATTTAAAAAGTCGTTAAATTAAGCGGCAGATTTCAAATAAATTTCAATCGAAAGCTAATTTTTTTTCTAATTGAGGATGTAAGAATTGAAATTGAAAATGTAGTAAAAAAAAAAATAAATTTTTAGTATTTAGAAGTGATGTAAGCGCGATGAAAGCTAAAGCGATAGTGTCGTTTGTTGTCACAACCGTTATATATTTCTAAATATTGCCACTGTGTTTTGGTTGGCGTCCAAAAGTAGACTACCATTTTTTGAAATCGAAAGAAAAATTCACAGTGAAAGAAATAAGACTTTGCCGCTAATAAGGAACTGTTAAATGAACTTATAACAAACCTACCAAAATCTACCCTATATATATAAAATCCTAATGAAACGAATTTGTGAAACGATTTTATGAAACGAATTTATGAAACGATTTTATGAAACGACTGATTAAACGACTGATTATGTTCTAGGGCTATTTTTAATAAAATATTAAACGCTTGATGGTGAAATAAATACCAATTGTTCATAAAAATCCGCGGATGTCAAAACTGGTAATAGAATTTTGAAAATGGAATTAGTTTTCGAGATATTAATTTTTTTCTAATTTTAATGACATTTCTGTAATGATGGCAACTAATTACTCAGTTTTTTTGTGACAAAAAAGGGAAAAAAATTGAAAAGGATCCGGATAGGGATTATTGATTTCTTTTTTTTCGTCATTTTCAAATTGAAATTGAATTTATATTTTATTTCAATCGATAATGAAGACACGATTGTAATTAAATTATGTTTTTCGGGAAAATTTGAAAAAAAATCACATTTCTATCGTCAGGATTCAATCGTCTGTCAGAATTTAATTTAATTTATAAACTGAAAATATTTTGAATAAATTCGTCCAAATGACGTCATTTATGTAAACGCAAAAGAAAGGGGGGGGGGAGGAATTAATAGTAATTATTATTTATTGATATCATTTTGTTATTTTTTGTAAAATTTAATTAAACGAATTTATAAAATCACTAATTCGGATATTTAGAACGAATATATAAAATATTAATTGCCCAACTGAACGGAAGGAGAATAAAATATCCTGCTTCATTTTTTCCGCCAAGCTTTTTAAAAAAGCGTCAAAACACCTATAATAGAAAAGCAGCAAAAGTTCATTGGGTTTGTTTTCATAACTTTTGGCAACAAATGTACGTATATTAACGAATCTATCCCTTTTTGAAGCTCGAATTACGCCAAACCTGAAAGCAAAGAATCCTATACTGGAAAAGTACCCGATTTTCTTATGGGCAATATTCAAGTGACATAACATGATGTAAAATTATCGCGGATTGCAAATTTGTTTAAATATCTCATCAATTGATGCCGAATAAATGCAGGCATGCATGCACAAAATATTTAATTAATTTTGTATGATAAATAATTATTAGAAAATTCGTATGTACATATTAATTAAAATAAATAATTTACATATTTAAAATAACATGAAAATATGCATGATGGTGCACTAAAATAGAGAGAAAATTAAAACCTGTTACTGAAAATGTCTATAACATAGTACTTTTCAATACCGTGGTTCTTAATGTTATTCGCAAGCAGATGGATTTTTTCTCATCCTTAAACGCAAAGGAAGAATAGAATACAGATCGTTGTTATAAAAGTCCGAGAGGTAGCCACAATTTAAACCTAACCATTTTATACAAGCTGGTTTTCAAGTTGTAATTGATTTTACTTATCAATCCCGAAAACAGTCGTCAGTTGTCGCAACAGCTGTGTATGAGGCCATGATAATCAAAAAATGCCCAATTAAAACGTTAAAAGCATGGCAACCCAATTACAGATTTACCAATATTTTTAAAATAAAGCACGCTGTCATGTTTTTAGAGGATTCGAAGTCTGAGCGGGGGTTGGCGAGCGTAGCTCGCAGGGGGTAGGCCCCCTAGTAATTTCTATAAAATATTAGCCTTATATTGTTTATTCTAGCTAAAAATACAATCATTATTTCAAGTTTTTTTTTTCATGAAATTCTTTACTTTTGTGAATTTTTTTATTAAAAAAGGAAATCTAAATAATTAAAATACTATAATTCCAATAACTTAATCCTATAATTTAAAAAAAGTAATTGGTAACATGTAATCAAGGTATGTAATCAAGATGAAGCAACCAATAAAGGCTCCAGTTCTAATCTTTAAAATTAACAAGTTGGAAATTGTACGTCAAACGTTACAAACGAGGTGCGTACGTACGCACGTTTTAGAATTAAATTCATAATATCCCGTGCGTAGAACGGGTTAAACAGCTAGTTAAGTATATATTTTATGACACTGTTCATACAAATATCTTAACTAGTTATATAAATATTCAGATATATATGTATCAGCTAGTTATATAAATATTCAGATCTTGATGATTTTTAATTCTGTGAAATGAATTATATCGTCTGCAGATTAATTTCTGTATTAAAATAAGTATCCCGGTCGCTTGACGATTTAACATCCATCGGAAGCTCCTCTAACAAAAAAGCACCGATTTAAAAAAAAAATCAAATTTCTTAATAAATATTTTTATTAATATCTCCTAAAGTTTTGATTCGATTTTAATAAAATTTGAAATGTCTCGACAAAATTCTGCAAAGATAATATATTTTAAATTGCAAACCATTTGGTTGGGTAGTTTTTGCGTTGTTATATGCGGACAGACAGACAGACAGACGGACGGACAGACGGACGGACCAAGCGACGACTATAGGTGCTACGTATTTATATAATTACGAACGCACCTAAAAATTGAAATATCAGTTAATATTACGCCATGTTGACACATTCATATAAATTTTTCTTTTTAGTTTTATCAATGTTAAAATGCATTTCAAGCTAAGCATAACGTCATTTTCACCGGTACAAACTTTTCACACGTACATTTATGCTTAAGCATCATGCATACAAATAAAAATATATTTTGCATTTAATTGTAATGAAAAAAATGGCATCAACAAAGTTATAATGCTTAATGATAAAATGAACCCAATGGACAATATTTCCGTGACGTCACAGTAAATATGAATTTTTATTTGCTTATAAAACACACGTTTACATATTTTTACCGAAATACTTAAACATTTTAACTATATTTTAACTTACAAATTAAAAAATTCGGCCTAAAAGTCACGTGCTTTTATTATTTAATATTTATTTTTTATACTCGCAATCATTGAGTTCAGAAAATAAACTCTGTACGTCGCAACAGTGGGCGTTAATCCGATTGCCGACTTTATGACGTCATAAGCAGAAGTAAAATTTTAATTTAAGATTACGGCTAATTAATTAAATTTTCGAACAAACGAATGTACGATAACAAATATGTGACCAAATATCTTTCATTTAAAAAAAGAATGCTGTAATTTGATGTAGTAGTTTGTTCTTACGGATTGTCGAAACAAAGCGCTTAGCGTTTTAAATATATAGACTAGATGGAACCCGTCAAAACTTGACGGCAAACAATTTAATATGAATTACAAATATTTATATGAATATTTTACCAGCCCGGCATTGCTCCGGCATATGACAAAAATCTTAGCTATGTTTAAAATCAGTGTTGATTTCTGAAAATATCTTCAGTGCATGCATCTATATACGTATGTAAAAAATCTAATTCATAAAGTGTGAAAATAAAAATTACTATTACTTGCGGTACACCCAAGAGGTGTAGTGAACTCTAACCCTTTATTAACCTTTCAGCGGCTATATGCGTTAGTTAATGATATGCGTTAGTTATGATAAGTTTTAAACAAACATGGTTTTTCAAAGAATTTCCTCTTACAAACAGTATTGAAAATCAATTTTTACTATTGATATATATAAAAGCGCATATTTTTAACTGACGTTAGTATGGGAAGTATTTCATATCCTGTGCTGGTTGGCCTGTGCTGGTCGATTTGCCAAAAAATCCAAAATAGCGCGAAAAGGGATGTGACGTCACATACATAAAGTTCATTCCAGTAGTTAAAAATGCAACCCCAAAGACTTAAGATCTCAACAATCACACCAAACACTTATCGTCAAAATCAACTCGCCAAAAAAACCAGCACAGGTTACGGAACTCTTCCCTAAAATATTTTCTTACAATTATTTTTCTTAGAAAATATAAAATAAATAATTTTTAGGCTTATGCTATATGAATTATTTTCATTGTACATAAATATGTTACAAATATATATATATATATGATTTTTACTCTTAAAAATTTAGTCTGAGTCTCAGAATTTTCACACACGTTTTTCTTGCTTAATTAAACGCCATTGAGCAATGAGGCATATTTCCAAGATCAGCTAAAATGAGAAAAAAATATATATATACACCCAATACAGTACTTTTATGTTAGCTGGGTGCCAGTGATAACTGGCCAAATCTTGTTTCAGTTGCAACCCATTCAATTTAAATGATCTGAACTCAATGATTTCAATTTTGATTTCAATTCTATTCTTGGATTTTGTTATTTGTATTGAAGTGTTTGTGGTTACGTATTTCTTCATGATTATATTTTAGCCATTTTTAAGTAAGTTTTTAAAGACATTAATTATGCTGCAATGTTAAAATATTGGTTGTTTGTTATTAGCTAACGTTAAAAAATTGTCGAGAAAAAAAGGGTTGGCGAGATTAAAAAATTTTGGCGATCACTGGCGTCCGACTAACATAAAAGTATCCAAAATACATATATTCAGACATTTCAGTGCCCATTTCGATGTTAGGAAAAAACACACAGATGTCCTATACGCACCACATTGGCGCAGTTTTTCCCCCGCCAATTTGGCGAAAACTTTGTTTTTGAGTATTAGTTACAAATAGCATGCAATAATAGCATGTGATTTTTTATTTCAATATAAAAATAAAATAACGTAATAAATGAAATAGCTTTTTTTATTTAAAAAAGGGAAATAAAAATAAATAAATGATAGTTTGATATAAGTAAATATTACATAATAAAAACAATTTATAGAATTAAAACAAAAAATAAAAGTAAATAAACAGCAATATAAACAAAATAATCGGGTTACCATGTGAGGCATAAAATTGCCATTTTGTTGCAATCGCGCCAACGTGGTGCGTATATGACATCTGTGCCAAACATTTGAGGTATTTTTCCGTTATAAGCACACCATTGTCGCCAAGCATACATTTACATACATTTAATACATATATTTACATACATACATTTACATACATTATGTATTAGCATACATTTTGGCATGGTGTCCGTATAACGGAAAAGTACCACATTGGAATTTTATTGTGTAGTACATCAAAAATTACCTGTATAGATTTGTTGGGAATTTTTGAAATTTTCGCCACATTTTTTCATTAGAGGCAAAAAGTGCATGAAAATAGAGTAAAATTTAATAAAACCAAGCAAAAATATTGTTGCAATAATAGAGTAACATTTGGAGAGTAATAAATACATACAACAATAAGTATTTACAATGTTAGTAAAAATGTTATAATATGCAAGCTGAATGTAGATATTTATTTTTATTAAGATAAACATTGTTTCATTATAACTCAGTCATATATAAAACTGTATACATAAAAACTATAATATATAGCTAAAATAAAAGTATCGTAAAATAATATAAAAATAATTCATATAAATATAATTAAATTCGTGTGTTTAATAAAAAAAGTCCTTCCGGCCTGTACCGGGAGGAAAAGGTAGCTTTCCTATATCTTCGTTTTAAAATTTTAGCTAATGTTACACGAAAACAGCAACTTAAAATGCAAATAAAACGTTTACAAAAGATTCGTTAATACTGAATTTGAATAAGAAATTCGCCAAATTATGAGCAATAGCCAAATTGGCTTCATTTATGAAGACTTATTTTGGTCGCCAAATTTGGCGATATTTCGCCAAATGTCACCAAGTTTGGCGAGAATTTGGCGCTAACGGATATGAATATATAGTTTTATGCGTTTGATTGGGAAAATTATTACAACAATGAAAATTTTTGTAATGTGGTGTCTTGTTTCAAAATGTCAGCCACCTTAGAATTTCAAACTGCTCTATCTCCGCCGTTTTTTAAGATAGAGGTAAAACAAAAAATGCTCTGGAATCCTCGTTTCAAGGCCTAACACTAAATTAAAAAATAAATTTGAATTTTTAAATTTTGTACATTTATTTTAGTTTTAAATTTTTAATTGGCCGCCATCTTGAAACAAAATGGCGGACCAAGCTGTCCAACGAACTCGGTCGAGACATTGGTGAGCTTAATACACACAATTAATTTCATCAAAATTGATTTATAAATACGAGCGTTATCGTATGACATAGGTCAGATATATATATATCTACCCTATATATAAAAAATCCTAATGTAACGAATTTGTGAAACGATTTTATGAAACGATTTTATGAAACGACTGATTAAACGACTGATTATGTTTCAGGGCTATTTTTAATAAAATATTAAACGCTTGATGGTGAAATTAATTACCAATTGTCAATAAAAATCCGCGGATGTCAAAACTGGTAATAGAATTTTGAAATTGGAATTAATTTTCGAAATATTAATTTTTTTGTAATTTTAATGACATTTCTGTAATGATGGCAACTAATTACTTAGTTTTTTTGTGACAAAAAACGGAAAAAAATTGAAAAGGATCCCTATAAGGATTATTGATTTCTTTATATTCGTCATTTTCAAATTGAAATTGAATTTATCTTTTATTTCAACCGATAATGAAGACAAGATTCTGATTAAATTATGTTTTTCAGGAAAATTTGAAAAAAATTACATTTCTATCGTCAGGATTCAATCGTCTGTCAGCATTTAATTTAATTTATAAACTGAAAATATTTTGAATAAATTCGTCCAAATGACGTCATTTATGTAAACGCAAAAGAAAGGGGGGGAAAAGGAATTAATAGTAATTATTATTTATTGATATCATTTAGTTATTTTTTTGTAAAATTTAATTAAACGAATTTATAAAATCACTAATTCGGATATTTGAAACGAATGTATAAAATAATAATTGCCCAACTGAACGGAAGGAGAATAAAATATCTTGCTTGGTTTTCTATCCTGCTTGGTTTTTTCCGCCAAGCTTTTTAAAAAAAGCGTCAAGACCCTTATAATAGAAAAGCACTAAACGTTCATTGGGTTTGTTTTCATAACTTTTGGCAACAAATCTATGTATATTAACGAATCTATCTCTTTTTGAAGCTCGAATTACGCCAAACCTAAACGCAAAGGATCCTATATTGGAAAAGTACCCGATTTTCTTATGGACAATATTAAAGTGACATAACATGGTGTAAAATTATCGCGGATAGCAAATTTGTTTAAATATCTCATCAACTGATGCCGAATAAATGCAGGCATGCAGGCATGCATGCACAAAATATTTAATTAATTTTGTATGATAAATAATTATTAGAAAATTCGTATATACATATTAATTAAAATAAATAATTTACATATTTAAAATAACATGAAAATATGCATGATGGTGCACTAAAATAGAGAGAAAATTAAAACCTGTTACTGAAAACGTCTATAACATAGTACTTTTCAATACTGTGGTTCCTAATGTTATTCACAAGCAGATGGAATTTTTCTCATCCTTAAACGCAAAGGAAGGATAGAATACAGATCGTTGTTATAAAAGTCCGAGAGGTAGCCACAATTTAAACCTAACCATTTTATACAAGCTGGTTTTCAAGTTTTGTAATTGATTTTACTTATCAATCCCGAAAACAGTCGTCAGTTGTCGCAACAGCTGTGTATGAGGCCATGAAATCAAAAAATGCCCCATTAAAACGTTAAAAGCATGGCAACCCAATTACAGATTTACCAATATTTTTAAAATAAAGCACGCTGTCATGTTTTTAGAGGCCTCGAAGTCTGAGCGGGGGTTGGCGAGCGTAGCTCGCAGGGGGTAGGCCCCCTAGTATATATATATATATATATATATATATATATATATATATATATATATATATATATATATATCTGACCTATGTCATACGATAACGCCCGTATTTATGAATCGATTTTGATGAAACTAATTGTGTGTATTAAGGTCACTAATGTCTCGTCCGAGTTCGTTGGCCAGCTTGGTCCGCCATTTTGTTTCAAGATGGCGGCCATTTACAAATTTAAAACTAAAATAAATATACAAAAAAATTAAAAATTCAAATTTATTTTTTAATTACTTGTTAGGCCTTAATACAAGGATTCCAGAGCATTTTTTGGTTTACCTCTATCTTAAAAAATGCCTGAGATAGAGCAGTTTGAAATTCTAGGGTGGTTGACATTTTGAAACAAAACAGCACATTAACACGATTACTCGCAAATTATTTTCTTTCATTGTTGTAATAATTTTCCCAATCATACGCATAAAACTATATATTCATATCCGTTAGCGCCAAATTCTTGCCAAAATTGGCGACATTTGGCGAAATATCGCCAAATTTGGCGACCAAAATAAGTCTTCATAAATGAAGCCAATTTGGCTGTTGCTGAATAATTTGGCGAATTTCTTATTCAAATTCAGTATTAACGAATCTTTTGTAAACGTTTCTTTCCATTTTAGCTTGCTGTTTTCGTGCAACTTTAGCTAAAATTTTAAAACGAAGATATAGTAAAGCTACCCTTTCCTCCCGGTACAGGCCGGAAGGACTTTTTTGTATTGAAAGCTACCTAATAATGTGGAAAAATTGGGTTTTCTTGCCAAAATGTCGCAAAAAAAATCGCGCCAATCCATGTGCGTCTGCGACATCTGTTTAATAAAATCATTCAATGGTATTTTTTTAATACATAAAATTTATTAATGTTTAAAAACAAATTTATGAGTAATTTAATATATTTTTTTAATATTTTTCTATTAGTTTTATTGTTTCAACAAATGTTAAAAGTACATATATTGGTGACATTGATATTTTTTGAACGTAATTGATCTTTGTTTAGAATTCTACCTTGCCCAGATAGTTTGAAGTTACAGTCAGAGTGATAGTTGCAGCGTCTTCTTGCGATTGACTGTATGCGTCATACGCAGATGTAAATTTTTAATTTAAAATTACGGCTAATTAATAAAATTTTCGAATAGACGAATGTATGATAACAAATATATTTCATTTCCAAAAATGAATGATGTAATTTGATGTAGCAGTTTGTTCTCATGGATTGTCGAAAGAACATGCTTAGTGTTTTAAATATATAAGATAGATTATTTTTCATTTATCCTCGTAACAACAGGGTTCATAGAATAAACTCTGTGTCTCACAAAAAATGGGCGTTATCAGATTGCCGACTTTATGACGTCATAAGAAAATGTAAAATTTTAATTGAAAATTACGGCTAATTAATTAAATTTTCGAACAAACGAATGCACGATAACAAATCTGTGTTTAAATATCTTTAATTAAAAAAAAGAATGATGTAATTTGATGCAGTAGTTTGTTCTCACGAATTGTCGAAAGAAAACGCTTAGCGTTTTAAATATATAGATGGTCAAATTTTTAGTAGGATTTTTTTTAAGTAGTTTATTTTCTACTTGGTAAAGCTGAAATTTCATTTTTTTTAATATAATATTTCAGATGTTTTAATAGTTACATTCGGCTGTAAAATATTGAAAAGTTTTGATTATATATAAAAGTTTGAAAATTAGTTGCCACTTTTTTGTTGTTGTTTATTGATAGTCTACTGCATATATATACACACTAGCTGTTACCCGTGACTTCGTTCACGTAACATTAAATGAAGAATAAATACACTAGGACTTCCCTCAAAGGGATTAGTCTGAGTGATATTGCTGAGAACATAGGGATAACAATTACAATATGAAGAAAAAGAGCAAATTAAATGATAGAATTACAAAATATCATATATAAATTCATATACACTGTTAAAAAAATAGAAAAGAAGTACCGTTCATCAGATGTGTTGTCATAATTTTTTTTAACATGTGGCAAACAATCTCATTTTCTTAAGCGCGTATTGCGCAAAACTTGAAAAAAAACAAAAACGCCGGATCTTTCAAAACGCCAAGCTTTTTAAAGTTACGTAATTAGATTTGCAGCCAATAGATTATTCTATCAAGCGTGGGTTAACGCAAATTTAATTTCATTGTTGCACATTTTTTTGTGTGTAAATTTAAAATTTTTCTTCCTTGATTATATATCTATTACGTATAACTGTTTATAGAAACTCTTACACTTCAAATCACATTGATAGCATGCTTTGCTACAAACCAGATTGCAAAACTATAGTCTAAAATACTAATAAAGTATACAAAAAATCTTTCGATGACTTCTGTAAAATAACTTTTACATTAAATCTCCATATCGGCAAAATTGAAAAATTATATATATTTCAAAGTTAAGCTTAACAGATACTTATTGATTATTCTCTAGAGGCTCTGCCCCCTGCGCCTTTACTCTGCCAAACCACAGACTTTTCTTTTGTCTGTCTGTCTCTCCACAATCTGTCTCTTTCCCTATCCGTTCTTCTGCCCGTCTCTCTAACCGATTGTCTATCTCTCTACACGTCTCGCTACCTGTCTGTATTTCTCTACCGGTCTCGCTACCCGCCAATCTATTTCTCTAACCGTCTGTCTATCCGTCTAACTACTTGTATGTCTAGCCGTGTCTCTATCCAATTCGCTACACATTTGTCTATCTGTCTCGCTACCCGTCTGGCTATACGTCTCTCTACCCATCTTCTTACCCATCTCCGTACACATCTACTGTCTCGCTACTCGTCTGTATACCAGTTTCACTATTCGTCTGTTTTTGTACCCGACTCGTTACCAATCTCATTAACGGTTAGTCAACTCGTCTCTGTACTCATCTCTCTACTCGTCTCTTTATCTACCACGCTACGCGTCTCGCAACCTTTTTCGCTATATTCTTGTCTACCGGTGTCGCTACTCGTCTCGTGACCCATCTCGCTGCCCCTCTGTCAATCCTCTTTGTACCTTTCTCTCTAGCCGTCTGTCTATTCGTTTCGCTACCCGTCAGCCTACCTATGTCGCTACTCGTCTCGCTACCCATTTGTTTACTCGTCTTTCTACCTCTCGCCACCTCCTCCCAATATTTAAACAATTCATTTATTAATATACAGAAGCCGTTTATCAGTTATTAAATGCAAACAGAAGTAATTTATCTAATAAGTGCAATCTGATGTAATTTTTTTAAAAATACATATATAAACCTGAATAATAATTCATCAGTTTTGTGTTCATAGTTGTTTATATCATTTGACAGTAAATTTCAACTTCTTAAACCTGAATTGTCTCAAGCTTTTTAAAAAACCCACAAGGTCTGTATAACTGCAAAGTACCCTGAGGGCTGTATTAGCTACATGTTATTAAGTTAAGTGAAATTTTCGTTATCGCGTTTGCAGCCAGTTGCTTATGTCTGAAAGGCTTAACGCCATTTTAAATTCATTACTGTAACTTCTTTTCTTTTCTTTTCTTTTTTTGGGGGGGTAGGGGGGAGAGGTTTCAAATATATACATTTAAATTAAAACTTTTGCCTCCATGCCATTAGTGTTGTTTGTATTATTAACTAATACCTTGTAGACCGAGCTTCATTTGAAACAAATGTAAAAGACTTCTTCTACCGTTTTTTTTAGGAGAAACTTTCGTAATTGGGCCCAAAGCCAATCGGAGTATTTAATATCATTATTTTAACACTTAAACAGTTAAAACAATATTGTTGCTAGCTTTGCTCTTGTTTGAGACCAGCCTTGCCTGTGTATCTGAATGGGGAAAACATTCGTATCCTATGTCGGTTGGCGAAAAAAAATTTAAATGTTGCCAAAAGGTAGTTTTAGCATCTTACAAAATTTTTCAAGAGAGCGGTAAAACATGTTTCTGAAATATTTACAAACATACGTTTATTAAAGCATGTTTTTGTGCCAACTTAAAAATTTAAGCACGATGCTAAAATAGAATTTTATCACCATATTCGATATTTTAATAAGTAATGAAAATACATAAACAAACTTATTTAACAAACCTAAGAGGCATTTTTGTGATACATAATTGTTATTGTCAGGGGGGTAAATTGTAAACAATTAATAAACGGCTAGTAAATAATAAATAGCATTTAAAATCTAAAAATGGAGAAGTGGTCCGCATAAAAAGGCAAAACATAACATTATACGCTTGATATATGTAAATCTTTTTTTATTTTTTAATATTTCCGAAGGCACAGATAAAAAGGTAAAAATCTCTTTTCCAAATCCCAAATAGAAAATATACAAAATAGAATGCCAAATAGAAAAATAGAAAAATATCTGCAAAAAAATATATTTACATAATACTACATCTGCAAAAAAATAAGATTTAGAAAAAGTAAGCCAAATCCTGCAGATCCCAACACTCACATCGAAAAGCTTATCACCAAAAAAGAACTCGCCAAATCTTACGGCACAGGAGATGAATTTTTCTCTCTGAATGCAGAATATTAGTTTTTTTCTTGTACGATGGGTGATTATAATATAATTATTTCATTTCACATACTACATACCGTTTGATATATTGGTACTTTTATGTTATCCTGGCGCAGTTGATAAATCGCCACATATTGTTCCTATAACATATTCATATTGAATTCATTTCATTTAAATTTAAACCTTTCACTCATTTAATTTAAAATACATGCCTTTCATTATTCCCATTTAAAATGCTAAAAAGAGAAGAAAAAAAAAGAAATAATGCCATAAATCGAAACCTTTTTTTTAAACACCAAATATATATATTTTTTTTAATTTACACACGCGAAATAAAAAAAGCTGCTGAGATTTGCGCCAAATCTCTAAAATCAAGTCTACCAAGTTATTGCGGGGTTTTTCTTTCAAACAGAAAAAAATCCAGATTAATTTTCGATTTCTACTAAATTGAAATATATTTTATTGTGCTGAATATTAGTGCGTGCAAATTTTTTTGCTCCATGTATTCCATGAACTTTTCAATTCCGATTGTCTACGAAAATCTCCCGCCGGTGAAAATGACGTACGTACAAAATTTTCGTGACGTATGTACTTTAATTGTGCTTTTTTATCTATATTTTTAATATAATTTCCAAACGGTTTGACATTTATTCTTGGTAATAAATAGACGTCGTTGTCACCTTTATAGGTAACTGCTGTAAAAATTTGAACGAAATCCGTTAAATATTTTTTGAGTTATGCTTGACGAAAGGTTTTAATATCCATCGTAGCTATATATGGGGCAAAGTAATACTGCGCTGTGTATGAGTCTTCGTTGCACTCAGACAACTAGGACTTCCCTCAAAGGGATTAGTCTGAGTGATATTGCTGAGAACATAGGGTTAACAATTACGATATAAAGAAAAAGAGCAAATTAAATGATAGAATTACAAAATATCATATATAAATTCATATACACTGTCAAAAAAATAGAAAAGCAGTACCGTTCATCAGATGTGTTGTCATGATTTTTTTTAATATATGGCAAAGAATCTCATTTTCTTAAACGCGTATTGCGCAAAACTTGCAAAAAAAAAAAAAAAAAAAAAAAAAAAAAAAACGCCGGATCTTTTAAAACGCCAAGCTTTTTAAAGTTACGTAATTGGATTTGCAGCCAATAGATTATTCTATCAAGCGTGGCTTAACGCAAATTTAATTTCATTGTTGCACCTTTTTTTGTGTGTGAATTAAAAAAAATTTCTGCCTTGATTATATATCTATTATTTGTATAACTGTTTATAGAAACTCTTACACTTCAAACAACATTGATAGCATGGTTTGCTACAAACCAGATTGCAAAACTATAGTCTAAATTACTATTAAAGTATACAAAAAATCTTTCGATGACTTCTGTAAAATAACTTTTACATTAAATCTCCATATCGGTAAAATTGAAAAATTATATATATTTCAAAGTTAAGCTTAACAGATACTTCTTGATTATTCTCTAGGAGGTTCTGCGCCCTGCGCCTTCCCTGTGCATTTACTGCGCCAATCCGCTGATTTTTCTTTTGCCTGTCTGTCTGTCTCTCCACAATCTGTCTGTTTCCCTATCCGTTCCTCTGCCCGTCTCTCTAACCGATTGTCTATCTCTCTACACGTCTCGCTACCTGTCTCTATATTTCTCTAGCGGTCTCTCTACCCGCCAATCTATTTCTCTAACCGTTTGTCTATCCGTCTAACTACTTGTATGTCTAGCCGTGTCTCTATCCACTTCGCTATCCATTTGTCTATCTGTCTCACAACTTGTCTATCTGTCTCTCTACACGTCTGGCTATACACCTCTCTACGCATCTTCTTACCCATCTCCGTACCCATCTACTGTCTCTCTACTCGTCTCTATACCCGTCTCACTATCCGTCTGTTTTTGTACCCGACTCGCTACCAATCTCATTACCCGTCAGTCAACTCGCCTCTGTACTCATCTATCTACTCGTCTCTTTATCTACCACGCTACGCGTCTCGCAACCTTTCTCGCTACATTCCTGTCTACCGGTGTCGCTACCCGTCTCACTATCCGTCTGTTTTTGTACCCGACTCGCTACCAATCTCATTACCTGTCAGTCAACTCGTCTCTGTACTCATTTGTCTACTCATCTCTTTATCTACCACGCTACGCGTCTCGCAACTTTTCTCGCTACATTCCTGTCTACCGGTGTCGCTACCCGTCTCGTGACCCATCTCCCTACCCCTCTGTCAACCCTCTTTTTACCTTTCTCTCTAGCCGTCTGTCTATTCGTTTCGCTACCCGTCAGCCTACCTATGTCGCTACTCGGCTCTCTACCTGTTTGTTTACTCGTCTTTCTACCTCTCGTCACCTCTTCCCAATATTTAGTACAGAAGCCGTTTATCAGTTATTATATGCAAACAGAAGTAATTTATCTAATAAGTGTAATCAGATGCAATTTTTGTTTAAATACATACAAAAACCTGAATAATAATTAATCAGTTTTGTGTTCATAGTTGTTTATATCATTTGACAGTAAATCTCAACTTCTTAAACCTGAATTGTCTCAAGCTATTTTAAAAAACCACAAGGTCTGTATAACTGCAAAGTACCCTGAGGGCTGTATTAGCTACATGTTATTAAGTTAAGTGAAAGTTTCGTTATCGCGTTTGCAGTCAATTGCTGATGTCAGAAAGCGTGGCTTAACGCCATTTTAAATTCATTACTGTAACTTTCTTTCCTTTTATTTTTTTTTTGGGGGGTGGGGGGTAGGGGGGAAAGGTTTCAAATATATACATTTAAATTAAAACTTTTGCCTCCAAGCCATTAGTGTTGTTTGTATTATTAACTAATACCTTGTAGACCGAGCTTCATTTGAAACAAATGTAAAAGACTTCTTCTACAGTTTTTTTAGAAGAAACATTCGTAATTGGGCCCAAAGCCAATCGGAGCATTTAATAACATTATTGTAACTCTTATCCTTCTATATTGAAAAAAAGTAATCTGCAACTGAGCCAAAAACGATTTAGAAATGGACCAATCAAATTCTGCGTAGATATTCCGGGCTATTCTACTATCGCTTATTCTACATCGCTTTTTTACTACGGACTTTTTTGAGGAGCTATTACTTTTTTTCTAGCCATCCTACGGATTCAAAAATCATACCACCAGACGCGAAATATAACAAGCTTCAGAAATTCAAAAAATTATCACGGTCGGACAATAAAAACTCCAAAAATCCTTAAAAATCTAGTAAAAAATCTTTTATTGAAAAAGTAATTTATTTATCTTGTTGCTTTTTTCTAAATAAGCGCAAAGGATTCTGTTTTATCTCAAATAAAAAATGTGTTTGCGCGAGACTATTAAAAACAATAATGAAAGTTTAAAATAATAATTAAATGATCACGTGTTGAAAGCAGGAAATAAAGAAAATTACGTCCTAAAAATTGTCTTTACACATGAATATTAAAAATAAAAAAGATGAATTAAATGAAAAAGCATTATAACCATTTAAATGAAAAAACATTATAACCTGATTACAGAAGATAGTCGCCGTTCGTGATATCATCATCATCATCTTTTTAAAACAGGATATATTACCAGGTTTTAAGAGGCTGTGAAATCAGAACGGGGATTG
Source organism: Maratus michaelseni (assembly GCA_963931845.1). Classification (NCBI taxonomy): domain Eukaryota; kingdom Metazoa; phylum Arthropoda; class Arachnida; order Araneae; family Salticidae; genus Maratus; species Maratus michaelseni. Next base: position 428,610,652 of record OZ007592.1, read on the forward strand.
GTGAGCGTAGCGAGCAGGGGCAGAGCCCCCAAGTAGAGTTAGAACAATATTGTTGCTAGCTTTACTCTTGTTTGAGACCAGCCTTGCCTGTGTATCTGAATGGGGAAAAGTTTCGTATCCTATGTCGGTTGGCGGAAAAAAATTTAAATGGTGCCGTAAGGTAGTTTTAGCATCTTACAAAATTTTTCAAGAGAGCGGTAAAACATGTTTTTGAAATATTTACAAACATACGTTTATTAAAGCATGTTTTTGCACCATCTTAAAAATTTAAGCACGATGCTAAAATAAAATTTTATTGCCATATTCGATATTTTAATAAGTAATGAAAATATATAAACAAACTTATTTAACAAACCTAAAAGGCATTTTTGTGATAAATAATTGTTATTGTCAGGGGGTAAATTGTAAACAATTAATAAACGGCTAGTAAATAATAAATAGCATTTAAAATCTAAAAATGGAGAAGTGGTCCGTATAAAAATGCAAAACATAAAATTATACGCTTGATATATGTAAATCTTTTTTTATTTTTTAATATTTCCGAAGGCACAGATAAAAAGGTAAAAATCTCTTTTCCAAATGCCAAATAGAAAATATACAAAATAGAATGCCAAATATACAAAATAAAAAAATATCTGCAAAATAATATATTTACATAATACTACATCTGCAAAAAAATAAGAATTAGAAAAAGTAAGCCAAATCCTGCAGATCCCAACAATCACATCGAAAAACTTATCACCAAAAAAGAACTCGCCAAATCTTACGGTACAGGAGATGGATTATTCCCTCTGAATGCAGAATAATAGTTTTTTTTCCTTGTACGACGGGTGATTATAATATTTTGTATATATTTTGTAATTATAATATAATTGTTTCATTTCACATACTACATACCGTTTGATATATTGGTACTTTTATGTTATCCTGGCGCAGTTGATAAATCGCCAAATATTGTTCCTATAACATTTTCATATTGAATTCATTTAATTTAAATGTAAACCTTTCACTCATTTAATGTAAAATAGATGCCTTTAATTAATCCCATTTAAAATGCTAAAAAGCGAAAAAAAAAAGAAATAATGCCATAAATCGAAACCTTTTATTTAAACACCAAAGAATTTTTTTTTTATTTACACACGCGAAATAAAACAAGAACGAAAAATCATGCGTCAAGCATAGATTATGTAACACTTTCCAACGCTTCCAAAATAATTTTACGAATCATACTCTTTAATAAGCTAAAAGATAACAACTAAGTAATCCGAATACTTTTATTCAACCCTGTATAGGATCTATAGATTTGTATATATACTACATAGGATGCTAAATTTTAGTTCAGTTAGGAAACACGTAGCACAGTTTCAAATTCTCCGTCTGGAGTTAAATAATACGGAAATGTGTTCCCGAACTTTTGTGCTTCCCTGTATAGGATCTACAGAATTTATACACACCACGTAATATACAAAAAGCGATTTAAAATTAAAATCGCTTTCAGTAACTTAAAACGCACTTCCAGGAATTATTGTTAACATACAGTAGAGAATTTTTTGTGTGTCCCTGTAAATGAAGGATGACTGCTATACACACAATATTCTGTAGTAAGTCTCTTGTAATGAACCTTATATAAATTTCAATGCGTTTAAAATAGGGAAACATTATTTAAATAAACCGCAGACGATTTTTCTCCATAGACATAATGTAACGGAATTCTTTTGACTGTCCCTGTAAAGTAAGTATAAGTGCTATGCACACCCTATTCCATATTAAGCTTCTTCTAATGCACCTTAGTGATATATATAAATTTCAATGCGTTTAAAATAGTGAAACATTATTTAAATAAACCGCAAATGATTTTTCCCCATAGACCGCAATGTAACGGAATTCTTTTGAGTGTCCCTGTAAAAAAACTATAAGTGCTACACACTTCCGTTGAAATAGGGAACATGCTATAGATAACGATTATAACATATAAAAATTGCAGGGCAATCCGAGCATATTTACGGGAGTTAGAGTACGGACAGACGGCAGACGGCCAGACAAACCGAAGTCATAAACACTTTTCAACTAGGTTGGAAAGTGTTAAAAAGCTGCTATTGCTGAGATTTGCGCCAAATCTCTAATACCAAGTCTACCAAGTTATTGCGGGGTTTTTCTTTCAAACAGAAAAAAAATCCAGATTAATTTTCGATTTCTGCTAAATTGAAATATATTTTATTGCGCTGAATATTAGTGCGTGCATATTTTTTTGCTCCGTGTTACTTCATGAACTTTTGAAATCCCGATTGTTTACGAAAATCTCCGCCGGTAAAAGTGACGTATGTACTACATTTTCGTGACGTATGTACTTTAATTGTGCTTTTTTATCCATTTTTTTAATATGATTTCCAAACGGTTTGACATTTATTCTTGGTAATAAATAGACGTCGTTGTCACCTTTATAGGTACTTGCTGTAAAAATTTGAACGAAATCCGTTAAATATTTTTTGAGTTATGCTTGACGAAAGGTTTTAATATCCATCGTATCTATATATGGGGCAAAGTAATACTGCGCTGTGTATGAGTCTTCGTTGCACTCAGACAACTAGGACTTCCCTCAAAGGGATTAGTCTGAGTGATATTGCTGAGAACATAAAGTTAACAATTACGATATAAAGAAGATATCAACAAGAATCTAAGTGAATATACAGCATATGATAGACAAGAGATAGATAAAGATACAACATATGAAAAATAGCAAATTAAATGATATAATTACAAAATATCATATATAAATTCATATATTGTTATGTTTCATATGCATTTTTTTATAACATTTGGCAAATAATCTCATTTTCTTAAGCGGGAATTGCTCAAAACTTAAAAAAAAAAACGCCGGATCTTTTAAAACGATATTTTTAAAGTCACATAATCAGATTTGCAGCCAATAGCGTATTTTAGCAAGCGTAGTTTAACGCAAATTTAATTTAATTTTTGCAACATTTTCATTGTGACAAATATCTAAATAAAATATTAAAAATAAAATATTAAATATTGAAATATTAAATCAAATATTTAATATTTGAATTTAAAAAATTTCCTTTGTTTATTTGTATAACTATTTATAGAAACTCGTATACTTCAAACCACATTGATAACATACTTTGATACAAACGTGTCTACCAGTCTAACTACTCGTATGTCTTAGCTGTGTCTCTCTCCGAATTCATCTGTCTACTGTCTATGTCAAATCCCTCTTTACAAATGTACCGGTTCAAGGTGCCTTAAACTGTCTCAAATTACGCCTTCAGGAATTTCACTTCTCACAGTTTGAAATAGATGAATTATTGCGCCTTACGGACAGTTGTCTATCACAAAACACGCTCATTTTTAATGGTGATTTTTATCGCATGACCGATGGGTTGTCTATGGGCTCACCCCTGAGCCCAATTCTCAGTGATTTCTATATGCATTATTACGAGTCAAACCTTTTCAATAAGTTAAATTTTCCATTTTACACCCGCTACGTCGATGACTGTTTCGCTTTAGTTGATCCCAGTGATATAGATATTCCTCATATCCTTTCTGTTATGAACTCTGTAGATGAACATATACAGTTTACATCTGAACTTGAAAATAACAACCAACTACCTTTCCTTGATGTCATGGTTTACCGCGAAAATGACTCATTTCAAACTACAGTTTATCGTAAACCATTCGCAGTTTCATTACCGCCACACCGTCTTTCATCTCACCCCCCGAATCAAAAATTGGCTGCTTTTAATACATATGTTCATCGCGCCCTAAAAATTTGTTCATCTGAGAGTTTACTCAAAGCGGAGTTAGACTACATCAAATCAATAGCCTTTGACCGGGGTTATCCTGTTGAAATAGTTGATTCAATTCATAATAAACAAATTAAACGTACGCATTCCAATGTTAACAATGTTCGCAATGAAAATTTAATTATACTTCCATATTTTCCGAGAATAAGCCATCAAATATCTAGAATTTTGAAAAGTTTCGACTTTAAAATAGTTTATGCACCATTTAACAAAATCAAATTTACAGACCTCAAACATCCAATAGACAGATTTTCACATTGGGGAATTTATAAAATATCTTGCGAATGTGATAAAATGTACATAGGTCAAACTAAGAGACCGCTTAGAGTCCGTTTGGGGGAGCATAAAAACTATGTTAAAAATTGTGATAAACGATCTGCAATAGCTAACCATTGTTGGTCTGAAAGTCATAGTTTTAATTTTTCGGAAGGTGCGATAATTCAGAAATGCTCATCAATTTATGACCTAAATTTCTGGGAAGCTTATTACATATGGAAAAATTCGAGCAGCTTGGTTAATGATTTGTCCAGTACACCAAATTTTTCAAATGTCTGGCTACCTTTCATTTAATTCATCCTCATTGCCCCCCCCCTTTCTGGTTTTTTCTCTGCCGTACAAAGCGTTTCAAACGTCTGGCTGCGTTTCGCTCAGTTCATTCTCTTCGCCCCCCCCCTCCTTTATTCGCCTCCACACTTAAACTTTCCCGGTCGGCGGAGTGTTCCTATTGGTCTCTCTGTCACGTGTGTTTCCTCGTCTCCGCTGTTGTTTTGAAAAATTCAACGCCATTTCATCTGGCCGCGGGGCGAGAGATGGCAGGCAAGCGGTCATGGCCTAGGAGTTTTTAATTCGTTTTTACCTTTTGAGTTGGCACTGAAGATGGAGCTTAAGGGCTCTGAAACAGCTGTTTGCCATTAGAAATGATTTTAATTTGTGCTAATTTAACGTTGCACATTTATTTTTAATTAAAATAACAATTGTGTCCTTAAATTCTTATATTTTATTTATTTATGTATTTTGATATTTCAATGACAACGCTCTCCCGTTTATTTGGCGATAGTTTTTTGTTATGAAAAGTGGTCGACGGGATAATAAAGAAGTACCCACATATGTTTTGGTACTTTTATGTTAACTTGGCGCAGTTGATAAATCGCCAAATATTTTTCTCATAACATCTTCATATTGCATTCATTTCATTTAAATATAAATCTTTCACTGATTTCATTTGAAATACATACATTAAAAATACACGTCTTTCACTCATTTAATTTAAAATACACGCCTTTCACTAATTCCATTTAAAATACTAAAAAGGAAAAGAAAATAAGAAATAATGCCACAAATCGAAACCTTTTATTTAAACATCAAAGAATTGTTCCTAACATACACACGCGAAATAAAAAAGCTGCTAATGGTGTGATTTACGCCAAATCTCTAATACTAATACTACTCTTACTAATCTCTAATACTTTTCAAACAGAAAAAATTCCAGATTAACTTTCCATTTTTATTAAATTGAAATATATATTATTGTGCTGAATATTAGTGCTTGCATATTTTTTTGCTCCATGTATTCCATGAACTTTTCAATTCCGATTGTCTACGAAAATCTCCCGCCGGTGAAAATGACGTACGCACAAAATTTAGTGACGTATGTACTTTCATTGTGCTTTTTTATCTATTTTTTTAATATAATATCCAAACATTTTGACATTTATTCTTGGTAATAAATAGACGTCGTTGTCACCTTTATAGGTACCTGCTGTAAAAATTTGAACGAAATCCGTTAAATATTTTTTGAGTTATGCTTGACGAAAGGTTTTAATATCCATCGTAGCTATATATAGGGCAAAGTAATACTGCGCTGTGTATGAGTCTTCGTTGCACTCAGACAATTAATTAAGCAAAATATTTCACTCCCGATAATTGAAAACGTAAGTAATTAACTCTTTAGTATTTATCACATTCCATAGGAGAAAATACGGTATTTCTTTGTCATAGGGGCCGTAACATAACTCAGTTTTTAAAAAGTGAAATTTTGTGCCAAATAATCGTGGCCAACGTAAAAAGGACGGCCAAATAAAATCGTGTAATTGGGTAAAAACAAATGTCAATTTTACCTGACAAACCATTTTACTTTTAAAGACTTTGGGAAATGTTTTAACAGCCATCCTCCAAAAAAAAAAAAAAAAAAAAAAAAAAAAAAAAAAAAGATCATTGAAAATAGTATATGCTTTTTAGCTCACAGGCTATCAAAGCCTGAGAGCTTATGTGCCCGCTGGTACTGTACGTACGTATGTATGTATGTATGTATGTATGTACGTAACGCGATAACTCTTGATAGAATTAACCGTTTTACTTTAAATTTTGTTTATAGGTTCCTTGTGATAAGGCGCTTCCCTGATTAGTTTTGGAGGTTCATTGGTTAAGCATAAAGGGGTGAAACGGGGGGGCTAACCCCCCATAATTTAGATAAATGGGTTTTTCATGCAGAATTATCCCATTTTCTTCAAATTTTGTATATAGGTTCATTTTGATAATGTGCTTCTGTCAATAGTTTTGGGGCTTCATTGGTTTAGTATAAAGGGGGAAAGGGGGGATACCCCCCCCTAATTTAGATAAATGAGTTTTTCATGCAGAATTATCCGATTTTCTTCAAATTTTGTATATAGGTTCATTGTGATAATGCGCTTCTGTCAATAGTTTTGGGGGTTCATTGGTTAAGTATAAAGGGGGAAAGGGGGGCTAATCCCCCCTTAATTTAGATAAATGAGTTTTTCATGCAGAATTATCCGATTTTCTTCAAATTTTGTATATAGGTTCATTGTGATAATGCGCTTCTCTGAATAGGTTTGGGGGTTCATTTGTTAAGTATAAAGGGGGAAAGAGGGGGCTAATCCCCCCTTAATTTAGATAAATGGGTTTTTCATGCAGAATTATCCCATTTTCTTCAAATTTTGTATATAGGTTCATTTTGATAATGTGCTTCTGTCAATAGTTTTGGGGGTTCATTGGTTAAGTATAAAGGGGGAAAGGGGGATACCCCCCCCTAATTTAGATAAATGAGTTTTTCATGCAGAATTATCCGATTTTCTTCATATTTTGTATATCGGTTCATTGTGATAATGCGCTTCTCTGAATAGGTTTGGGGGTTCATTGGTTAAGTATAAAGGGGGAAAGAGGGGGCTAATCACCCCTTAATTTAGATAAATGGGTTTTTCATGCAGAATTATCCCATTTTCTATAAATTTTGTATATAGGTTCATTTTGATAATGCGCTTCTGTCAATAGTTTTGGGGGTTCATTGGTTAAGTATAAAGGGGGAAAGGGGGGATAACCCCCCTAATTTAGATAAATGGGTTTTTCATGCAGAATTATCCGATTTTCTTCAAATTTTGTATGTATATTCATTGTAATTAGACACTTCCCTGATTAGTTTAAGGAGTTCATTAGTTAACTATGAGGGGGTAACAGGGGGATGACCCCCCTCTTAATATATTGTTGATATCTTTATTTTTCGAGGGCATACTTCAAATTCTTTGAAATAAGAGTACAATATACAATGAGTGTGAATAGCCTGTGAGCTCAATGCCCTCAGTTTAACTGGACAGTTTTCTTTTTATTATTTAAATTCAATTCTTGTGAATAGAGACGTGACTACGTTATACATGGCCGCACCATGACTCTTATGACGTCACAGGGACTGGATCATCTTTACGCGGCAAGATGATGCCTGATTAACGAAATACACGATTTTGAGATGGACACAACTAAAAAGTTTTAAAAAATATACTACAGGTTTTTTTTTTAATCTCTTAAATTTATTAATGGCGATCTACAAGTAATCCCATGTGTTGGCTACTAGATAGCAAATTAAACAAATTAGATATATTGTTTAATTTTTTTCAATTTACCAGCATCTGATAATATTTTAAAAGGTACAGCTGTCTCATATGCTGCGGGGTTGGCGCGATTTTTGTTTTGCGCCATTTTGGCGAGAAAATTCCCGCTTTCGGGTACCTGTTAGACCTATCTTGCGCAACAGCTTGTTAGTTTCATTTTATTATAAAACAGTTTATTTTATTTTAAAACACACAAAATTTTTTATTATAAAGACACACAAATTATTTTATTATAAAATGTACACAATACTTAATTTATTGTAAAATACACAATATTTAAATTAATATAAAACACACGCAAATTGCTCTAACAGGCTGCCACACCAAAACAAAATCTAGCCAATGTCTCCGGGTTATATTTTTATATTGTATTTGGTACTTTTTCGTTATACGGACACCGTTGTCGCCAAGCATACATTTGCATACATTTAATACATACATTTACATACATACATTTATATACATTTACATACATTCACATATATTATGCATTAGCATACATTTTGGCATGGTGTCCGTATAACGGAAAAGTACCTTGTATTTTTTTTTTATATTATTATCATTATATATTTTTATTACACATATTTTTTTTACAAAATTTAGGCTGTTAAAGACCAACTCGTTTATTTAATCATCTATATAATAAAACCGTAAGTCATGTGACTGTCATCAACAGTTCCGGGATGTCCGCTTCATTTTTCATATGACAAGCGGCCATTTTTATTTAAAATTATTTTTTTAAATAAAAAACTGCACGAAAGTTACATTTTTGGAAATATCGTTCAAAATAAATTAATATTTGAGAGACGACTTACATTCAATTATGTATATATTCTGCAATAACTTCAGTTAAAATTAAGTTCGCAGTTCAAATTCTCTATCCATGAAAGTAAACAACAACAACAAAAAGGAAAACATTCATTCGTCGTGAACGTTTAAAATATTAAACCATGGAGGTAATTGTTCGAAAAGCAAGTTCCCCGCGAATGAATTTTTGGACCGCTATCTGGTGAAAAAAAAAATAATAATAATAATTCGCACCAGGGAGACAATCAAAGTTTACCATAATTATGTGCTATACAACTCAACTTCATATTGGATCATTTCTTGCCGTAAGCTGAATGTAAACAAATACAACTTATGTAATAGTATTTAATGAATCAAATTTCGGAACGATTTGTCAGTTAATTTGGTATTTATGTGTTATGGGAAGAGAGCCAGGAAGAGAGATCACCGAAAATGATTATTAGTCACCAATCATATTTACCATTGTTAATGACCAATCGCGTTCAAAACAGTAATTTAATATACTTTTATAAAATACATAACATCATTAAGTACTTTTATGTTATTTGGGCGCAAATTCCGCCAATAGCATTTTTAAAATGGAACAGCTTTCGCAGACGTATCGGGGTTGGCGCGATTTTTGTTTTGCGCCATTTTGGCGAGAAAACCCCATTTTCAGGTACCTATTGGAGATTGCTAAAACAGCATGTTATTTTTATTTTATTATGAAATATTTTATTTTATATTAAAAAACACACAATTTTATTATAAAACATACACAATTATTAATTTATTATTAAACACACAATATTTAATTTATTATAAAACATACGGAATCTGCTCTATCGGGTTGCCATGCCAAGCAAAATCTAGCCGAAACTGCCGGGTTGCCCACGCAGAAAATCGTCATTTGGGCGCCAAAATGATACGCCGGTGGGTCTGCGACAGCCGTACCCAAAATTACGTATAATAATATGCAGGCCAATTATGGCAAATTATTCAAAACGTTTTAGATGAGAATAATGATAGATTTTCTAATCTTCAGAAATCGAGTCTACAGCCAAAGTTAGCGAGAAACAAAAAAAAAATATTAGCAACAATATGGTACTTCAAAAAAACTTTCACAAAATAGACTTCATTGCATCATATCGTATTAACTAAAATACGCCAATTGGCAATGGACCCGATTACGGAAAATTACTTAATAAGTTTAAGAATCTCCGCATTAGCGAATATATTGCAACTGATAAGCAAACGGTCATGAAGCATAAATGTTTAATTGGGTTAAGCGGTTTTTGTCAAGAAAGATAAAATGCATAACAACACAAAATATGCGAAATGCTACCATGATGGTAAAAGTTCTTGATTTGTCTATTAGAATCTTTCGGTTTGGCGAAGGTTTAAAAAAATATATACATGAATAAAAGTAACGTGTTACAATGCTTAACATGTATTTAAGGGAGACCAAACTGGTCTCCAGTGGCGGCTAGTTTACAGTAATATTTCCCAAAGAACGATATGCAATATACTAAAACTATCCCTGAAAAAATATCAATGCAGGTTCCATCGAAATTCATTCAGCAGAATCTTTTAATAAGGCTAATGTTTCATAATCGGGTCCAATTGATTATAGAAATTCCCCCCTAATTCTATAACTAAGCAAATATAGATATAGATAATAATAAATAACTTTATAAATATAGATGTGTAACAAAATGTATATGACCTGTATATATTATGACATGTAACAAAAGTGAAAAATCATAAGAAGGTCAAAGATTTATTTTGTTGATACAGTGCATACAGCTTATGGAATTTTGCAAGATAAACAATAATGAATTATATTATAACAGACTGTAAAGAATATTTTTTGAGCCATAATCAGACATTTTGGTACTGTTTACGTATAGCGCACCCTGACAAATAATTACAAAACAAATGGTTAATACGTTTTAACGTCACACTTTCATCAACTTTACCATGAACTTAAAACATTTTTTTATAACATTCAGCTACTAATTACTGATCTGTAACACATATCTACGAAATAATCTCTCTAAAACTATCACTCATTCACATTTTCAATAACAGATTTTGCTTTGCTCATCTTGGGTTTTCGGTATTATAAATACAATACGTAAAAGAGCAATAAAATAATTATTTTGTCTTTGCACAATACTAATTTCCATCTCAAAACTACAATTGAAAGCAAACTCGCTGAAAAATGTTTTGTTCCGCCACAAAATCTCGGAATAAACAAATCAAAGTTTCTATTTCCCTTAGTATAAAAACGAATTTAATTGCAATTGCGCTATGAGGATACATCTAAAGTCTGTTTTAACAAACCATTACGCATGCATTGAAAGCAATTTTTAATTGCAAATTATTGCTAATTAACTTTATAAATATAATAATACTTTATACATATAGTAGATGATGATGACATGATTTCTGTAATTGGATTCGTGGTCAAGCTTTCGCTTCAGAAAAAAACAACGTAGACGAAAACTTTGCTGCAAACAATTCCTTAATTTAATAGTAATAGAATACAAATATGATAATAACAAAAATCTTTAGAAACTTACCTTGCTTTACAGGAAGCAATACAATTTTCAAAGTTTTTTTTCATCGATAAGACGTGTTTTTAAATGTAAACAAACATTTCATTACGCGAAAACCTATTCAAAATTTGATCTGTTCTCTGAGAAGTTTGATCCAATGATCGTGACGTCATTACCCTGACGTCAAACCGTGAGCGGGCCATGTATAACGTAGGTCACGATAGGGAGCGGTAATTCTACACCTAAATGCAAGGAGCTTAAATTTGCCTCCTTGGTTTAATAGATAGCTGAAACAAATCTTGATTTCTGACATTATGTTGACAGATGATTTTTGTTCTGCAAAAATAATTGATTCATAAAGTTTGAATATCTGAAAATATGTTTTTATTTTTCGGAAATTTTACTGTAATCAAATTTTTTTTTTTTTTTAACCAACTATTCAAATTGAAAATAAATTCTTTTTTTCAGTTTTAATGAGAAAATGGCGTAAAAAAATATATTAATCCATTTTACTTCTCCTTTTTTTATCCACAAAAATGGAGTAATTTAACTGCCGTTTTTAGAGAAATTTCGTTAAAACTTAACTAAATAAAAATAATAATAATATCTCGGAATCTAATTCAAAATTTTAAATTCTGAGAGTTTATATGATATCCTCAGATCAATGATAACCGGTGTTAAGTAAATCGCGTTGCATTCCATAATCTAAGAGGAGTAGTTGCGAAATTCAAACAGACAGTCAGATTTTAATATAATAGACTCGTGTTAATTTTTCTTTTCCTAATAATTTTATTGATTCTTGTATTATTAACGTATGAAATTGATTCATGCTTCATTAACCCTTTCCCGCATAGCATGCATGGTCACAGTGACGTCACCGTGACGTCACAGTGAGTCACGTACGTCACGTCACATCTGTGACCAAAATACAACCACTCAGTGACGTCACATTGTGACTAAAATGTGAATTGCTTGGAAATCATAAAAAAATTGCAAGAACACTACAAAATATGTTATTCAATGTAAAAAAAAAAAAATGTTTCTGACATTTTTTTTAATTTTTGTGACGTCACTGTGACGTTACGCAAAGTCACAAACACTACGTCACCTGTGTTATCAAAATACCACCATGTTGTGAAGTCACAGTTTGACCAAAATGTGAATTTTTAATATATTTTCAAATGATGAGAAATATATATTATTCAGGAATGCTTTAATGCACTTAAAGGGTCTGATTCTGACTGATTTTTATGATCCCTGGAAAATTAAGCTATATTGATTAATTTATTTACTGACTTACAGGAAAATGCTTTATAAATAGGTAATTTTCAATCAATATGCAATTATAAATTATAATACAAACATAATGCGGCATGTACTCCATGAACAATTTTTTTTAAAATTAAGGCAGTTTCTCATTTGCTTTTCATATTAACAACTTTTGTAAAACTGAGAGCAACAATCTATATTATAGAGCGCAAGCTATCCAAGAGTAACAATGACGTCATGTTAACAGCGGCAACAACTGAACAGTAAATTTCGCTTTTACAGTGATTTTTTTTAACTTCTAAATATTGCACAATTTAAATTTTTAACCGTCGAATAGGAAAAATAAAATTCTCTTTCAAATGCAATATGTTTCAAAACTGTACCTCAATTTACTATGGTAATTAAAGATTTGTTTGTTTGAGGGGAGGTGGGTTGTGAAAAACAGACGCTTTATTATAATAAAATCAGTGGTGTACTTCCGATAACAATTGTTTTTCTTTAGTATTTAAGTAGATTGAGTACCTCTTCCAATATATATTTTGCTGTTTGTTTCATACTTTGTAAATAAATTTAACATTTTCCGAATATAAAATGAAATTTTAAAAAAAATTATGCAAAATGTGTATGATTTAAATAATTATTCACGTGTCCGTTTTTCATTAACCACAAATTTCTTTAAAAAAATATTGTTATTTTACAAGCTGTTTCTTCTACAGGACATTAATAAAGAAAAAAGGAAATTTTGAAAAAGGGAAAATGCCCCCCCCCCCCCCCCCAACCTTTTACTTTTTAGGATCACATTTTGCAATTATTACGATCTATTCAAATTTTACTTTTTTTATGATTTTGCATTCTTGTCCATTAAAATATTTTTAATGTACCCTAAAAATTTAAACAATATTTTATTTGATACGCCATAAATATTGATATTTTTTACAACTTACAAAAAAAAACTATACAAGTATTATTATTGTGAAACTAATCGTAAAAAAAGGTAAACTGCTTCAAAAATAAATCTTCAAATAAGAAATTTTAATTGGAGAGACTATAAAAAGAAATATTCTGCCTTTTTAACCTTCTACTCTAACATCAACTATATAAGAAGAAAAAAAAAAAGAAAAAAGATCATCTGCCCTGCTATTAAATGCGCGCAGGTGTTTTAAACGCTTTCAAAATTATCGTCTGCTTTTTTAACCTCAGAATAAGAGACGCACAACAGTGTATTTAATCTTTGGATGTCAGTTCGTTGGACAATACGCGTGTTATGAGCGTGTATAATTTCTACGTATTTAAAATTAAAAACCTGCACAGGATTCCGCAAATACAATTTTTATACGAATTTTCTTTCCATGAAAAGTACAATTCCTTTGCGTGGTTAAATTTGTTTTCCGCCAATGTTATTGTACTTCATTTGGAAGAATTTTGCCTTCTCAAGAAACTTTCGCTATTTTTACGTCAAAATAGAATATTGAAGATCACAAAGAAAAAGAGGTATGGAAAAATATTATTTTCCCTGTTAGCTTTGCATTTAGTTATATCGTTTTCAGTTACTTTCATGCAGTATTTTACAAAAGTTAAATATTTCGTTTAACATTTATCAGTTAAGTTTATTAAATTTAATGTTTATTTTGTTAAAATAAGTAACAATATGTCAACGATTTTAATCAGATAATTACTTTCACTAAATTCATTTCCTGAATCATTTTATAGTTATAAATTTCAAAACATCTGTACACTATTATAAAAGAATTATTATTAAAGGGAAATGTTCTTTATAATTACCACCTAATCCTGTAAAAAAAAATAATAATAATAAACCAATGTGTGGTTCCATTTTATGTTGTTATCTGAATTTATATATTTTTTCACATTAAAAACTGGTTAAATATTTGAAACTATGTTTATAATTTATTATTTTATTGGGTTATGTAACTATGATTATCTACATTTCAAATGGACTTTATATCTAAAATTTTGGCCAAACTTTATTCTAAAACTTTTACGGTAGATTTTTTTAAATCAGTTTGCTCTATTTATGATGAATAACAGATTATTGTGATTATTGCCTAGTCACGAAACATCGACCCAGATAGATATTTCACCGGCATCATATGATAAATTATATGTGTCACTATCGATGCATTTATTACAATTCCATAAATAATTGACAATAAATTAGTAACATTATTATATTTTAATAACCAAAATATTGTTTTTAAGTATGTTTTTTACTGCAGTTGCATACCTCTAAACATACCAAAAGACAAAGTTATTTTCAGCGGGGTTAATAAAATGATTTTCTTTATTACTGCTATCTTTTAACGCAGTAGTTAATATAAATTGTTTATAGAAACCTCAACATACGACGATACTGAGTTAATTTTTAATATCAAAGTTTTATTTATCATTTAAACAGTTTCATACCTTTATGAATAAAATTAACTTTGTTGAATTTAAAAGTCTGCAGATGTCCAAAAATAGATTTTTTACAAAGGTAAGTTCGTACACGTTACAATTTTGTATTAAAAATTTAAGAATATTTATGAGAAGAAACTATATAATTTTTTGTTTATTGTAAATATGAAAAAGTATCTTTTAGTAAATAATTTTTATTTTTATGATTTTTATTTTTTTTACTTGCTTAAAATGATGTATGTCAGAGTAAATATTTTTCAAACTGATGTTGTCGAGTCACAAAGGGTTAAAACATAGTTATAAAATAAAGGTTCCATGTATGATAACGTATTTTGATCTATAAGTTAAATTTTCTTTTTCAAAAATGGCAACTTTTATGAAATATTTTTCAAAAATCTTTCTTAATAAATTAAAACATACAGTTATTTTTCTTTTAAATATGATTTAAAACCTGGACCCCAATGTGAATATTTTGGGGAATACATTATTCGAATATTTTTACTAGTTAAATATATAAGATACTGTTTAAAAACTATTGAAATAGTTAATAAAAATTACCCTTTAAAATTTCAAGGCTTAAAGACCTTATCACAGTTAAAATATTGATTATTTTATTATTATCTCAAATTATAGATCTAAACTTTTTATACACGTGGTTTAAAATTTCAAAACTGTATTTTTAATATGTACACGATTGCCATTCAAGGGTTTTTCACTCATGAAAACTAAATAAATGACTTTTTCTCAATATTGATTTTTTGTTCATTCTTATATTTTTTAAGTTCTTTACTTCCTTTAGTATTTCAGTTTATTATTTTTTATACATATTCTTTATTATGTATGTAATAAAACCTTGCATGGAATTAGTATTACAGATTTCTTTTTGTTTTCTATATATGAAATCCCATGAAGAAGAGTTAAATTTCATAGTTCCTCACTATATAGAATAATAATAAATTTATATAAAATCTAATATTAATTGAAATAGAAATCCATGCACAGTGTTCTATAACATATTTTAGTAATTGTAAAAAAAATAATAATAATAAAAAGTAAAGTAAATAAATTTAAAAAATATCAATACTTTTAAAAATAGCAGGAATTAAAGCATTAATTTATTTTAATTTTGTAAACATTTTAAATAAATCTATAGTTTTATTTTTCAAAATGTGCTTTTAACTGACTATTAAAATATACTGCAATAACAATTTTTATAAAAATTCTTAAAATTAAAAATAATATTGAAAAGTACCGTTTCCCATTTATAGCAAAATCACATAGTACTTATTTGCTTTATTTAAAAGCATTTCTCTAAAATTTTTAAATACCGAGCTGAAAATACAAAAAATGTTGCATTTATATTATAGAACAACAGAATTTTAATACATTTCACCACTTTTATATAATTAATTTGAAAATCTGCAAATCCACCTTTTGCTATTTAATGTGTAACCAATGGTAATGATTTGGGTTCGTTTGAAATCGGGTTGTCTCACTCGATTGCAGGATTTAAAAAAAATCGTTTCAAAATCGCGTTACCCGACCTGATAGGGTATTCATATAAGAATCAGAGCCCAAGCAAAACCTTAACTAAATAGACAGAATAAAATAAAATAAATAATTTAAAACCCCGACTTAAGTCCTGCATCGGGTTGGTTAATCCGATTTTACCTGCACCCGACATGACGTTCACCTTGAGCCGAGTAAGAATAGCGATAATTGTTGTTGTTGTTGTTGTTATTCTGTTTGGGTTAAATTGATTGTAATTTTTTCGGGTTCGGGTTGATTTAGGGTTGAGATTTTATTATTGCAGCTTGGGTTTGGATTAATATGAAAAACTAGAATAAAATAATAACTTGATCTAAAGAAAAAATAAAATATTGTTTCAAACCTGTAGAAAAAAAAAGAAAAGAAAAGAAAGAGAATAAAAGAAAAGAAAAAATTAACCGACCCGTAATTTTCCTCATCGAATATGGGTAAAATATGGTCACTCGACCCGATGAAGAATCGTCACAATTGTCACAAACCTGCAGCCAAAAAAATATATATATCTGATCTTTACGAGTTGGATTCGGGTAAAATCTGGTCACCCAATCCGATAGAGATTCGTCACAAATGTCACAAACGTCTAGAAAAAAAAAATGTCGATCCGAACAATCCGGATCGGATGCGGGGAAAATTTGGTCACCCTATCCGATGCAGATTCGTCACACTTTTCACATTGAAGTCGCACGGTGACTTCACAAAGTAGTCACATTGTGAGGTCACAGAAAGCCTTGAAAACGGCCATAACGACTTCACATTTAGGTCACAGTGACTTCACATCGACGTCACGTGACGTCACGACGACGGTCACAAAGTCACAGTGTGACTTCACATTGACGTCGCCGTGACGTCACCATGCCTTACGGGTTAGCGGGCGATGGTCACAAAAAAGGACACCTAATTTTAATTCCAAAACTGACAAACGGCACCAAGAATATTTAATTAAAATTTTCCTTTTATAAAGTAAGGGAAAATCAGTAAGTTATTCTTCTCTAAGGAAATCGTTTGTAAAATCTGGTGTCAGTCCATTATTTCATTATTTTACAAACAGATTTATTCCGCGCCGGAAAGGGTTAAAAACATATTTGAAAATTCCCGATTTATTTCAAATATGACGTCACTTATTCCCCGAGAAATCGCTTTTTAATGATATAATTCTTGTTAATTTTCTTTTCCTGACAATCATGACTAAAATTTTAGTAGAAAACTCCCATCTGTATATAACTGATATTCAAGCTTATTATTAATCAGCACCGATAAGAAATATTACAGTTTTTCATCTTAAAATTGACATCCATTTTTTATCTACTTTTATTATACACTGATATTCATGCTTCTTGTATTATTACTAATATTTGAAAATACATGTTTTATTTATGACATCATATTTTTTCAAGCCAAGGAGAATCCTTTTCATAGTTTCGTGGTCCAAGCGAAATCTTTTATTAATAATATAATTACTGTTTATTTTTCATTCTAATTATAACGCAGTTTGTGACAGAAAATATCTTCTCAACGTAACCGATATTCATACTTAATGTATAATAACAAATACTCCATATTTTTGTTTCAAATATCACGGAAATTGATCTTCTTTTGAATTCCTTTGAATTTTATATTTTTCACGCGAAAATCGTTCAATTGAAAAATAATGTTGAGCAAAAAATATTTTTTCGTGTTTTTATTTATTGGCAACGATCAAAGCCCTAGCAACGATAAAGTAAAATGGTTAAATTT
Source organism: Maratus michaelseni (assembly GCA_963931845.1). Classification (NCBI taxonomy): domain Eukaryota; kingdom Metazoa; phylum Arthropoda; class Arachnida; order Araneae; family Salticidae; genus Maratus; species Maratus michaelseni. The sequence continues at coordinate 428,628,688 of OZ007592.1, forward strand.
TATGGAAAAATGTTTATTGATTCGCAATGAAAATAATGAAATTTTGAATTATTAAGAAAAATATTTGAATAAAATTAACAAAAACCAGTCTATGCTCATTTGAGGGTTATAATCAACCTACATGCAAAGATACAGGATCATTAAATGCTTCATTTTGACGCTGGCTTCAGCCTAACATTTGCACACAATGGGATTTATAATATTATTAGGGTATACTAAAATTATCTATCTAAATCCATTTGAATCATTGCAAGTTTTGTTAAGATTTGATCGTATTTCAATCTTTAAAAAGCTTTTCTATTAACCGACATAATACCAATAAATTGTCATACTAAAGTTCCAAAACCTTTAAAAATATTGTCAACAAAACAAAAATTTCCATGCAAAACACATTCATACACACTATCATAACAAAATCATCAAAATGCACAGGTGGTAAAGCTATTTAGAAGCTCCTGTTATTAGTAGAATTTTGTTATATTTTCCCGAATGGTTGTTGAATTTTGTGATTTTTTTCCTGCAACCATTCAATAAATATCACGATGTTTTATTGTGATTAAACTATGAATTTTGTTATTTTTTTACATATAAACATAACTGCCGACGCAGCAATTTTCTGGATTTGTCCATGCTAGTAAAAGTTCTTTTTTAGGGTTTCGTTCATCTCACGAAAACCCTATTGCTCCCGCTCCGTTGTCTGTCTGTCACAGAGCCATTCTCGAAAACTATGTAACTTACAGAGTTGAAATTTAGTGTATAAATCAGAATATCAGCTGTAAAGAGCTGAAAATATTAAAATTTGAAAAATTCCCAACCAAAATTCTAACAGCCTTTTCCTTTTAAATTTAAACTTTTTCATTATAGCAGATGCCAAAAATTAAAAATCCACGATGAAAATCTTTCCACAATAATTAATTTTCTATCAGACGATTTCCACGTGAAAAAGGAAAAGGAAATAAAAAGTTTCACCAATTGAAAAAAGATAAATCTCTATCTCTATAAAAGAGTAAGTGCCTGTCTGCCTGCCCGCGGATTTCTCCGTAATTATACCACCTAGGACTCAGAAATTTTTGTCATGTGTAGATGTTATCACCGGACAGTATACCTCACGGTCGGATTTTTAAATTTTAATTTAGATTAAAAAAAAAAATTAAAACGTGTATATGGAATTTTGGGTTCGAGGCTATTTCAAGCTCCTCCCATGAAATCGCCTCGGCAACACCATCCGTGGCAACGAAGCAGCCAGCCAATGAGAGCAGGTACAGCATCCAGGATCTAGCCACAGATTAAAGATATTCCATTACTCTATGGATCTAGCTACCAGCGACGATTTATTTACTTTCTGTTCAGTGAAGTGTAAGATGAAATTGGCCTAAACCCAGTGACAGAACTATCTTTATTGGCTTCAGCCAAGCGATCCCAGGTTCGAATCCTGGCCCGGACATTTTTCGTCCAGTTGGAAAATTTACAACTTGTATGATTGCTTTACCAATTGAAATAATTGTGTTAAAAATAATCTAGTGTATTCACGTATCCAACGTTTACTGGAGTTCCATTACCTGCGATTTTTTCTGTTGAGCTGATTAAAAATATCAGACCAGATGCTTTGATCAGTAAGGTTAACTGGATGAATTATGCCCTCCAGGTTCAACCGGGATAGCTCAGTGGTAGAGCGTGGCGGCTTCAGCCAAGCGATCCCGGGTTCGAATCCTGGCCCGGACATTTTTCGTCCAGTTGGAAATTTACAACTTGTATGATTACTTTACCAATTTGAAAATTGTGTTAAAAAATAATCTAGTGTATCCAGCGTTTACTGGAGTTCCATTACCTGCGATCTTTTCTGTTGAGCTGATTAAAATATCAGACCAGATGCTTTGATCAATAAGGTTAACTGGATGAATTATGCCCTCCAGATTCAACCGGGATAGCTCAGTGGTAGAGCGTGGCGGCTTCAGCCAAGCGATCCCGGGTTCGAATCCTGGCCCGGACATTTTTCGTCCAGTTGGAAATTTACAACTTGTATGATTACTTTACCAATTTGAAAATTGTGTTAAAAAATAATCTAGTGTATCCAGCGTTTACTGGAGTTCCATTACCTGCGATCTTTTCTGTTGAGCTGATTAAAATATCAGACCAGATGCTTTGATCAATAAGGTTAACTGGATGAATTATGCCCTCCAGATTCAACCGGGATAGCTCAGTGGTAGAGCGTGGCGGCTTCAGCCAAGCGATCCCGGGTTCGAATCCTGGCCCGGACATTTTTCGTCCAGTTGGAAATTTACAACTTGTATATTTAATAATATGTCTATAATATCAGTGGATTAACACAGCTGGCAGCAAAAACAATTTGAATTAAAATAATATCTCTTTTACATAATATATTCTTGTTAAGAATATCTGAAATGCTGTGCAAGTTGAATTAATTCTGTGTAGATTTATTCATATAGTAGTATTATATTTTATTTGAATTTAAAGTAAAACTACAAGTTAGCATTGTTTTTTAAAGTTTATTTATATAATTAAATCTAATGAAGCGAGTATGTAACTAATAAAGTGGATATCAAACTAAATATTAATTAGGAATTATTATAATACCAATAGATGGCGACACTTTACCTTTCAGGTAGTTGTTGATAATATTGTTAATATTATATTTAATTTAACTATAGAGGGAGCTATTGATTGTATATTAATTTTACTTTCAGGAATTAAAATTGGATGGAGTAATATATATTCACGGATATAATTTTGTTATAAGTGTATTAAAACCAGAATTATTTTGTGTGTTTTTGAATCAGTTTGTGTTTGGGTGTCATCGATGGGGTTGTGTTTTAAAAAAAGTGTGCTCTCAACTTGTCTTTCAAATCATTTCTCTCAACTTGTCTTTCAAATCATTTCTCTCAACTCGACTTAGTCAACATGTATGATGCATTGCCATGTGGATGTGAATATTATGCAGAAGTTGTGACATTTTAAGGATTCTGTATAATTATTGTGAGTAAAATATTTTATCTACACTTTACGCGTTCATATTCCCAATTTTATTATTTCAAAACTGTTATCTCGTGGTAATTTCGTGAGGTGTTAAATACAGTTTTTGGGATAATCGATGTGAGTGAAATATATTGTATATTCTTAATGTTTTTTTATTTACTATTTAAATATTTCCAAATTTTAATATTTCCAATTGTTGTCTGGTAATAATTCAGTGTACCTGGATGATTCCACTGATCTTAGCATTATGCCAGTAGAATTATGAAACACTGAATTATTATTTAAAACACATGTGGGTGCATCCAGGCTGATGAGTACATGTGCATGTGTTTTTTCATATCCAATTCATATTTAATTCTCATGTAGTCCAATTTTCCATTGTATATGGTTCATATTTAATTTATTAATCCATTTGTATTTACTTAATTGCAACTCCAATTTATAATTTTTTTTCCCTTTCTCTCTATTTCTTTTTTCTTTTTTCAATATTCTTTAGGTATGAGTAAAATTTGGCCAATTACCATTGAAGCACAAGCTATGGTAATATTATGTTTCCACATGTTAATTATTAGCTATGTGGTATTCTGTATACACAATATCATTAATTATCTCTTTGGAGATTTAAGTAGAATGATAATAGAACTTGATATGTTTTTTGAAATTCATAGATATTATAATTATATATATATATATATACATATATCTACACAAATACATGTATATACATACATATATCTACACAAATACATATATATACACTTATATGTATGAATATATACATATATATATATATATATACGTATATCACTGGCGCCCGACTAACCGAAAAGTACCTTTTTTTAAATTCAAATGCAAACTTTATTCATGGCAATATACTTCTATTTACTTCTACATATATGAAATTTCGTTCCGGCTGCTATAACTCGAGTACTACAGAATGGATTTTCGTAGAACTTAAAATGTAAGATAATTTTTCAGGGAAAGTTTTATTGTATAACATATCATTCTACGTAGCTTAGTTATAGAATTATTCTGGGAAGTTCTATAATCAGATCAATCCGATTATGAAATATTAGCCTTTTTAAAAGATTTTGCCGAATGGATTTCGATGGAACCTACACTGTTAGATAATTTTCTAGGGGAAGTTTTATTATATAACATATCATTCTACATTGCTTAGTTCTAGAATTATAGGGGGAAATTCGGAAATCGGGTGACCATTTTTTTAATCAAATATTCGCCTTTTCAATATTTGATTCCGATTATGAAAGATTAGCCTTCTGAAAAAGTTCTACTGGACGCATTTTGATGAGAATTGTATTGTTAGTCAGATGCTATTTCAGGAATGGTTTTAATGTACTACATATTGTTCTACGCTGCTTAGTCAAACAGTTGTGTGAAGGTTATACAGTCAGGAGAACCCGATTCCGAAAGATTAGCCTTTTTGAAAATTTTTACTGGGCGTATTTTTTGAGACTTGCATTGTTAAGTAGATAATTTATAAGGATGGTTTTAGTATATTTTATATCGTTATGTTAGTTTTAGAATTATGTGGAAAAGTTCTATAATCAGATGATCCCGATTATCAAAGATTAGCCTTTATAAAAACTTCTACTGAATGGATTTTGTTAGTTAATTTGTTTGCATTGTTAATTCGACAATTTTTAGTGATAGATTTAGTATATTGCATATAGTTTTATCATTCTTTAGCAAACCTTAATTGTAAATGACCAAATAAAAGAGTTGGTCCTTAACAGCTAAAATTTTGACTGCACATTAGAAAATATAATAGCGCAATCACGTCATTTTTCAGTAATGTTGAAGGATATTCCAGGTAAATATACAGATTGCTTTCAAATACAAGGTCAAATTAAACGATGTATTTCGTTTGATTCAAGGTTCATTTGTAGAAACCGACCAGCGCAGCGGGCGTAGCTTGCTAGTTACCAATAAAAAACTCGACAATAAAAGAGTTTTACTTATTTAACAAAAAAGCTGTTTTTTAAAACCATGAAATGACCCTACGTGAAAAAAAACAAGCAGATGTCTTCTTAGAAATGCTTTTACCACTAAATATCAATATGTTTTCACGATTTTATCATTTAAAACTATGAATTCATACACAATCCAGTTAAAGATATCAATTCATGCAAATTTGATGTTTAGTTAAGGTTATTATCACGGGCACGGCCAACGCGGGGCAGGTCAGCTAGTAATCTTTCAAAACGTCAGCGCATTAATTAGAACCGCGATTCATGGATCGTTTTAAGTTGTTATAACAGGATAAAAAGTTTAATAAATAATTCCAATTTAAATAATCAGCTCTACAAAGTAAAAAAAAAAAAAGTAATGAAATAGTTCATTAAAAATTCTTTTAATCACGCGCGTTTGAATTTTCTTTATTTCTAAGTGTGTGTTTTGAAACTACCAGTAATACAAAAGTACATAAGTATCTTGTAAAAAGAAACCTCTGCCGATAATATAAGAAGCAAGGATTGTGTCTTTCAATAATATATGTCATCTTGTTTAAAATAATACTTCAAATATTTTCAAAAAGTAGAATTTTATATATTTTAATAAAATTATAACGTTTGTTTGTCGCTGACAATGACATCACGTTTAAAACAAGAAAACAAATTCATTCAGTAACGTTTATTGGAAATTTCTAAATAAACGCTCACAATTGTCTGAAAAAAATTGGCTATATGAGATACATTTAAAAAATTAATTACTGTATGCACAATATTATATAATTAATTTTGAACCGTTGATCCTTTTTTAGGAGATTCCCTAAAGTTGATGTATGTTACGTTAAAAATACACACACACACACATATATATATATATATATGGGCTGTTTAATAGCCTCTGCTTGTTAACTAGGAGAAGACCCTTTAAATGCCTCCGAAAAGGACTTAAAGGAATCGACTGGGAGCAGAAACTTAATGTCCAAATCGCACCTGCCACCAGTGCAGCCTGTTAGTACCCCTGCGTAGTGCATGGGGAATGAACGCGGAAGAGCTTCCTCCAACCCGCATGGTTAGCCTGAAGGAATGTGGCCACCTCCCCTCTTATTTTGCCATGAATTTACAAAACAAATCATGGCTCTCAATTCCCAGCAGTCTGTATGTTCCTGGTTACGGCAGCGATCAGAAAGACATGAAGACAGAGGGTGGTAAGAATCACCGAGCTCGGTTTGGCTGCCATAAGTGGGTGACCTTGGCTACGTATGATGGACGATCCCTATCTCCGGAAATTCGCTTACAGGATTTTAAAGAAGAATTAGGAAGAATCAACTGGGACATCCTAGGATTATGCGAAGTAAGAAGAAAATGTGAAGAGAAGATTGATCTTGCCAGTGGACATGTATTGTTATACAGAGGTACAGAAGATGGAAACACAAGTGGCGTAGGATTTCTGATTAATAAAAGTTGGAAGAATCGCATCGTAGAATATGATAGTGCATCAGATAGAGTTCCTAGGTTAGTTATACAAGTTTCAAGAAGATACAAGCTGAAAATTACCCACGTTTATGCACCAACAATTAGCTATACGGAGGAAGAAATTGAGGATTTCTATGAAGAAGTAGCTTCAATGAATCAAAAGGAAAAATGCTACATAAAATTAATAATGGGAGACTGGACTGCTAGAATTGGGGGAAAAAAGATGAGTTCTCAGTAGGAAATCCTGGATATGGGATGCGTAATGAAAGAGGAAACAGATTGATTGAGTTTGCAGAATTTGAACATATGCATATCATGCATTCATTTTTCAATAAAAAGCCGCAAAGAAAATGGACATGGCGTAGCGTAAATAGCTCAACAAGTGAAATTGAATACATCTTGATAAACAAAAAGCATCTTATTCATGATTGCAGCCTTCTCAATAACTTCAATACAGGAAGCGATCACAGTTTGGTTAGATACAAATTGCTTTTAAATACTAAAGTGGAAAGAATGAAGCTTTTGAAACACTCAAAGAAATCTGTCGATATTATAAATTTCCAGAAACATAAAAAAAAAATTTAATTAGGAACTTAAAAATCGTTTTCAAGTCCTTCAATCAATTTTAGAAGAAAAGCAAGATGTTACAGTTTTGAACATGAAAATAACAAATACTCTACATGAAATTGCAAGGACGATAGCTGTTGAAGCACCAGTAAGGCAGACAAAGAAAATAACTGAAGAAACAAGAAGATTGATGAAGAAACGCAGACATTTTTAAAATGAAGAAAAACTATATCCTAAATCAAGTGTTGAATATGCAGAATTATGTAAAACGGTAAGAAAATGTGATATAGAAGATATCAGAAGATTTAACTATGATCTTGTAAAGAAAGTTCTAGAAGATAACAAAAGTTTAAAATCAGCTAAACGCAAACTGTGTGTTGAAAGAAAAGGTATTTTTGCACTGAAGAGGGAAGATGGAACAATCACCAAAATCAATAAAGAAATAGTAAACATTGTCGAAGAATTCTATAACGATCTATATGTGAAGATCAAAGAGAAATCAACCTACGTGATCCACGAGTAAACATAACAGAAACTGAAGAGATAAACCCAGTGATGACAGATGAAGTTGTACTTGCCGTTAGATACATGGAAAAGGGTAAATGCCCGGGCGAAGATGCAATTACAATTGACCTTATCAAAGAAGCAGGAGAAAAGTTTGCAAAAATGCAAGCCTTACTGCTTTCCAAATGTTTCGAGAAATCAGATGTACCAGAAGATTGGAATAATACTGCGATGGTGCTACTTTACAAGAAAGAGAAGAAGGAAAACATTAAAAACTACCGTACAATCAGCTTTCTGTCAGTGATTTATAAAATTTTCACCAAAGTTTTAACAACAAGACTTGAATCAGCTCTGACTTAGCTCAACCTAGAGAACAAACAGGATTCCGAAGTGGATTTAGCCCAATGTATCATATTCAAACAGTAAGGGAACTTATAGAAAAACATAAAGAATATAATTTACCTCTCTGCGTTACTTTTATTGATTATGAAAAAGCATTTGATTCAGTCTACAATTCTGCAGTTGTTGATTCTCTGGAGGACATTGGTATAGACAAACTTTACATCAATATCATAAAGATGATTTACAAGAAAGCAACAGGCACCATCCGTTTGGACAAAGGAAAAGCGAAGATCGAGCTTGGAAGAGGAGTAAGACAAGGAGACACCATTTCGACTAAGCTTTTTACTGCTGTCTTAGAAAATACTTTCAAGAAGCTGGAATGGGAAAACAAAGGGATTGGAATAAATGGGGAATGTTTAAGTTATCTCCGGTTTGCTGATGACATTTTAATTTTCAATAATAGACCTGAAGAATTGGAAAATGTGCTAAAATATTTGGTAGAAGCTAGCATTAATGTGGGATTAAAAATAAATTTGGAAAAGACTAAGGTGATTTTCAATTCATTTACATGAAAAAAGAAAATCGTCTACAACAACCCTGAGATTAAAGAAGTGAAAAGTTATGTCTACCTTGGACAGAAAATATCATCGGACAACAGTATCATGAGTGAGCTAAATAGGAAAATAAGAAATGGGTGGAGTGCTTTTGGGAAGAACAATATTATTCTAAAGAGTAACATGCCTCTTTGTTTGAAAAGAAATGTATTTTAACCAATATGTTTTGCCTGCGATAGCTTATGGAACAGACACATGGGCGCTAACAAAACGGATGGTACAAAGATTACAAACTACACAGCGAAGGAAAGATGCATGCTAGGCATAATTACAAGAGACAGAAAGAGAAGAACCTGAATAAGAAGTCAGACGATAGTTTTTGACATCATTGAGAGAATTAAATGTATAAAATAGAAATGGGCTGGGCACATTCCAAGAAGACAACACAATAGAGTACAAACACCCTACAGTGGTATCCCAGAGATTTAAAGCGGCCAAGAAGACGGCCTCATGTAAGATGGAGCGAAGAAATTAGAAAATCCGTCGGTGTTAATTGGATGACTAAAGCATTAGACTGAAAGCAATGGAAAAAACTGGGGGGGGGGCTACATCCAGCAGTGAATTGAAAACGATTGTTGTTGATGATATATATATATATATACAGGGTGTCCGAAAAGTCTGGAAACGGTCAAATAACTCGAGAAATATACATCGGATTGAAAAACGGCAAAATGCATGTTCAATATTTTTGAAAAATCTATTTAGGGATATGAAAGTTTCCCCCCAACTTTGTCCCCCCGGGGGGGAAAGGGGGGCAACTTTGAAATCTTAAATGATGACCCCCATTTTTTATTGCAGATTCGGATTCTACGGGACAAAATACGTAATTTTTGTGTTGAACATTTTCTTCGAAATATTGTAGATGGCGCTGTAATCGAGTGCAATGCTGTGAGAATCGTTACCATTGCAATGTCTGGAAACGTTACAATAACTCGAGAAATATACATCGTATTGAAAAACGGAAAAATGCATGTTCAACAGTTTTGAAAAATCTATTTAGAGATATCAAAGTTGCCATTTTTCTAAAATATTAAACACGTACTTTTTCCGTTTTTCAATCTGATGTATATTTCTCGAGTTATTGGAGCGTTTCCAGACATTGCAATGATAACGATTCTCACAGCATTGCACTCGATTACAGCGCCATCTACAATGTTTCAAAGAAAATGTTCAATAAAAAAGTTTTTTTATATAAATATATAAAAGTATAAAATATAAAAGTATTTTTTCCCGTAGAATCCGAATCTTCAATAAAAAAATGGGGGGTCATAATTTAAGATTTCAAAGTTGCCCCCTTTCCCCCCCGGGGGGGGGTAACTTTCATATCCCTAAATAGATTTTTCACAAATATTGAACATGCATTTTGCCGATTTTCAATCCAATGTATACTTCTCGAGTTATTTGACCGTTTCCAGACTTTTCGGACACCCTGTATATACTAGATTTTCTTTAACATATGACACATATCTAAAGTAAAAAGGGAAATCTTAAAGAACACTGAAAACTTTAAGTAAAATAAAATATTACTACATTTTTATTTTTTTATTTTTTTATCTTCATTTTACATCAACTAACATACAACGCTATAACTTAAGCAACCGATTGTTTAACATGTTACACATATTTATTTGTTATAAATACACCAATTTAGTTAATTCAAAAAACTACGCTATTATGTCTCGTATATCCACCATATAACAAATTACTGCAAAAACATGTAGCCATACTGTTTCTGTCTACTGTACTTGTGAAAAGTGATTTCGTGAAAAATAAACCCCACGTCACAACTGCACTAATTACTTACTTTGCTTAGTTTAACATACTTTTTTTTATTAAATTGAAATTATTCTGATCCCCATTATTTTTTTGACAAAATATTTTTCTTTGTTATATTATTAGTACAGACTGATAATCTTTTAGTATGTGGGATTTTACTTGAAGCGGAAATCAGTATATCACTCATTACACGATAATCTTTAAATCTGTTAAAATTTGTTTTTGCAGTAACGAGTAAATTATTACTTATTTTAAACTATTTGTAATAAACACTGTTCCATACTTTTATCATATTTTGATATAAAATGTTTATTTTATCAAGAAATATCAGGAATTATATTTCTTATAATCCTGTAAAAAGAATAACCTTAACAGTATATCAGATGCAAGGTAATGCTCTAAAATAAACGTAATTTTGATGGCAAAGAAAAAACAGAAACCCTCCAAAAGAAATAAATATGGATTCCATTAATCATGTAATCTGATTGAATCCCATATCAGTAAGTTTCGGTATCCGTTGTGTTAAAAGAATAGGGTAGAAAGAAATTGAAATCCTGTTATTTCTAGAACTTTTTTTCATTATATGCTGTCTTGTTCAATGAAATTAAAAAAAAAAAACAATTACGTATTATTAAAGAAATCTCCCATACACCATTACAGTCAATTAAATGGATATAAATGTTTTCTCTCGTTTTTTTTTTTTTTTTTTTTTTTTTTTTTTTTGTACTCAAAACAATATTTTCAACGCTCAATGACGCGAATTGTTTGACTCGAACACTTTTTTTTTTTCAATTTCGATAAATAAATTAATCACATTTTCAGTTGTAAGTGATTGTGGTCCCAGAACGACAGTTTGTTTTTCTTTTCTGGAACTGTCGCGTAAATTCAGTTTATAACGCAAACATTGATAGTATTTTCTAATTATTCTTCTGCCTTCTAAACGGAAAACCAATTCAACTGCATAGTTTCTTAATAAGATCACCTGCTAATTTAGTACGGTTGCGAACAAAAATAAATTAAAAATATCTGTCAGAAAGTAGCCAGTTTAAGTTTTCAAAACAGCCTTAAATGAGGAATATATAAATAAAAACTATTAAATTTTCTTCTTTTTCTATGATATGTAATTTTCATAATGATATGTAATTTTGGTCAAACGTTATCTTAAAAAACACAGTATACACCTGATTATCCGGACTAATGTAGTAGAAAAGCTGTCCGGATGACGAAAAAATGGGATAGGCCAGATTTCTACAAACCCATATCCTGTCACCCCCTAACATTAAAAACAAACTTTTTATAGCAAATTCCTCCTTTGTTCATACTTTCCGAACCCTTAGTACAGACCGGTTGTTTGCAAATATATATTTTTCTTTTTTTATGTACTGCTCTGTACCCTTTGAAATTTTGTTACAGAATAAGGAAATCCAACAAAAAAATAAATATTCTGCAAATCTACCCTATATCTACCCTATATATATAAAATCCTAATGAAACGAATTTGTGAAACGATTTTATGAAACGAATTTATGAAACGATTTTATGAAACGACTGGTTAAACGATTGATAATGTTTCAGGGCTATTTTTAATAAAATATTAAACGCTTGATAGTGAAATTAATACCAATTGTCCATAAAAATCCGCGGATGTCAAAACTGGAAATAGAATTTTGAAATTGGAATTAGTTTTCGAGATATTAATTTTTTTCTAATTTTAAATGACATTTCTGTAATGATGGCAACTAATTACTCAGTTTTTTTGTGACAAAAAAGGAAAAAAAAATGAAAAGGATCCCGATAGGGATTATTGATTTCTTTTTATTTGAATCTACTTTGAATCTACTTTGAATCTATATTCTTTTTACTTTGAATTTATCTTTTATTTCTATCATTAATGAAGACAAGATTGTGATTAAATTATGTTTTCAGGAAAATTTGAAAAAAAAATCACATTTCTATCGTCAGGATTCAATTGTCATCTGTCAGCATTTAATTTAATTTATTCGGTGCTTTTTCAGTATACGGGGCCTTGACGAAATAGGGAAAATAGCCTTGGCGGAAAAGGAAATTTGGCAACATACTTTCTGTCAACTTATTCACTTTGTCATTTCGTATACAGAAGCATTTTTTCAATATTTATACAATTTGTTTAGCGTAAAATGTCATTTATCCTATTTTATATATAATCAGAAGTAATTTGTATAGAAAAAACAATAATAATATACGTATAATTAAAATACGCATGTAAACAAAAAAAATCGTCAAATTTTTTTTCATGTCTGTTTATGGGATTTGGCACCAAATCTCACTTTCTGATACCCGAATTGCGCCAAGCTTTTTAAAAAAGTGTCAAGATCCCTATACTAGAAAAGCACCAAAAGTTCATTGGGTTTGTTTTCATAACTTTTGGCAACAAATCTATGTATATTAACGAATCTATCCCTTTTTGAAGCTCAAATTACGCCAAACCAAAGCAAAGGATCCTATACTGGAAAAGTACCCGATTTTCTTATGGACAATATTCAAGTGACATAACATGGTGTAAAATTATCGCGGATAGCAAATTTGTTTAAATATCTCATCAATTGATGCCAAATAAATGCAGGCATGCATGCACAAAATATTTAATTAATTTTGTATGATAAATAATTATTAGAAAATTCGTATATACATATTAATTAAAATAAATAATTTACATATTTAAAATAACATGAAAATATGCATGATGGTGCACTAAAATAGAGAGAAAATTAAAACCTGTTACTGAAAATATCTATAACATAGTACTTTTCAATACCATGGTTCTTAATGTTATTCACAAGCAGATGGAATTTTTCTCATCCTTAAACGCAAAGGAAGAATAGAATACAGATCGTTGTTATAAAAGTCCGAGAGGTAGCCACAATTTAAACCTAACAATTTTATACAAGCTGGTTTTCAAGTTATAATTGATTTTACTTATCAATCCCGAAAACAGTCGTCAGCTGTTGTAACAGCTGTGTATGAGGACATGATAATCAAAAAATGCCCCATTAAAACGTTAAAAGCATGGCAACCCAATTACAGATTGACCAATATTTTTAAAACAAAGCACGCTGTCATGTTTTTAGAGGCCTCGAAGTCTGAGTGGGGGTTGGCGAGCGTAGCTCGCAGGGGGTAGGCCCCCTAGTATATAAAATCCTAATGAAACAAATTTGTGAAACGATTTTATGAAACGAATTTATGAAACGATTTTATGAAACGACTGATTAAACGACTGATTATGTTTCAGGGCTACTTTTAATAAAATATTAAACGCTTGATGGTGAAATTAATACCAAATGTCCATAAAAATCCGCGGATGTCAAAACTGGTAATAGAATTTTGAAATTGGAATTAGTTTTCGAGATATTAATTTTATTCTAATTTTAATGACATTTCTGTAATGTTGGCAACTAATTACTCAGGTTTTTTGTGACAAAAAAGGGGAAAAAATTGAAGAGGATCCCGATAGGGATTATTGATTTATTTTTATTCGTCATTTTCAAATTGAAATTGAATTTATCTTTTATTTCAATTGATAATGAAGACAAGATTGTGATTAAATTATGTTTTTCAGGAAAATTTGAAAAAAAAAAATCACATTTCTACGTCAGGATTCAATCGTCTGTCAGGATTTAATTTAATTTATAAACTGAAAATATTTTGAATAAATTCGTCCAAATGACGTCATTTATGTAAACGCAAAAGAAAGGAGCAAAAAAAATATTTATACAATTTGTTTTGCGTAAAATGATACGTATAATTAAAATACGCATATAAACAAAAAAATCGTCGAATTTGTTTCCATGACTGTTTGTCATTTGGCACCAAATATCACTTTCTGATGCCCGAATTGCGCCAAGCTTTTTAAAAAAGCGTCAAGACCCCTATAATAGAAAAGCACCAAAAGCTCATTGGGTTTGTTTTCATAACTTTTGGCAACAAATCTATGTATATTAACGAATCTATCCCTTTTCGAAGCTCGAATTACGCCAAACCTAAAAGCAAAGGATCCTATACTAGAAAAGTACCCGATTTTCTTATAGACAATATTCAAGTGACATAACAAGGTGTAAAATTATCGCGGATAGCAAATTTGTTTAAATATGTCATTAATTGATGCCGAATAATTGCATGCATGCATGCACAAAATATTTAATTAATTTTGTATGATAAATAATTATTAGAAAATTCGTATATACATATTAATTAAAATAAATAATTTACATATTTAAAATAACATGAAAATATGCATGATGGTGCACTAAAATAGAGAGAAAATTAAAACCTGTTACTGAGAATGTCTATAACAGTACTTTTCAATACCGTGGTTCTTAATTATTCACAAGCAGATGGAATTTTTCTCATCCTTAAACGCAAAGGAAGAATAGAATACAGATCGTTGTTATAAAAGTCCGAGAGGTAGCCACAATTTAAACCTAACCATTTTATACAAGCTGGTTTTCAAGTTGTAATTGATTTTACTTATCAATCCCGAAAACAGTCGTCAGTTGTCGCAACAGCTGTGTATGAGGCCATGGTAATCAAAAAATGCGCCATTAAAACGTTAAAAGCATGACAACCCAATTACAGATTTATCAATATTTTTAAAACAAAGCACGCTGTCATGTTTTTAGAGGCTTCGAAGTCTGAGCGGGGGTTGGCGAGCGTAGCTCGCAGGGGGTAGGCCCCCTAGTTTTAAAATAAATTTGATAGTATTTAACATTTATTGAAGGAAACATAAAATGACATACTATGTACAGTATCAATACAGAACATACAGTTATAAAATAAATAACGCAAAACGTCAAACGTTAAGTCCTATTAGGTAGCTTTCAATACAAAAAAGTATAAAGCTACCTATTGCAGCCGTTCGGAGGAAAGCAGTTCTGGAAAATTTCGATATATTTTTCACCGATCATGACATCCAGACCCCAAAACCACCCTCCGTTCAAATGTTGATTTATATATATATATATATATATATATATATATATATATATATATATATATATATATATCTATATATATCTGACCTATGTCATACGATAACGCTCGTATTTATAAATCGATTTTGATGAAACTAATTGTGTGTATTAAGCTCACCAATGTCTCGACCGAGTTCGTTGGCCAGCTTGGTCCGCCATTTTGTTTCAAGATGGCGACCACTTAAAAATTTAAAACTAAAATAAATATACAAAAAAGTTAAAAATTCAAATTTATTTTTTAATTAAGTGTTAGGCCTTGATACGAGGATTCCAGAGCATTTTTGGTTTACCTCTATCTTAAAAAATGGCTGAGATAGAGCAGTTTGAAATTCTAGGGTGGCTGACATTTTGAAACAAGACAGCACATTACAAAAAAACAACGATTAATTTATGTCATTGTTGTAATCCTTTTTCCAATCACACTCATAAGACTATATATTCATATCCGTTAGCGCTAAATTCTTGCCAAACTTGGCGACATTTGGCGAAATATCGCCAAATTTGGCGACCAAAATAAGTCTTCATAAATGAAGCCAATTTGGCTATTGCTCAGTAATTTGGCGAATTTCTTATTCAAATTCAGTATTAACGAATCTTTTGTAAACGTTTTCTTTCATTTTAACTTGCTGTTTTCGTGTAACATTAGCTAAAATTTTAAAACGAATATATAGGAAAGCTACCTTTTCCTCCCGGTGCTGGCCGGAAGGACTTTTAGGTAGCTTTCAATACAAAAAAGTATAAAGCTACCTATTGCAGCCGTTCGGAGGAAAGCAGTTCCGGAAAATTTCGATATATTTTCACCGATCATGACCCCCAGACCCCAAAACCACCCTCCGTTCAAATGTTGATTTATATATATATATATATATATATATATATATATCTCCATATATATATATATATATATCTGACCTATGTCATACGATAACGCTCGTATTTATAAATCAATTTTGATGAAACTAATTGAGTGTATTAAGCTCACCAATGTCTCGACCGAGTTCGTTGGCCAGCTTGGTCCGCCATTTTGTTTCAAGATGGCGGCCAATTAAAAATTTAAAACTAAAATAAATATACTAAAAAGTTAAAAATTCAAATTTATTTTTTAATTCAGTGTTAGGCCTTGAAACGAGGATTCCAGAGCATTTTTTGTTTTACCTCTATCTTAAAAAACGGCTGAGATAGAGCAGTTTGAAATTCTAGGGTGGCTGACATTTTGAAACAAGACAGCACATTACAAAAATTTTCATGTTGTAATAATTTTCCCAATCAAACGCATAAAACTATATATTCATATCCGTTAGTGCCAAATTCTCGCCAAACTTGGCGATATTTGGCGAAATATCGCCAAATTTGGCGACCAAAATAAGTCTTCATAAATGAAGCCAATTTGGCTATTGCTCAATAATTTGGTGAATTTCTTATTCAAATTCAGTATTAACGAATCTTTTGTACACGTTTTATTTGCATTTTAAGTTGCTGTTTTCGTGTAACATTAGCTAAAATTTTAAAACGAAGATATAGGAAAGCTACCTTTTCCTCCCGGTACATGCCGGAAGGACTTTTTTTTTTAAGTTTGAACTTATTATACTGCTCATTGACAAATGATTACACAAACGTAAAAAGATTGGCCTGAAATAGAAAATTCAAAACTGGTACATTTTAGCTTTTGTGCAACTCTTTGATGAAGACTGCTGCAGATGAAGGTCCATCGCCTTGGGAAAATGATTTTTCATTTTATAACAGAGAAATTTTCAACTAAATAGATTGTACAGAGGCCGGAGTCTACGATGGTAAAGTCCTTGATACCTTGTGGTAACAGAATAGCGTAGAAAATAATTGAAATCATATTATTTATAGAACTGTATTATTATACGCTATATTGTTCTATGAAAATAAAAATAATTTATATATTATTTGTATCCGTAATCATCCGTATCATTGCAATTAAAACATCTCTTTATTGCTTTCCTATGATTGCAATTTAAATCATCCGTACATTGCACCCGTATAATTGCAATTTATATTCTTGTTTCCGATTTATCTTACAGAGTTACTCTTTCGTTTTAAATAACTCTTTAATTAAGCCTATATATATATATATATTGTATATTTGGATGTATTGAATATTTTGTAGATTTCTAATAATTAATTCAAACGCTGCAGGCCAGATATGTAATATTCTACTAATTGTTGATGTTTCGAATTGGAATTTTTTATAGAAGCATTATGCTCATAGTATGAGATATTAAAATCAACCGCGAGGTGTTTAAAGAATAAAAGAATGCATGAAAAGTAGTTTGATATTAGATATTTAAAAATCTTTTGGTATTTTCACGAACACTGGACGAAATCATGATTCAAAGTAGATGTTATTTTCAATATTTAAAAAACAATGAAAAGACATACCTCCTAAAATGGACATACAGACATATAACTTTTCTTCCTGATAAACACTGTTATATAAATATGTTCTAAATGGATATGATAAATCGGTGAAGTAACTACATTGCTATTTTTGCAATCGACAAAAATTATGCTAATTCAAAGTTCCTTTTTTTTTTTTCAGTATAGAATGTATTTCAGAAGTTTTGTATAGATTTTACGATTATTTTACTTTTTTATTCTATTTGTATAATTATATACTTATACTCTCGCATTTACGAAAATTTTCCTCGAAGAAATCTCTTCTATAAAATTAGTTTTGAAAATTTAATTCTTAGAAAGATACATGAAATCTAATTTTCTTTGTTTAATTCCAGAATAATCCTTTTCAGCATTCTTAGTAGCGTAAATCACTACATAGTATAAAACAAAGTCGCTTTTTCTGTCCCTATATCCCTATGTACGCTTAAATCTTTAAAACTACGCAACGGATTTTGATGCGGTGTTTTTTAATAGATAGAGTGATTCAAGAGGAAGGTTTATATGTATAATAACATCCATTAAACAGTGGAGAAATACTGTTATTTTTGAGGTTTTTAATGTGATGTCGTAAATAATTTCATTTTTTACATTTGTTATTTTGGCCGAAAAGGTTACCATTGCTATTTTTTTGGCGATCATTATTGTTGCAGAAAGAAATGAAAAGGCTATACATCTCCAAAAATAAAAGAAAAACTGTGTTAAATTAATTTTTAAAAAAAAGAAAAAGAAAGAAAAAAGAGTTTTGATGAGAGAATATTATAAAGCGAAAATATTTAATTTAAACATGATTGGGAATGTTCGCAATGCTTAAAAAATTATTCAAGGGGCAAGATTGCTATCGAAACAATATTTCGCGATTTATCTTTTGTTTTTGGCGATTTTGATTTTACTTTTGATCCTAAACAATTTGATTTTAAGCCAAAAGGTGTCTTTTTTTTTTTTTTTTTTTTTTTTTTTTTTTTGATGCAGAAAGAATTGAAATGGCTATACAGCTGGAAAAATAAAAGAAAAAGTTGTTATTAATTTTATTTTAAAAAAAAGAAAGAAAACAGTTTTGATGAGAGATTTTAAGCCAAAAGGTGCTTTTTTTTTTTCAAGTGTACCATCACTGGCGCCCGGCTAACCGAAAAGTACCTTTTTTTAAATTCAAATGCAAACTATATTAATGGCAATATACTTCTATTTACTTCTACATATATGAAATTTCGTTCCGGCTGCTTATAACTCGAGTTCTGCTGAATGGATTTTCGTAGAGCTTAAACTGTATAAGATAATTTTTCAGGGAAGGTTTTATTGTATAACATACCGTTCTGCGTAGCTTAGTTATAGAATTATTCTGGGAAGTTCTATAATCAGATCAATCCGTTTATGAAATATTAGCCTTTTTAAAAGATTTTGCCGAATGGATTTCGATGAAACCTACACTGTTAGATAACTTTCTAGGGAAAGTTTTATTATATAACATATCATTCTACGTTGCTTAGTTCTAGAATTATAGGGGGAAATTCGAAAATCAGGTGATATTTTTTTTATCAAATATTAGCTCTTTCAGTATTTGATTCGGATTATGAAAGATTAGCCTTCTGAAAAAGTTCTACTGGACGGATTTTGATGAGAATTGTATTGTTAGTCAGATGCTATTTCAGGAATGGTTTTAATGTACTACATATTGTTCTACGCTGCTTAGTCAAACAGTTGTGTGAAGGTTATACAGTCAGGAGAACCCGATTCCGAAAGATTAGCCTTTTTGAAAGTTTTTACTGAGCGTATTTTTTGAGACTTGCATTGTTAAGTAGATAATTTATAAGGATGGTTTTAGTATATTTTATATCGTTATGTTAGTTTTAGAATTATGTGGAAAAGTTCTATAATCAGATGATCCCGATTATCAAAGATTAGCCTTTATAAAAACTTCTACTGAATGGATTTTGTTAGTTAATTTGTTTGCATTGTTAATTCGACAATTTTTAGTGATAGATTTAGTATATTGCATATAGTTTTATCATTCTTTAGCAAATCTTAATTGTAAATGACCAAATAAAAGAGTTGGTCCTTAACAGCTAAAATTTTGACTGCACATTAGAAAATATAATAGCGCAATCACGTCATTTTTCAGTAATGTTGAAGGATATTCCAGGTAAATATACAGATTGCTTTCAAATACAAGGTCAAATTAAACGATGTATTTCGTTTGATTCAAGGTTCATTTGTAGAAACCGACCAGCGCAGCGGGCGTAGCTTGCTAGTTACCAATAAAAAACTCGACAATAAAAGAGTTTTACTTATTTAACAAAAAAGCTATTTTTTAAAACCATGAAATGACCCTACGTGAAAAAAAACAAGCAAATGTCTTCTTAGAAATGCTTTTACCACTAAATATCAATATGTTTTCACGATTTTATCATTTAAAACTATGAATTCATACACAATCCAGTTAAAGATATCAATTCATGCAAATTTGATGTTTAGTTAAGGTTATTATCACGGGCACGGCCAACGCGGGGCAGGTCAGCTAGTAATCTTTCAAAACGTCAGCGCTTTAATTAGAACCGCGATTCATGGATCGTTTTAAGTTGTTAGAACAGGATAAAAAGTTTAATAAATAATTCCAATTTAAATAATCAGCTCTACAAAGTAAAAAAAAAAAAGTAATGAAATAGTTCATTAAAAATTCTTTTAATCACGCGCGTTTGAATTTTCTTTATTTCTAAGTGTGTGTTTTGAAACTACTAGTAATACAAAAGTACATAAGTATCTTGTAAAAAGAAACCTCTGCCGATAATATAAGAAGCAAGGATTGTGTCTTTCAATAATATATGTCATCTTGTTTAAAATAATACTTCAAATATTTTCAAAAAGTAGAATTTTATATATTTTAATAAAATTATAACGTTTGTTTGTCGCTGACAATGACATCACGTTTAAAACAAGAAAACAAATTCATTCAGTAACGTTTATTGGAAATTTCTAAATAAACGCTCACAATTGTCTGAAAAAAATTGGCTATATGAGATACATTTAAAAAATTAATTACTGTATGCACAATATTATATAATTAATTTTGAACCGTTGATCCTTTTTTAGGAGATTCCCTAAAGTTGATGTATGTTACGTTAAAAATACACACACACACACACACACACATATATATATATATATATGGGCTGTTTAATAGCCTCTGCTTGTTAACTAGGAGAAGACCCTTTAAATGCCTCCGAAAAGGACTTAAAGGAATCGACTGGGAGCAGAAACTTAATGTCCAAATCGCACCTGCCACCAGTGCAGCCTGTTAGTACCCCTGCGTAGTGCATGGGGAATGAACGCGGAAGAGCTTCCTCCAACCCGCATGGTTAGCCTGAAGGAATGTGGCCACCTCCCCTCTTATTTTGCCATGAATTTACAAAACAAATCATGGCTCTCAATTCCCAGCAGTCTGTATGTTCCTGGTTACGGCAGCGATCAGAAAGACATGAAGACAGAGGGTGGTAAGAATCACCGAGCTCGGTTTGGCTGCCATAAGTGGGTGACCATGGCTACGTATGATGGACGATCCCTATCTCCGGAAATTCGCTTACAGGATTTTAAAGAAGAATTAGGAAGAATCAACTGGGACATCCTAGGATTATGCGAAGTAAGAAGAAAATGTGAAGAGAAGATTGATCTTGCCAGTGGACATGTATTGTTATACAGAGGTACAGAAGATGGAAACACAAGTGGCGTAGGATTTCTGATTAATAAAAGTTGGAAGAATCGCATCGTAGAATATGATAGTGCATCAGATAGAGTTCCTAGGTTAGTTATACAAGTTTCAAGAAGATACCAGCTGAGAATTACCCACGTTTATGCACCAACAATTAGCTATACGGAGGAAGAAATTGAGGATTTCTATGAAGAAGTAGCTTCAATGAATCAAAAGGAAAAATGCTACATAAAATTAATAATGGGAGACTGGACTGCTAGAATTGGGGAAAAAAAAGATGAGTTCTCAGTAGGAAATAATGGATATGGGATGCGTAATGAAAGAGGAAACAGATTGATTGAGTTTGCAGAATTTGAACATATGCATATCATGCATTCATTTTTCAATAAAAAGCCGCAAAGAAAATGGACATGGCGTAGCGTAAATAGCTCAACAAGTGAAATTGAATACATCTTGATAAACAAAAAGCATCTTATTCATGATTGCAGCCTTCTCAATAACTTCAATACAGGAAGCGATCACAGTTTGGTTAGATACAAATTGCTTTTAAATACTAAAGTGGAAAGAATGAAGCTTTTGAAACACTCAAAGAAATCTGTCGATATTATAAATTTCCAGAAACATAAAAAAAGAATTTAATTAGGAACTTAAAAATCGTTTTCAAGTCCTTCAATCAATTTTAGAAGGAAAGCAAGATGTTACAGTTTTGAACATGAAAATAACAAATACTCTACATGAAATTGCAAGGACGATAGCTGTTGAAGCACCAGTAAGGCAGACAAAGAAAATAACTGAAGAAACAAGAAGATTGATGAAGAAACGCAGACATTTTTAAAATGAAGAAAAACTATATCCTAAATCAAGTGTTGAATATGCAGAATTATGTAAAACGGTAAGAAAATGTGATATAGAAGATATCAGAAGATTTAACTATGATCTTGTAAAGAAAGTTCTAGAAGATAACAAAAGTTTAAAATCAGCTAAACGCAAACTGTGTGTTGAAAGAAAAGGTATTTTTGCACTGAAGAGGGAAGATGGAACAATCACCAAAATCAATAAAGAAATAGTAAACATTGTCGAAGAATTCTATAACGATCTATATGTGAAGATCAAAGAGAAATCAACCTACGTGATCCACGAGTAAACATAACAGAAACTGAAGAGATAAACCCAGTGATGACAGATGAAGTTGTACTTGCCGTTAGATACATGGAAAAGGGTAAATGCCCTGGCGAAGATGCAATTACAATTGACCTTATCAAAGAAGCAGGAGAAAAGTTTGCAAAAATGCAAGCCTTACTGCTTTCCAAATGTTTCGAGAAATCAGATGCACCAGAAGATTGGAATAATACTGCGATGGTGCTACTTTACAAGAAAGAGAAGAAGGAAAACATTAAAAACTACCGTACAATCAGCTTTCTGTCAGTGATTTATAAAATTTTCACCAAAGTTTTAACAACAAGACTTGAATCAGCTCTGACTTAGCTCAACCTAGAGAACAAACAGGATTCCGAAGTGGATTTAGCCCAATGTATCATATTCAAACAGTAAGGGAACTTATAGAAAAACATAAAGAATATAATTTACCTCTCTGCGTTACTTTTATTGATTATGAAAAAGCATTTGATTCAGTCTACAATTCTGCAGTTGTTGATTCTCTGGAGGACATTGGTATAGACAAACTTTACATCAATATCATAAAGATGATTTACAAGAAAGCAACAGGCACCATCCGTTTGGACAAAGGAAAAGCGAAGATCGAGCTTGGAAGAGGAGTAAGACAAGGAGACACCATTTCGACTAAGCTTTTTACTGCTGTCTTAGAAAATACTTTCAAGAAGCTGGAATGGTAAAACAAAGGGATTGGAATAAATGGGGAATGTTTAAGTTATCTCCGGTTTGCTGATGACATTTTAATTTTCAATAATAGACCTGAAGAATTGGAAAATGTGCTAAAATATTTGGTAGAAGCTAGCATTAATGTGGGATTAAAAATAAATTTGGAAAAGACTAAGGTGATTTTCAATTCATTTACATGAAAAAAGAAAATCGTCTACAACAACCCTGAGATTAAAGAAGTGAAAAGTTATGTCTACCTTGGACAGAAAATATCATCGGACAACAGTATCATGAGTGAGCTAAATAGGAAAATAAGAAATGGGTGGAGTGCTTTTGGGAAGAACAATATTATTCTAAAGAGTAACATGCCTCTTTGTTTGAAAAGAAATGTATTTTAACCAATATGTTTTGCCTGCGATAGCTTATGGAACAGACACATGGGCGCTAACAAAACGGATGGTACAAAGATTACAAACTACACAGCGAAGGAAAGATGCATGCTAGGCATAATTACAAGAGACAGAAAGAGAAGAACCTGAATAAGAAGTCAGACGATAGTTTTTGACATCATTGAGAGAATTAAATGTATAAAATAGAAATGGGCTGGGCACATTCCAAGAAGACAACACAATAGAGTACAAACACCCTACAGTGGTATCCCAGAGATTTAAAGCGGCCAAGAAGACGGCCTCATGTAAGATGGAGCGAAGAAATTAGAAAATCCGTCGGTGTTAATTGGATGACTAAAGCATTAGACTGAAAGCAATGGAAAAAACTGGGGGGGGGGGCTACATCCAGCAGTGAATTGAAAACGATTGTTGTTGATGATATATATATATATATACAGGGTGTCCGAAAAGTCTGGAAACGGTCAAATAACTCGAGAAATATACATCGGATTGAAAAACGGCAAAATGCATGTTCAATATTTTTGAAAAATCTATTTAGGGATATGAAAGTTTCCCCCCAACTTTGTCCCCCCGGAAGGGAAAGGGGTGCAACTTTGAAATCTTAAATGATGACCCCCATTTTTTATTGCAGATTCGGATTCTACGGGACAAAATACGTAATTTTTGTGTTGAACATTTTCTTCGAAATATTGTAGATGGCGCTGTAATCGAGTGCAATGCTGTGAGAATCGTTACCATTGCAATGTCTGGAAACGCTACAATAACTCGAGAAATATACATCGTATTGAAAAACGGAAAAATGCATGTTCAACAGTTTTGAAAAATCTATTTAGAGATATCAAAGTTGCCATTTTTCTAAAATATTAAACACGTACTTTTTCCGTTTTTCAATCTGATGTATATTTCTCGAGTTATTGGAGCGTTTCCAGACATTGCAATGATAACGATTCTCACAGCATTGCACTCGATTACAGCGCCATCTACAATGTTTCAAAGAAAATGTTCAATAAAAAAGTTACGTATTTTTTCCCGTAGAATCCGAATTTTCAATAAAAAAATGGGGGGTCATCATTTAAGATTTCAAAGTTGCCCCCTTTCCCCCCCCGGGGGGGGCAACTTTCATATCCCTAAATAGATTTTTCACAAATATTGAACATGCATTTTGCCGATTTTCAATCCAATGTATACTTCTCGAGTTATTTGACCGTTTCCAGACTTTTCGGACACCCTGTATATACTAGATTTTCTTTAATATATGACACTACATATCTAAAGTAAAAAGGGAAATCTTAAAGAACACTGAAAACTTTAAGTAAAATAAAATATTACTACATTTTTATTTATTTTTTTTTTTATCTTCATTTTACATCAACTAACATACAACGCTATAACTTAAGCAACCGATTGTTTAACATGTTACACATATTTATTTGTTATAAATACACCAATTTAGTTAATTCAAAAAACTACGCTATTATGTCTCGTATATCCACCATATAACAAATTACTGCAAAAACATGTAGCCATACTGTTTCTGTCTACTGTACTTGTGAAAAGTGATTTCGTGAAAAATAAACCCCACGTCACAACTGCACTAATTACTTACTTTGCTTAGTTTAACGTACTTACTTTGCTCAGTTTAACTTTTTTTCATTATATGCTGTCTTGTTCAATGAAATTAAAAAAAAAAAACAATTACGTATTATTAAAGAAATCTCCCATACACCATTACAGTCATTACAGTCAATTAAATGGATATAAATGTTTTCTCTCGTTTTTTTTTTTTTTTTTTTTTTTTTTTTTTTTTTTTTTTTTTGTACTCAAAACAATATTTTCAACGCTCAATGACGCGAATTGTTTGACTCGAACACTTTTTTTTTTCAATTTCGATAAATAAATTAATCACATTTTCAGTTGTAAGTGATTGTGGTCCCAGAACGACAGTTTGTTTTTCTTTTCTGGCACTGTCGCGTAAATTCAGTTTATAACGCAAACATTGATAGTATTTTCTAATTATTCTTCTGCCTTCTAAACGGAAAACCAATTCAACTGCATAGTTTCTTAATAAGATCACCTGCTAATTTAGTACGGTTGCGAACAAAAATAAATTAAAAATATCTGTCAGAAAGTAGCCAGTTTAAGTTTTCAATACAGCCTTAAATGAGGAATATATAAATAAAAACTTTTAAATTTTCTTCTTTTTCTATGATATGCAATTTTCATAATGATATGTAATTTTGGTCAAACGTTATCTTAAAAAACACAGTATACACCTGATTATCCGGACTAATGTAGTAGAAAAGCTGTCCGGATGACGAAAAAATGGGATAGGCCAGATTTCTACAAACCCATATCCTGTCACCCCCTAACATTAAAAACAAACTTTTTATAGCAAATTCCTCCTTTGTTCATACTTTCCGAACCCTTAGTACAGACCGGTTGTTTGCAAATATATATTTTTCTTTTTTTATGTACTGCTCTGTACCCTTTGAAATTTTGTTACAGAATAAGGAAATCCAACAAAAAAATAAATATTCTGCAAATCTACTCTATATCTACCCTATATATATAAAATCCTAATGAAACGAATTTGTGAAACGATTTTATGAAACGAATTTATGAAACGATTTTATGAAACGACTGGTTAAACGATTGATAATGTTTCAGGGCTATTTTTAATAAAATATTAAACGCTTGATAGTGAAATTAATACCAATTGTCCATAAAAATCCGCGGATGTCAAAACTGGAAATAGAATTTTGAAATTGGAATTAGTTTTCGAGATATTAATTTTTTTCTAATTTTAAATGACATTTCTGTAATGATGGCAACTAATTACTCAGTTTTTTTGTGACAAAAAAGGAAAAAAAAATGAAAAGGATCCCGATAGGGATTATTGATTTCTTTTTATTTGAATCTACTTTGAATCTACTTTGAATCTATATTCTTTTTACTTTGAATTTATCTTTTATTTCTATCATTAATGAAGACAAGATTGTGATTAAATTATGTTTTCAGGAAAATTTGAAAAAAAAATCACATTTCTATCGTCAGGATTCAATTGTCATCTGTCAGCATTTAATTTAATTTATTCGGTGCTTTTTCAGTATATGGGGCCTTGACGAAATAGGGAAAATAGCCTTGGCGGAAAAGGAAATTTGGCAACATACTTTCTGTCAACTTATTCACTTTGTCATTTCGTATACAGAAGCATTTTTTCAATATTTATACAATTTGTTTAGCGTAAAATGTCATTTATCCTATTTTATATATAATCAGAAGTAATTTGTATAGAAAAAACAATAATAATATACGTATAATTAAAATACGCATGTAAACAAAAAAAATCGTCAAATTTTTTTCCATGTCTGTTTATGGGATTTGGCACCAAATCTCACTTTCTGATACCCGAATTGCGCCAAGCTTTTTAAAAAAGTGTCAAGATCCCTATACTAGAAAAGCACCAAAAGTTCATTGGGTTTGTTTTCATAACTTTTGGCAACAAATCTATGTATATTAACGAATCTATCCATTTTTGAAGCTCAAATTACGCCAAACCAAAGCAAAGGATCCTATACTGGAAAAGTACCCGATTTTCTTATGGACAATATTCAAGTGACATAACATGGTGTAAAATTATCGCGGATAGCAAATTTGTTTAAATATCTCATCAATTGATGCCAAATAAATGCAGGCATGCATGCACAAAATATTTAATTAATTTTGTATGATAAATAATTATTAGAAAATTCGTATATACATATTAATTAAAATAAATAATTTACATATTTAAAATAACATGAAAATATGCATGATGGTGCACTAAAATAGAGAGAAAATTAAAACCTGTTACTGAAAATATCTATAACATAGTACTTTTCAATACCATGGTTCTTAATGTTATTCACAAGCAGATGGAATTTTTCTCATCCTTAAACGCAAAGGAAGAATAGAATACAGATCGTTGTTATAAAAGTCCGAGAGGTAGCCACAATTTAAACCTAACAATTTTATACAAGCTGGTTTTCAAGTTATAATTGATTTTACTTATCAATCCCGAAAACAGTCGTCAGTTGTTGTAACAGCTGTGTATGAGGACATGATAATCAAAAAATGCCCCATTAAAACGTTAAAAGCATGGCAACCCAATTACAGATTGACCAATATTTTTAAAACAAAGCACGCTGTCATGTTTTTAGAGGCCTCGAAGTCTGAGTAGGGGTTGGCGAGCGTAGCTCGCAGGGGGTAGGCCCCCTAGTATATAAAATCCTAATGAAACAAATTTGTGAAACGATTTTATGAAACGAATTTATGAAACGATTTTATGAAACGACTGATTAAACGACTGATTATGTTTCAGGGCTATTTTTAATAAAATATTAAACGCTTGATAGTGAAATTAATACCAAATGTCCATAAAAATCCGCGGATGTCAAAACTGGTAATAGAATTTTGAAATTGGAATTAGTTCTCGAGATATTAATTTTATTCTAATTTTAATGACATTTCTGTACTGTTGGCAACTAATTACTCAGTTTTTTTGTGACAAAAAAGGGGAAAAAATTGAAGAGGATCCCGATAGGGATTATTGATTTCTTTTTATTCGTCATTTTCAAATTGAAATTGAATTTATCTTTTATTACAATCGATAATAGTAGATAATAATTGGGGGTTCTGCGCCAGTACCGTCGGTACCGTCGATCTCAAGGTCGAATGAAGGTCATGGTACGGCGCGACGTAAATACGTCACAGAGATAAGCAAGGGGAGAGATAAGGGAATGGGGGAGATAAGGGAGTGGGGGAGATAAGGGAATGGGCGAGATAATCAAGTCTAAGAGAGGGATTATTTTAATTAATGGAATTAGTTTAATTAATGAATCGTGGAATGCTCTTTAGAAACATTTTTTGGGATTTTTTTCGTAGAATTATCATGCTATAGTAGGACGAGGTATTTTTCTAATTTGTTAGAGAATAGATTTTTTTATGGATTTTCTAAAAATTAAATATTTTCCAAAATTATATTTTAGAGAATTTTTTTTTTTAATTGTGGACCCACCATAACCACCCGCTATGAAAACAATTCATAACGCCACAATTTTTTTAATGTCCGGTATAACCTGTTTTTAATAACCGGTATAACCTTTTTCACCAGTTTTACGCATCCTCTTCAGCGGCAATAACCTGTAACGAAATAAAAAAGAAGAAAAAGAAATATTATGTTACTTTTACACTTTATTTTCATGAAATGAGAAAAATATATGTATATAGTTACCACATCTTTAGGTGTTCTGTTTGGACCCGCTTGGTGTTCTTAGCAGAAACCTTCTGTTTAGATCTGTCTGGTAGACTGTTTGGACCAGGTTGGTGTTCTGTTCTGAGCCTTCGGTTCTAAGCCTTCTGTTTGGATCCGCATGGTGTTCTCAGCAGAAACCTTCTGTTTAGACTTGTCTAGTAGACTGTTTGGACCAGCATGGTGTTCTGAGCTTGATTTCAATAAGTCATTCGCAGCAAATTTTAAGAGTAGCAAAAGTTTTTACGTTTAAGGCACCGTGAAGCATAAATTCAGTTCTTTCATATGATAGTTCTTGGATAGGCACCATAAATTTAGTTCTTTAACATTACAGTTCTTGGATATGCACCATGAAAATTGAAGAAAATGGTAGTTCTTGATTATGCACCATAAATTTAGTTCTTTAGCTTTACAGTTTTTAGATAGTCACCATGAAAATAATAGTTCTTTGATTTACACCATGAAAATCACAGTTATTGGGTAAAACATAACTTTAGTTCTTTAAAAGACACCATGAGAGAAAACATATTTCACATCCATGGAAGATCAGTTCTTGAAGAAAAACTTTGATTTTATCTTGAAGAAAAATATTTGAAGAAACAAAAATATATTTTTATGAATTGTACCCATCCATCCACCCGCCATGTTTAATCATGACGCTACAATTCATTTGGGGAGAAAATTTTTAAACCACCCGATACCTTTTATACACGGCCACTTTTCGAAGATATTTGACGACCACAGTTTTTCAAAGACTTGAGAAGACTTGATTTTTTTTTTTTTTTTTTTTTTTTTGAAGACTTGAGAAGACATGACTTTTGAAGACTTGATATTTAAAGAAGAGAAGATTATTGAGTGCCCCTTATATTCTCGCCCACAGCTGCTAGCACCTTTAAATTAACTTTGAAAAATGATTTGAAAAATATATCTTGAATAATGCACCCCGTACATGAAAAATGTTCTTGAAACAAGAAGAAAACTTTTGAAGCTTGATTTTTATCTTGAATTAAATCTTGCTTGGAAGAAAAAAAATCTTGAAGCAAAAATATGAAA
The DNA here is from genome assembly GCA_963931845.1 of Maratus michaelseni. Lineage (NCBI taxonomy): Eukaryota > Metazoa > Arthropoda > Arachnida > Araneae > Salticidae > Maratus > Maratus michaelseni. The sequence continues at coordinate 428,658,650 of OZ007592.1, forward strand.
TGATTATTTAGGAATTTTATAGTGGCCGTGCGCGAGCGTGTGGACACCATCTTCTAAAATATAATGTTTATCATCAAAAGCTGACAAAGCGATTTTGTTAACTTGTGTTGTGTGAAGATGATGTCGCTCGCTTTGAATTCGATATTGGATCTCTCTCGTAGATTGGAGACTCTCTAAGCAGGTCTTATAATGATTATGTTTGATTTTATTTTTAACAACGTTTTTGGCCACCCCCTTTGCAGTTTTTTTCTCCCCATCGGCCGACATGATGGAATACATCTTGGCTCGTAGACCGATAAATTCATGAATCGGTCTACTGTTGAGCTCGTCTTTAAATTTTCCAATCACCTTCTTATTTTTCTTATCAAATAAGGGGTGATCTGTTGGATAATCAGACGTATCCAACATGTCGGAAAATGCCTGCATATCCGTGTATATATTTCGAGTACGGATTTCATACGTTAGAGAGTCCGTGTCCGTGAACAGCAGCGTCGATTTATTTTGATAGATTTTTTTTATAACATTATAATGAAAGTTATACATGAGAATCTTACTCAGCTCCAATATAACAAACCCTACATAAATGGGTTTATTTAATGTGAGGGTTTGCTTTAACCTTTCGATTGCTACTAAATTATGATCAAAAGGAAGAAATCTTTTGAAAGTAGGAGCTGAGACAAGTTTTTTCGCTTTCTGTTCACTGTTCACTAGCTGTACATCTTTATGCTTCCGGATGTTCTCCAGCGACTTGCCATATACCGCATTATTCATTAACTTGAAAAAATCTTTGGCGAAGGGGGACTTGGCATTTTTGCGTTGTTCTGTATTGAAATCAATGTATGTCTTCAGCCACGGCTTTTGTTGGAATTTCAATACTTTATGTACAGCTAGTATTTGGAGGCCTTGCTGTAAATAAAATTTCAAATTTTTATAATATGTAATATAATTTTTTTTATTTTTTAAATTGGGGACTAATTTCGTAACTGGGCAGTATTTATTTCCGTGCAGAGTGTCGATAGAAAAAGGAGAGAGATCTTCATATTTGATTTCCATTTTTTCGGGCGCCAGTGGATAACAGTTGTGGTCGTCGTGAAGCTGCTGGGGGTATGCAAGATCGACTTCGAGAATATAACCCACTGGACTATTTTCGGGAAGTTCAAGTATCTCTTTCACAGAGATGCTCTCTTCAGAGACCCACTCAAACTCCCCGCATGGCAGAGATTGGCTCATGGCTCACCCATACAAATTATTGGCGTCTAAATACATAATATAATTATCATTTTCGCCCCCTTCGCCATTGCCAATGACTTCATTTTTTGCTTGGGCCCAACGCTTTGTTATGACTGAAATACCCCCTCGAATGCCTTGCTCAATAAACAGATGCATGTTTATATCTGTGAGCAATTCGAGGGGTTGATTCGTCATTTTTAAACAACTCTGCCATGCTAGTCCAGGGGCTGTTAACAGGTGCACACAGTCGATATTGTAAAATTCGAAGCATATTTTTCTAAAGTTTTCGAAAACATCTGATAACTGGAGAACATCCACTTGAACGTAGAGATTATGATACTCGCCCATGTTTTTAATCTTGAAGGATTTCCATACATTTTGTGCATGTTGATAATCTTGATTAGAAATTTTTTCACCAGTTAAAGTACTGGTGAAGGCATCGGGTGGTGGCAGCTCGCTTTCCTCAAATTTTTTAAAACTATCCATATACTCGTAAGGATAAATTCCCTTTCTGAGTAATAGATCAGTATTGTGAGGAAAGTGCAGTTTTAAAGCATGAAATTTGTCATGTTCTAAATTATTGACTAATTTTTCTAAGGAGGTGGCCATAAATGCAAAACTATCAATGAATGTGAGAGACACTCTGCACTTGTTAATTTTCTTTGACAAAGAAAAAGATATATACTTTTCCATCGTAGATGGAATGACGGCAAATTCGTGATCGTCAATACTGCCCAGTTGCTGCATTAACAAGTGCCCGTCGTAATGTTTCAAATTATGAAATACGACGGGTATTTTCTTTTGAAGACGAAATTTCAAATTGCAGCTATTATGCAAGGCCCCCCGATAGCGACCATTTAGATGATCATGGTCATGAATTTTGTCCCCATTGAAAGCTTTTTTGCAAAGATAACATTGCGTGGCTGACTGGAAATTTTCTTCATCTTGCGGCGTCATCTTGATAGGTACAATAGTCGTTAATGAATTGGCAAGTTCTTTTTCTTCTTCTAATAAGGCATTTAAAAAGTGGCTAACAGCGTTGGGCCCGCGATAGACTGTGATACGTTTAGTGGGTTGACCATTAGGACCGATAATGATATAAGCATATCCACATGCTTCATGTTGAGCCACTTTTTTAGTTTTACTTTGATTTGTGTGCACCTGATCTATGCTGACAATCAAAGATTCAAAGTCAGCATAGATGATGTAGGGGACCGGATGACAGTAATGATAATTATTGAATTGAAGAATATGGTCCCCCTGTTCCGGCATTCGAATTTTTTGTGGAGCATGCTTCTTGCATAAGAGCGTATGCTGTTTTAATAAATCTTGATTAGAAAATCGATGCAAACAGTGGTAGCAATAGAAATGAGCAGCTTTATGATTTGTAAGATCCCCCAGCAGCCGTGAAAAGCTTCGAATGAGACAGTAGTGATGTTTATCTTCGTTATTGATGAGTAATAAATTGATGCAGTCTTCATCTTCTCTGTCAGAAACATATAATGGAAAAACTTCATCTTCGAAGCCAAAAACATTGATACGAAGGTTGTTAAGTTCTTCGATTTTGGCTATTTTGCATAACGGAATGGGTCACTCAATATTTCCTAATTTGATTTCGTGTTCATGGGATTCATAATTTGACACTCTATTAGCATGTTCTAATCGATCGATACGATATTTGTGGGCGAGAATAGACCAAACAAAGCACTTGTTATCTTTTTCGTTCTTAATATTGAGTACGGCCCTTTTCTTGCATATTTTTGGAGGAAGTTCGATATAAGTGCTAGCAGCGAGGGGGTGGTACTTTGCCATACAGAGTTCCAATTTGATTATACGTTCCATGGTCCAACCAGAACCCATTTGTACAAATGCTTCAAAAGATTTTTGAATCTTAGCAAAAGCTTGTTGCATATTACTTGTAATAGAAAAATCGGCCAGCTCGATCATGACATTAGAACGAAAGTATGCTTTGATGGTCTCGAAATCCCCCTCTTGTGTTATTTTGGATAGAATAACATGAACCACAAGATACCATTTTAGGGCACGTTTTTCGCTTAACTGGAATTGAATTTCCTCTTCCAACAAAGGTGCCGTTTGCGTAAAAAATGCATTGAAATCATGCTCATTGTCTTCGTTGGACTCAAACGTAACAATGGAAAATACATTTAAGGCGTCAAAACTTTTATGTAAGTGAGACCTTTTACTACGGGGTGCATTATTATCTAAACTTTTGCGTTTTGATGCCGTTTGGTGCATGGTGCGTTGGTGCAACGTGAGATCTTGTTTAACATTAAACTCCTCATTGCATTCGGTGCATGAAATTTTTTGGTGAAGTTTTAAATGTCTGTTCAAACTACTCTTTTGAGTGAATGATTTGCTACAGATCTCACATGGGAAAGGTTTCTCACCGCTATGGGTTTTCAAGTGTATCTTGAGATCATACTTGCGTACGAATGACTTATTACATTGGGGGCAAGTCTGAAAAGATTTAAAAAAGCCCCAGTTTAAAATTTAGTTTACTAAACAACAAAACTTTTGAAAAAAGGATCTCTTGAAAAAAAACCGTTTAAACTATTTCTACGCTTTTTAAAAATTCCATTTTAATTTTAAAAATAGATTTTACTTTTAAAAATAAATGTTAGTTAAAACCTTATTTTATAGAAAAATTATTAAACAATTTAAAAAATAACTCCTCCAAAATAATATAGGAACCTAACTCAAACATTAAATCATATACTAATTTTTTCCCCTAACAAAACACAATCAAAAATAAAATACTAATACAGAAAATAACCCCCCCCCCCAAAAAAAAAAAAAAAAATAATAATAATAATAATAATAATATAGAAACACTTTGAATATAAATATGAAAAAGGTTTAATATTAAAACATATGACTTTAGAAAAATGGAATCATCGTATATCATTTTATTACAATTTATAAAAGTGAAATCATCTTAAATGATAGAAAAAAGGGTACAAACATTATTTTATATTACCAAATACTAAACCTTTTTTAAAGAAAATATAGTTTTTAAATCAATTAAAAATAAATTCTTACCGGGGATGACTTCAATAACTCTCCCGAGTTATTAAGTGTGCCTTTTGAAGCTAAAAGTCCTATAGCTTCCCCTGACGGTGCATCACTTGTAGCAAAATCACTTGAGGGCTTTGTCGCTACGAGCAATTGCTCAAGTAGCGATCGAGCAGTATTAGGCTATAAAACAAAAAATGGGTTAGAATCTAATCAGTTTTAAAACATTTTACACACGCACACACACACACACACACACCTACACACAGATACACTAAAATGAATCTTTCAAATATTTCTTTCAAATTGAAAATTAATATATTTTTAAGTCCCCATTCAATGTGCTAAAAGAAAAAATCTTTTAAAAGCACACAAAGTATTTATTTTAACGATAAGTGAAAAATTTAGAATAATACCATTCATCTCAAAACAGACTCCTTCACAAAATGTTTCATCTCAAAACTGAACCCTTCACAAAACTTTTAATCTTAAAAATAATCCTCTTCACAAATAAAATAAAAGACCTTTCACAAAACTTTTTATCTCAAAACAGTCTCCCTTCACACATACGAATATTAATAAAAGCTGGGACCCTTCACAAAATTCATTTTCATTAAAACAGGGTACTTTCACAATAAGGAGAATTATTTCAAATGAGATGAAATTAATATAAGAGGGAAAGCATTTTTAATGAGACTTTGGAACAGATTCATTTACTTTGAATAGATTGATTTTACTGAGATTTATATTATATTCATATTATAGAAAAAAGATTCAACATAGAATATTATATTCATATTATAGAAAAAAAAAGAGTCCGATAAAGAATATTATCACAAAAGACATATGCATAGCATGCAAGAAAAATAATAAAAGTAACGTCATTTTAAATAAATGGTTTGTTTATATTAGCCAGTATTGGAAATATGTAAAAATTTTAAGTTATAATAGAAAGACACTTTATGAAGTATATCCAAAAATGTATTTAAAAATAATAAAAGTAATGTTATTTTAAATAAATGGTTTGTTTATATTAGCCAGTATTGGAAATATGTAAAAATTTTAAGTTATAATAGAAAGACACTTTATGAAATATATCCAAAAATGTATTTAAAAATAATTTGAAAGCGTTCAGTCATATACATTCATTTATTAAAAAAGCGATTCTAAATATCATTTAAATATAATAGGAACAGTTTAGTTTTATTTTAAAAAAGCGGTAAACAGCATTATTTAATAACGATATATTGAAAGAACTTAAAAATAAATATTTACAAAAGCGTTCATTATTCTTAAATATAATTTTAAGTAAACGTTACAATAATATGATAGTAAATATACAATAAATGAATTACTTACTTGACTTTGTAATGTGGAAGTTAAATCCATTTGAACTTGATTTATTTCTGCCATTGTCACTCAAACACAAAATTCACTCTCCAATTTCACAATAGAAAAAAACACTACCGTATCTCTTGCTCAATAGCGTATACCTTGGAGCTTAAAATGATAGGTCTTTACTCGATGAAATCTAGCGAAAGACTAACCGTTCTTATCTTGATAAGGGGTTGATAAAGGGGTGATAAAGGGTGACGAGGCTATCATGATTAGACATGAACCAGGTGATTCAGCTATGAATCACTGATAAGAGACTCTATTATCACTTAGAGTGTAATTAAAGACTAGTTAAGCTTTTTAATGAAGTTACTGTATTCCCCTCATTAAGGTATGACGCTATTAATTAATTAATCACTAATGACTCATTAAAAGGTAGGATTTTTTTTTCTTTCTTTTTTTTTTTTTTTTCACTTTTAAATAATATTTTCACTCAAATATATCATTTTTAAAAAGTGAAAAAAATCCTACCTTTTAATGAGTCATTAGTGATTAATTAATTAATAGCGTCATACCTTAATGAGGGGAATACAGTAACTTCATTAAAAAGCTTAACTAGTCTTTAATTACACTCTAAGTGATAATAGAGTCTCTTATCAGTGATTCATAGCTGAATCACCTGGTTCATGTCTAATCATGATAGCCTCGTCACCCTTTATCACCCCTTTATCAACCCCTTATCAAGATAAGAACGGTTAGTCTTTCGCTAGATTTCATCGAGTAAAGACCTATCATTTTAAGCTCCAAGGTATACGCTATTGAGCAAGAGATACGGTAGTGTTTTTTTCTATTGTGAAATTGGAGAGTGAATTTTGTGTTTGAGTGACAATGGCAGAAATAAATCAAGTTCAAATGGATTTAACTTCCACATTACAAAGTCAAGTAAGTAATTCATTTATTGTATATTTACTATCATATTATTGTAACGTTTACTTAAAATTATATTTAAGAATAATGAACGCTTTTGTAAATATTTATTTTTAAGTTCTTTCAATATATCGTTATTAAATAATGCTGTTTACCGCTTTTTTAAAATAAAACTAAACTGTTCCTATTATATTTAAATGATATTTAGAATCGCTTTTTTAATAAATGAATGTATATGACTGAACGCTTTCAAATTATTTTTAAATACATTTTTGGATATATTTCATAAAGTGTCTTTCTATTATAACTTAAAATTTTTACATATTTCCAATACTGGCTAATATAAACAAACCATTTATTTAAAATAACATTACTTTTATTATTTTTAAATACATTTTTGGATATACTTCATAAAGTGTCTTTCTATTATAACTTAAAATTTTTACATATTTCCAATACTGGCTAATATAAACAAACCATTTATTTAAAATGACGTTACTTTTATTATTTTTCTTGCATGCTATGCATATGTCTTTTGTGATAATATTCTTTATCGGACTCTTTTTTTTTCTATAATATGAATATAATATTCTATGTTGAATCTTTTTTCTATAATATGAATATAATATAAATCTCAGTAAAATCAATCTATTCAAAGTAAATGAATCTGTTCCAAAATCTCATTAAAAATGCTTTCCCTCTTATATTAATTTCATCTCATTTGAAATAATTCTCCTTATTGTGAAAGTACCCTGTTTTAATGAAAATGAATTTTGGAAGGGTCCCAGCTTTTATTAATATTCGTATGTGTGAAGGGAGACTGTTTTGAGATAAAAAGTTTTGTGAAAGGTCTTTTTATTTTATTTGTGAAGAGGATTATTTTTAAGATTAAAAGTTTTGTGAAGGGTTCAGTTTTGAGATGAAACATTTTGTGAAGGAGTCTGTTTTGAGATGAATGGTATTATTCTAAATTTTTCACTTATCGTTAAAATAAATACTTTGTGTGCTTTTAAAAGATTTTTTCTTTTAGCACATTGAATGGGGACTTAAAAATATATTAATTTTCAATTTGAAAGAAATATTTGAAAGATTCATTTTAGTGTATCTGTGTGTAGGTGTGTGTGTGTGTGTGTGTGTGTGTGTGTGTGCGTGTGTAAAATGTTTTAAAACTGATTAGATTCTAACCCATTTTTTGTTTTATAGCCTAATACTGCTCGATCGCTACTTGAGCAATTGCTCGTAGCGACAAAGCCCTCAAGTGATTTTGCTACAAGTGATGCACCGTCAGGGGAAGCTATAGGACTTTTAGCTTCAAAAGGCACACTTAATAACTCGGGAGAGTTATTGAAGTCATCCCCGGTAAGAATTTATTTTTAATTGATTTAAAAACTATATTTTCTTTAAAAAAGGTTTAGTATTTGGTAATATAAAATAATGTTTGTACCCTTTTTTCTATCATTTAAGATGATTTCACTTTTATAAATTGTAATAAAATGATATACGATGATTCCATTTTTCTAAAGTCATATGTTTTAATATTAAACCTTTTTCATATTTATATTCAAAGTGTTTCTATATTATTATTATTATTTTTTTTTTTTTTTTTTTTTGGGGGGGGGGGTTATTTTCTGTATTAGTATTTTATTTTTGATTGTGTTTTGTTAGGGGAAAAAATTAGTATATGATTTAATGTTTGAGTTAGGTTCCTATATTATTTTGGAGGAGTTATTTTTTAAATTGTTTAATAATTTTTCTATAAAATAAGGTTTTAACTAACATTTATTTTTAAAAGTAAAATCTATTTTTAAAATTAAAATGGAATTTTTAAAAAGCGTAGAAATAGTTTAAACGGTTTTTTTTCAAGAGATCCTTTTTTCAAAAGTTTTGTTGTTTAGTAAACTAAATTTTAAACTGGGGCTTTTTTAAATCTTTTCAGACTTGCCCCTAATGTAATAAGTCATTCGTACGCAAGTATGATCTCAAGATACACTTGAAAACCCATAGCGGTGAGAAACCTTTCCCATGTGAGATCTGTAGCAAATCATTCACTCAAAAGAGTAGTTTGAACAGACATTTAAAACTTCACCAAAAAATTTCATGCACCGAATGCAATGAGGAGTTTAATGTTAAACAAGATCTCACGTTGCACCAACGCACCATGCACCAAACGGCATCAAAACGCAAAAGTTTAGATAATAATGCACCCCGTAGTAAAAGGTCTCGCTTACATAAAAGTTTTGACGCCTTAAATGTATTTTCCATTGTTACGTTTGAGTCCAACGAAGACAATGAGCATGATTTCAATGCATTTTTTACGCAAACGGCACCTTTGTTGGAAGAGGAAATTCAATTCCAGTTAAGCGAAAAACGTGCCCTAAAATGGTATCTTGTGGTTCATGTTATTCTATCCAAAATAACACAAGAGGGGGATTTCGAGACCATCAAAGCATACTTTCGTTCTAATGTCATGATCGAGCTGGCCGATTTTTCTATTACAAGTAATATGCAACAAGCTTTTGCTAAGATTCAAAAATCTTTTGAAGCATTTGTACAAATGGGTTCTGGTTGGACCATGGAACGTATAATCAAATTGGAACTCTGTATGGCAAAGTACCACCCCCTCGCTGCTAGCACTTATATCGAACTTCCTCCAAAAATATGCAAGAAAAGGGCCGTACTCAATATTAAGAACGAAAAAGATAACAAGTGCTTTGTTTGGTCTATTCTCGCCCACAAATATCGTATCGATCGATTAGAACATGCTAATAGAGTGTCAAATTATGAATCCCATGAACACGAAATCAAATTAGGAAATATTGAGTGCCCCATTCCGTTATGCAAAATAGCCAAAATCGAAGAACTTAACAACCTTCGTATCAATGTTTTTGGCTTCGAAGATGAAGTTTTTCCATTATATGTTTCTGACAGAGAAGATGAAGACTGCATCAATTTATTACTCATCAATAACGAAGATAAACATCACTACTGTCTCATTCGAAGCTTTTCACGGCTGCTGGGGGATCTTACAAATCATAAAGCTGCTCATTTCTATTGCTACCACTGTTTGCATCGATTTTCTAATCAAGATTTATTAAAACAGCATACGCTCTTATGCAAGAAGCATGCTCCACAAAAAATTCGAATGCCGGAACAGGGGGACCATATTCTTCAATTCAATAATTATCATTACTGTCATCCGGTCCCCTACATCATCTATGCTGACTTTGAATCTTTGATTGTCAGCATAGATCAGGTGCACACAAATCAAAGTAAAACTAAAAAAGTGGCTCAACATGAAGCATGTGGATATGCTTATATCATTATCGGTCCTAATGGTCAACCCACTAAACGTATCACAGTCTATCGCGGGCCCAACGCTGTTAGCCACTTTTTAAATGCCTTATTAGAAGAAGAAAAAGAACTTGCCAATTCATTAACGACTATTGTACCTATCAAGATGACGCCGCAAGATGAAGAAAATTTCCAGTCAGCCACGCAATGTTATCTTTGCAAAAAAGCTTTCAATGGGGACAAAATTCATGACCATGATCATCTAAATGGTCGCTATCGGGGGGCCTTGCATAATAGCTGCAATTTGAAGTTTCGTCTTCAAAAGAAAATACCCGTCGTATTTCATAATTTGAAACATTACGACGGGCACTTGTTAATGCAGCAACTGGGCAGTATTGACGATCACGAATTTGCCGTCATTCCATCTACGATGGAAAAGTATATATCTTTTTCTTTGTCAAAGAAAATTAACAAGTGCAGAGTGTCTCTCACATTCATTGATAGTTTTGCATTTATGGCCACCTCCTTAGAAAAATTAGTCAATAATTTAGAACATGACAAATTTCATGCTTTAAAACTGCACTTTCCTCACAATACTGATCTATTACTCAGAAAGGGAATTTATCCTTACGAGTATATGGATAGTTTTAAAAAATTTGAGGAAAGCGAGCTGCCACCACCCGATGCCTTCACCAGTACTTTAACTGGTGAAAAAATTTCTAATCAAGATTATCAACATGCACAAAATGTATGGAAATCCTTCAAGATTAAAAACATGGGCGAGTATCATAATCTCTACGTTCAAGTGGATGTTCTCCAGTTATCAGATGTTTTCGAAAACTTTAGAAAAATATGCTTCGAATTTTACAATATCGACTGTGTGCACCTGTTAACAGCCCCTGGACTAGCATGGCAGAGTTGTTTAAAAATGACGAATCAACCCCTCGAATTGCTCACAGATATAAACATGCATCTGTTTATTGAGCAAGGCATTCGAGGGGGTATTTCAGTCATAACAAAGCGTTGGGCCCAAGCAAAAAATGAAGTCATTGGCAATGGCGAAGGGGGCGAAAATGATAATTATATTATGTATTTAGACGCCAATAATTTGTATGGGTGAGCCATGAGCCAATCTCTGCCATGCGGGGAGTTTGAGTGGGTCTCTGAAGAGAGCATCTCTGTGAAAGAGATACTTGAACTTCCCGAAAATAGTCCAGTGGGTTATATTCTCGAAGTCGATCTTGCATACCCCCAGCAGCTTCACGACGACCACAACTGTTATCCACTGGCGCCCGAAAAAATGGAAATCAAATATGAAGATCTCTCTCCTTTTTCTATCGACACTCTGCACGGAAATAAATACTGCCCAGTTACGAAATTAGTCCCCAATTTAAAAAATAAAAAAAATTATATTACATATTATAAAAATTTGAAATTTTATTTACAGCAAGGCCTCCAAATACTAGCTGTACATAAAGTATTGAAATTCCAACAAAAGCCGTGGCTGAAGACATACATTGATTTCAATACAGAACAACGCAAAAATGCCAAGTCCCCCTTCGCCAAAGATTTTTTCAAGTTAATGAATAATGCGGTATATGGCAAGTCGCTGGAGAACATCCGGAAGCATAAAGATGTACAGCTAGTGAACAGTGAACAGAAAGCGAAAAAACTTGTCTCAGTTCCTACTTTCAAAAGATTTCTTCCTTTTGATCATAATTTAGTAGCAATCGAAAGGTTAAAGCAAACCCTCACATTAAATAAACCCATTTATGTAGGGTTTGTTATATTGGAGCTGAGTAAGATTCTCATGTATAACTTTCATTATAATGTTATAAAAAAAATCTATCAAAATAAATCGACGCTGCTGTTCACGGACACGGACTCTCTAACGTATGAAATCCGTACTCGAAATATATACACGGATATGCAGGCATTTTCCGACATGTTGGATACGTCTGATTATCCAACAGATCACCCCTTATTTGATAAGAAAAATAAGAAGGTGATTGGAAAATTTAAAGACGAGCTCAACAGTAGACCGATTCATGAATTTATCGGTCTACGAGCCAAGATGTATTCCATCATGTCGGCCGATGGGGAGAAAAAAACTGCAAAGGGGGTGGCCAAAAACGTTGTTAAAAATAAAATCAAACATAATCATTATAAGACCTGCTTAGAGAGTCTCCAATCTACGAGAGAGATCCAATATCGAATTCAAAGCGAGCGACATCATCTTCACACAACACAAGTTAACAAAATCGCTTTGTCAGCTTTTGATGATAAGCGTTATATTTTAGAAGATGGTGTCCACACGCTCGCGCACGGCCACTATAAAATTCCTAAATAATCATTTCATATTTTTGCTTCAAGATTTTTTTTCTTCCAAGCAAGATTTAATTCAAGATAAAAATCAAGCTTCAAAAGTTTTCTTCTTGTTTCAAGAACATTTTTCATGTACGGGGTGCATTATTCAAGATATATTTTTCAAATCATTTTTCAAAGTTAATTTAAAGGTGCTAGCAGCTGTGGGCGAGAATATAAGGGGCACTCAATAATCTTCTCTTCTTTAAATATCAAGTCTTCAAAAGTCATGTCTTCTCAAGTCTTCAAAAAAAAAAAAAAAAAAAATCAAGTCTTCTCAAGTCTTTGAAAAACTGTGGTCGTCAAATATCTTCGAAAAGTGGCCGTGTATAAAAGGTATCGGGTGGTTTAAAAATTTTCTCCCCAAATGAATTGTAGCGTCATGATTAAACATGGCGGGTGGATGGATGGGTACAATTCATAAAAATATATTTTTGTTTCTTCAAATATTTTTCTTCAAGATAAAATCAAAGTTTTTCTTCAAGAACTGATCTTCCATGGATGTGAAATATGTTTTCTCTCATGGTGTCTTTTAAAGAACTAAAGTTATGTTTTACCCAATAACTGTGATTTTCATGGTGTAAATCAAAGAACTATTATTTTCATGGTGACTATCTAAAAACTGTAAAGCTAAAGAACTAAATTTATGGTGCATAATCAAGAACTACCATTTTCTTCAATTTTCATGGTGCATATCCAAGAACTGTAATGTTAAAGAACTAAATTTATGGTGCCTATCCAAGAACTATCATATGAAAGAACTGAATTTATGCTTCACGGTGCCTTAAACGTAAAAACTTTTGCTACTCTTAAAATTTGCTGCGAATGACTTATTGAAATCAAGCTCAGAACACCATGCTGGTCCAAACAGTCTACTAGACAAGTCTAAACAGAAGGTTTCTGCTGAGAACACCATGCGGATCCAAACAGAAGGCTTAGAACCGAAGGCTCAGAACAGAACACCAACCTGGTCCAAACAGTCTACCAGACAGATCTAAACAGAAGGTTTCTGCTAAGAACACCAAGCGGGTCCAAACAGAACACCTAAAGATGTGGTAACTATATACATATATTTTTCTCATTTCATGAAAATAAAGTGTAAAAGTAACATAATATTTCTTTTTCTTCTTTTTTATTTCGTTACAGGTGCCTTGCCGCTGAAGAGGATGCGTAAAACTGGTGAAAAAGGTTATACCGGTTATTAAAAACAGGTTATACCGGACATTAAAAAAATTGTGGCGTTATGAATTGTTTTCATAGCGGGTGGTTATGGTGGGTCCACAATTAAAAAAAAAAAAATTTCTCTAAAATATAATTTTGGAAAATATTTAATTTTTAGAAAATCCATAAAAAAATCTATTCTCTAACAAATTAGAAAAATACCTCGTCCTACTATAGCATGATAATTCTACGAAAAAAATCCCAAAAAATGTTTCTAAAGAGCATTCCACGATTCATTAATTAAACTAATTCCATTAATTAAAATAATCCCTCTCTTAGACTTGATTATCTCGCCCATTCCCTTATCTCCCCCACTCCCTTATCTCCCCCATTCCCTTATCTCTCCCCTTGCTTATCTCTGTGACGTATTTACGTCGCGCCGTACCATGACCTTCATTCGACCTTGAGATCGACGGTACTGGCGCAGAACCCCCAATTATTATCTACTGATAATGAAGACAAGATTGTGATTAAATTATGTTTTTCAGGAAAATTTGAAAAAAAAAATCACATTTCTACGTCAGGATTCAATTGTCTGTCAGGATTTAATTTAATTTATAAACTGAAAATATTTTGAATAAATTCGTGCAAATGACGTCATTTATGTAAACGCAAAAGAAAGGAGCAAAAAAAATATTTATACAATTTGTTTTGCGTAAAATGATACGTATAATTAAAATACGCATATAAACAAAAAAATCGTCGAATTTGTTTCCATGACTGTTTGTCATTTGGCACCAAATCTCACTTTCTGATGCCCGAATTGCGCCAAGCTTTTTAAAAAAGCGTCAAGACCCCTATAATAGAAAAGCACCAAAAGCTCATTGGGTTTGTTTTCATAACTTATGGAAACAAATCTATGTATATTAACGAATCTATCCCTTTTCGAAGCTCGAATTACGCCAAACCTAAAAGCAAAGGTTCCTATACTAGAAAAGTACCCGATTTTCTTATGGACAATATTCAAGTGACATAACAAGGTGTAAAATTATCGCGGATAGCAAATTTGTTTAAATATGTCATTAATTGATGCCGAATAAATGCATGCATGCATGCACAAAATATTTAATTAATTTTGTATGATAAATAATTATTAGAAAATTCGTATATACAGATTAATTAAAATAAATAATTTACATATTTAAAATAACATGAAAATATGCATGATGGTGCACTAAAATAGAGAGAAAATTAAAACCTGTTACTGAGAATGTCTATAACAGTACTTTTCAATACCGTGGTTCTTAATGTTATTCACAAGCAGATGGAATTTTTCTCATCCTTAAACGCAAAGGAAGAATAGAATACAGATCGTTGTTATAAAAGTCCGAGAGGTAGCCACAATTTAAACCTAACCATTTTATACAAGCTGGTTTTCAAGTTGTAATTGATTTTACTTATCAATCCCGAAAACAGTCGTCAGTTGTCGCAACAGCTGAGTATGAGGCCATGGTAATCAAAAAATGCGCCATTAAAACGTTAAAAGCATGACAACCCAATTACAGATTTATCAATATTTTTAAAACAAAGCACGCTGTCATGTTTTTAGAGGCTTCGAAGTCTGAGCGGGGGTTGGCGAGCGTAGCTCGCAGGGGGTAGGCCCCCTAGTTTTAAAATAAATTTGATAGTATTTAACATTTATTGAAGGAAACATAAAATGACATACTATGTACAGTATCAATACAGAACATACAGTTATAAAATAAATAACGCAAAACGTCAAACGTTAAGTCCTATTAGGTAGCTTTCAATACAAAAAAGTATAAAGCTACCTATTGCAGCCGTTCGGAGGAAAGCAGTTCCGGAAAATTTCGATATATTTTCACCGATCATGACCTCCAGACCCCAAAACCACCCTCCGTTCAAATGTTGATTTATATATATATATATATATATATATATATATATATATATCCATATATATATATATATATATATATATATATATATATCCATATATATATATATATATCTGACCTATGTCATACGATAACGCTCGTATTTATAAATCGATTTTGATGAAACTAATTGTGTGTATTAAGCTCACCAATGTCTCGACCGAGTTCGTTGGCCAGCTTGGTCCGCCATTTTGTTTCAAGATGGCGACCACTTAAAAATTTAAAACTAAAATAAATATACAAAAAAGTTAAAAATTCAAATTTATTTTTTAATTAAGTGTTAGGCCTTGATACGAGGATTCCAGAGCATTTTTGGTTTACCTCTATCTTAAAAAATGGCTGAGATAGAGCAGTTTGAAATTCTAGGGTGGCTGACATTTTGAAACAAGACAGCACATTACAAAAAAACAACGATTAATTTATGTCATTGTTGTAATCCTTTTTCCAATCACACTCATAAGACTATATATTCATATCCGTTAGCGCTAAATTCTTGCCAAACTTGGCGACATTTGGCGAAATATCGCCAAATTTGGCGACCAAAATAAGTCTTCATAAATGAAGCCAATTTGGCTATTGCTCAGTAATTTGGCGAATTTCTTATTCAAATTCAGTATTAACGAATCTTTTGTAAACGTTTTCTTTCATTTTAACTTGCTGTTTTCGTGTAACATTAGCTAAAATTTTAAAACGAATATATAGGAAAGCTACCTTTTCCTACCGGTGCTGGCCGGAAGGACTTTTAGGTAGCTTTCAATACAAAAAAGTATAAAGCTACCTATTGCAGCCGTTCGGAGGAAAGCAGTTCCGGAAAATTTCGATATATTTTCACCGATCATGACCCCCAGACCCCAAAACCACCCTCCGTTCAAATGTTGATTTATATATATATATATATATATATATATATATATATATATATATCTCCATATATATATATATATATATCTGACTTATGTCATACGATAACGCTCGTATTTATAAATCAATTTTGATGAAACTAATTGTGTGTATTAAGCTCACCAATGTCTCGACCGAGTTCGTTGGCCAGCTTGGTCCGCCATTTTGTTTCAAGATGGCGGCCAATTAAAAATTTAAAACTAAAATAAATATACAAAAAAGTTAAAAATTCAAATTTATTTTTTAATTCAGTGTTAGGCCTTGAAACGAGGATTCCAGAGCATTTTTTGTTTTACCTCTATCTTAAAAAACGGCTGAGATAGAGCAGTTTGAAATTCTAGGGTGGCTGACATTTTTAAACAAGACAGCACATTACAAAAATTTTCATTGTTGTAATAATTTTCCCAATCAAACGCATAAAAATATATATTCATATCCGTTAGTGCCAAATTCTCGCCAAACTTGGCGATATTTGGCGAAATATCGCCAAATTTGGCGACCAAAATAAGTCTTCATAAATGAAGCCAATTTGGCTATTGCTCAATAATTTGGTGAATTTCTTATTCAAATTCAGTATTAACGAATCTTTTGTACACGTTTTATTTGCATTTTAAGTTGCTGTTTTCGTGTAACATTAGCTAAAATTTTAAAACGAAGATATAGGAAAGCTACCTTTTCCTCCCGGTACATGCCGGAAGGACTTTTTTTTTTAAGTTTGAACTTATTATACTGCTCATTGACAAATGATTACACAAACGTAAAAAGATTGGCCTGAAATAGAAAATTCAAAACTGGTACATTTTAGCTTTTGTGCAACTCTTTGATGAAGACTGCTGCAGATGAAGGTCCATCGCCTTGGGAAAATGATTTTTCATTTTATAACAGAGAAATTTTCAACTAAATAGATTGTACAGAGGCCGGAGTCTACGATGGTAAAGTCCTTGATACCTTGTGGTAACAGAATAGCGTAGAAAATAATTGAAATCATATTATTTATAGAACTGTATTATTATACGCTATATTGTTCTATGAAAATAAAAATAAATTATATATTATTTGTATCCGTAATCATCCGTATCATTGCAATTAAAACATCTCTTTATTGCTTTCCTATGATTGCAATTTAAATCATCCGTACATTGCACCCGTATAATTGCAATTTATATTCTTGTTTCCGATTTATCTTACAGAGTTACTCTTTCGTTTTAAATAACTCTTTAATTAAGCCTATATATATATATATATTGTATATTTGGATGTATTGAATATTTTGTAGATTTCTAATAATTAATTCAAACGCTGCAGGCCAGATATGTAATATTCTACTAATTGTTGATGTTTCGAATTGGAATTTTTTATAGAAGCATTATGCTCATAGTATGAGATATTAAAATCAACCGCGAGGTGTTTAAAGAATAAAAGAATGCATGAAAAGTAGTTTGATATTAGATATTTAAAAATCTTTTGGTATTTTCACGAACACTGGACGAAATCATGATTCAAAGTAGATGTTATTTTCAATATTTAAAAAACAATGAAAAGACATACCTCCTAAAATGGACATACAGACATATAACTTTTCTTCCTGATAAACACTGTTATATAAATATGTTCTAAATGGATATGATAAATCGGTGAAGTAACTACATTGCTATTTTTGCAATCGACAAAAATTATGCTAATTCAAAGTTCCTTTTTTTTTCAGTATAGAATGTATTTCAGAAGTTTTGTATAGATTTTACGATTATTTTACTTTTTTATTCTATTTGTATAATTATTTACTTATACTCTCGCATTTACGAAAATTTTCCTCGAAGAAATCTCTTCTATAAAATTAGTTTTGAAAACTTAATTCTTAGAAAGATACATGAAATCTAATTTTCTTTGTTTAATTCCAGAATAATCCTTTTCAGCATTCTTAGTAGCGTAAATCACTACATAGTATAAAACAAAGTCGCTTTTTCTGTCCCTATATCCCTATGTACGCTTAAATCTTTAAAACTACGCAACGGATTTTGATGCGGTGTTTTTTAATAGATAGAGTGATTCAAGAGGAAGGTTTATATGTATAATAACATCCATTAAACAGTGGAGAAATACTGTTATTTTTGAGGTTTTTAATGTGATGTCGTAAATAATTTCATTTTTTACATTTGTTATTTTGGCCGAAAAGGTTACCATTGCTATTTTTTTGGCGATCATTATTGTTGCAGAAAGAAATGAAAAGGCTATACATCTCCAAAAATAAAAGAAAAACTGTGTTAAATTAATTTTTAAAAAAAAGAAAAAGAAAGAAAAAAGAGTTTTGATGAGAGAATATTATAAAGCGAAAATATTTAATTTAAACATGATTGGGAATGTTCGCAATGCTTAAAAAATTATTCAAGGGGCAAGATTGCTATCGAAACAATATTTCGCGATTTATCTTTTGTTTTTGGCGATTTTGATTTTACTTTTGATCCTAAACAATTTGATTTTAAGCCAAAAGGTGTCTTTTTTTTTTTTTTTTTTTTTTTTTTTTTTTTGATGCAGAAAGAATTGAAATGGCTATACAGCTGGAAAAATAAAAGAAAAAGTTGTTATTAATTTTATTTTAAAAAAAAGAAAGAAAACAGTTTTGATGAGAGATTTTAAGCCAAAAGGTGCTTTTTTTTTTCAAGTGTACCATCACTGGCGCCCGGCTAACCGAAAAGTACCTTTTTTTAAATTCAAATGCAAACTATATTAATGGCAATATACTTCTATTTACTTCTACATATATGAAATTTCGTTCCGGCTGCTTATAACTCGAGTTCTGCTGAATGGATTTTCGTAGAGCTTAAACTGTATAAGATAATTTTTCAGGGAAGGTTTTATTGTATAACATACCGTTCTGCGTAGCTTAGTTATAGAATTATTCTGGGAAGTTCTATAATCAGATCAATCCGTTTATGAAATATTAGCCTTTTTAAAAGATTTTGCCGAATGGATTTCGATGAAACCTACACTGTTAGATAACTTTCTACGGAAAGTTTTATTATATAACATATCATTCTACGTTGCTTAGTTCTAGAATTATAGGGGGAAATTCGAAAATCAGGTGATATTTTTTTTATCAAATATTAGCTTTTTCAGTATTTGATTCGGATTATGAAAGATTAGCCTTCTGAAAAAGTTCTACTGGACGGATTTTGATGAGAATTGTATTGTTAGTCAGATGCTATTTCAGGAATGGTTTTAATGTACTACATATTGTTCTACGCTGCTTAGTCAAACAGTTGTGTGAAGGTTATACAGTCAGGAGAACCCGATTCCGAAAGATTAGCCTTTTTGAAAGTTTTTACTGGGCGTATTTTTTTAGACTTGCATTGTTAAGTAGATAATTTATAAGGATGGTTTTAGTATATTTTATATCGTTATGTTAGTTTTAGAATTATGTGGAAAAGTTCTATAATCAGATGATCCCGATTATCAAAGATTAGCCTTTATAAAAACTTCTACTGAATGGATTTTGTTAGTTAATTTGTTTGCATTGTTAATTCGACAATTTTTAGTGATAGATTTAGTATATTGCATATAGTTTTATCATTCTTTAGCAAACCTTAATTGTAAATGACCAAATAAAAGAGTTGGTCCTTAACAGCTAAAATTTTGACTGCACATTAGAAAATATAATAGCGCAATCACGTCATTTTTCAGTAATGTTGAAGGATATTCCAGGTAAATATACAGATTGCTTTCAAATACAAGGTCAAATTAAACGATGTATTTCGTTTGATTCAAGGTTCATTTGTAGAAACCGACCAGCGCAGCGGGCGTAGCTTGCTAGTTACCAATAAAAAACTCGACAATAAAAGAGTTTTACTTATTTAACAAAAAAGCTATTTTTTAAAACCATGAAATGACCCTACGTGAAAAAAAACAAGCAAATGTCTTCTTAGAAATGCTTTTACCACTAAATATCAATATGTTTTCACGATTTTATCATTTAAAACTATGAATTCATACACAATCCAGTTAAAGATATCAATTCATGCAAATTTGATGTTTAGTTAAGGTTATTATCACGGGCACGGCCAACGCGGGCAGGTCAGCTAGTAATCTTTCAAAACGTCAGCGCTTTAATTAGAACCGCGATTCATGGATCGTTTTAAGTTGTTAGAACAGGATAAAAAGTTTAATAAATAATTCCAATTTAAATAATCAGCTCTACAAAGTAAAAAAAAAAAGTAATGAAATAGTTCATTAAAAATTCTTTTAATCACGCGCGTTTGAATTTTCTTTATTTCTAAGTGTGTGTTTTGAAACTACTAGTAATACAAAAGTACATAAGTATCTTGTAAAAAGAAACCTCTGCCGATAATATAAGAAGCAAGGATTGTGTCTTTCAATAATATATGTCATCTTGTTTAAAATAATACTTCAAATATTTTCAAAAAGTAGAATTTTATATATTTTAATAAAATTATAACGTTTGTTTGTCGCTGACAATGACATCACGTTTAAAACAAGAAAACAAATTCATTCAGTAACGTTTATTGGAAATTTCTAAATAAACGCTCACAATTGTCTGAAAAAAATTGGCTATATGAGATACATTTAAAAAATTAATTACTGTATGCACAATATTATATAATTAATTTTGAACCGTTGATCCTTTTTTAGGAGATTCCCTAAAGTTGATGTATGTTACGTTAAAAATACACACACACACACACACACACACATATATATATATATATATATATGGGCTGTTTAATAGCCTCTGCTTGTTAACTAGGAGAAGACCCTTTAAATGCTTCCGAAAAGGACTTAAAGGAATCGACTGGGAGCAGAAACTTAATGTCCAAATCGCACCTGCCACCAGTGCAGCCTGTTAGTACCCCTGCGTAGTGCATGGGGAATGAACGCGGAAGAGCTTCCTCCAACCCGCATGGTTAGCCTGAAGGAATGTGGCCACCTCCCCTCTTATTTTTCCATGAATTTACAAAACAAATCATGGCTCTCAATTCCCAGCAGTCTGTATGTTCCTGGTTACGGCAGCGATCAGAAAGACATGAAGACAGAGGGTGGTAAGAATCACCGAGCTCGGTTTGGCTGCCATAAGTGGGTGACCTTGGCTACGTATGATGGACGATCCCTATCTCCGGAAATTCGCTTACAGGATTTTAAAGAAGAATTAGGAAGAATCAACTGGGACATCCTAGGATTATGCGAAGTAAGAAGAAAATGTGAAGAGAAGATTGATCTTGCCAGTGGACATGTATTGTTATACAGAGGTACAGAAGATGGAAACACAAGTGGCGTAGGATTTCTGATTAATAAAAGTTGGAAGAATCGCATCGTAGAATATGATAGTGCATC
Source organism: Maratus michaelseni (assembly GCA_963931845.1). NCBI lineage: Eukaryota > Metazoa > Arthropoda > Arachnida > Araneae > Salticidae > Maratus > Maratus michaelseni. The sequence goes on from OZ007592.1 coordinate 428,680,192, forward strand.
AGATAGAGTTCCTAGGTTAGTTATACAAGTTTCAAGAAGATACAAGCTGAGAATTACCCACGTTTATGCACCAACAATTAGCTATACGGAGGAAGAAATTGAGGATTTCTATGAAGAAGTAGCTTCAATGAATCAAAAGGAAAAATGCTACATAAAATTAATAATGGGAGACTGGACTGCTAGAATTGGGGAAAAAAAAGATGAGTTCTCAGTAGGAAATAATGGATATGGGATGCGTAATGAAAGAGGAAACAGATTGATTGAGTTTGCAGAATTTGAACATATGCATATCATGCATTCATTTTTCAATAAAAAGCCGCAAAGAAAATGGACATGGCGTAGCGTAAATAGCTCAACAAGTGAAATTGAATACATCTTGATAAACAAAAAGCATCTTATTCATGATTGCAGCCTTCTCAATAACTTCAATACAGGAAGCGATCACAGTTTGGTTAGATACAAATTGCTTTTAAATACTAAAGTGGAAAGAATGAAGCTTTTGAAACACTCAAAGAAATCTGTCGATATTATAAATTTCCAGAAACATAAAAAAAGAATTTAATTAGGAACTTAAAAATCGTTTTCAAGTCCTTCAATCAATTTTAGAAGAAAAGCAAGATGTTACAGTTTTGAACATGAAAATAACAAATACTCTACATGAAATTGCAAGGACGATAGCTGTTGAAGCACCAGTAAGGCAGACAAAGAAAATAACTGAAGAAACAAGAAGATTGATGAAGAAACGCAGACATTTTTAAAATGAAGAAAAACTATATCCTAAATCAAGTGTTGAATATGCAGAATTATGTAAAACGGTAAGAAAATGTGATATAGAAGATATCAGAAGATTTAACTATGATCTTGTAAAGAAAGTTCTAGAAGATAACAAAAGTTTAAAATCAGCTAAACGCAAACTGTGTGTTGAAAGAAAAGGTATTTTTGCACTGAAGAGGGAAGATGGAACAATCACCAAAATCAATAAAGAAATAGTAAACATTGTCGAAGAATTCTATAACGATCTATATGTGAAGATCAAAGAGAAATCAACCTACGTGATCCACGAGTAAACATAACAGAAACTGAAGAGATAAACCCAGTGATGACAGATGAAGTTGTACTTGCCGTTAGATACATGGAAAAGGGTAAATGCCCTGGCGAAGATGCAATTACAATTGACCTTATCAAAGAAGCAGGAGAAAAGTTTGCAAAAATGCAAGCCTTACTGCTTTCCAAATGTTTCGAGAAATCAGATGCACCAGAAGATTGGAATAATACTGCGATGGTGCTACTTTACAAGAAAGAGAAGAAGGAAAACATTAAAAACTACCGTACAATCAGCTTTCTGTCAGTGATTTATAAAATTTTCACCAAAGTTTTAACAACAAGACTTGAATCAGCTCTGACTTAGCTCAACCTAGAGAACAAACAGGATTCCGAAGTGGATTTAGCCCAATGTATCATATTCAAACAGTAAGGGAACTTATAGAAAAACATAAAGAATATAATTTACCTCTCTGCGTTACTTTTATTGATTATGAAAAAGCATTTGATTCAGTCTACAATTCTGCAGTTGTTGATTCTCTGGAGGACATTGGTATAGACAAACTTTACATCAATATCATAAAGATGATTTACAAGAAAGCAACAGGCACCATCCGTTTGGACAAAGGAAAAGCGAAGATCGAGCTTGGAAGAGGAGTAAGACAAGGAGACACCATTTCGACTAAGCTTTTTACTGCTGTCTTAGAAAATAGTTTCAAGAAGCTGGAATGGGAAAACAAAGGGATTGGAATAAATGGGGAATGTTTAAGTTATCTCCGGTTTGCTGATGACATTTTAATTTTCAATAATAGACCTGAAGAATTGGAAAATGTGCTAAAATATTTGGTAGAAGCTAGCATTAATGTGGGATTAAAAATAAATTTGGAAAAGACTAAGGTGATTTTCAATTCATTTACATGAAAAAAGAAAATCGTCTACAACAACCCTGAGATTAAAGAAGTGAAAAGTTATGTCTACCTTGGACAGAAAATATCATCGGACAACAGTATCATGAGTGAGCTAAATAGGAAAATAAGAAATGGGTGGAGTGCTTTTGGGAAGAACAATATTATTCTAAAGAGTAACATGCCTCTTTGTTTGAAAAGAAATGTATTTTAACCAATATGTTTTGCCTGCGATAGCTTATGGAACAGACACATGGGCGCTAACAAAACGGATGGTACAAAGATTACAAACTACACAGCGAAGGAAAGATGCATGCTAGGTATAATTACAAGAGACAGAAAGAGAAGAACCTGAATAAGAAGTCAGACGATAGTTTTTGACATCATTGAGAGAATTAAATGTATAAAATGGAAATGGGCTGGGCACATTCCAAGAAGACAACACAATAGAGTACAAACACCCTACAGTGGTATCCCAGGGATTTAAAGCGGCCAAGAAGACGGCCTCATGTAAGATGGAGCGAAGAAATTAGAAAATCAGTCGGTGTTAATTGGATGACTAAAGCATTAGACTGAAAGCAATGGAAAAATCTGGGGGGGGGCTACATCCAGCAGTGAATTGAAAACGATTGTTGTTGATGATATATATATATATATATATATATATATATATATATATACAGGGTGTCCGAAAAGTCTGGAAACGGTCAAATAACTCGAGAAATATACATCGGATTGAAAAAACGGCAAAATGCATGTTCAATATTTTTGAAAAATCTATTTAAGGATATGAAAGTTTCCCCCCAACTTTGTCCCCCCGGGGGGGAAAGGGGTGCAACTTTGAAATCTTAAATGATGACCCCCATTTTTTATTGCAGATTCGGATTCTACGGGACAAAATACGTAATTTTTGTGTTGAACATTTTCTTCGAAATATTGTAGATGGCGCTGTAATCGAGTGCAATGCTGTGAGAATCGTTACCATTGCAATGTCTGGAAACGCTACAATAACTCGAGAAATATACATCGTATTGAAAAACGGAAAAATGCATGTTCAACAGTTTTGAAAAATCTATTTAGAGATATCAAAGTTGCCATTTTTCTAAAATATTAAACACGTACTTTTTCCGTTTTTCAATCTGATGTATATTTCTCGAGTTATTGGAGCGTTTCCAGACATTGCAATGATAACGATTCTCACAGCATTGCACTCGATTACAGCGCCATCTACAATGTTTCAAAGAAAATGTTCAATAAAAAAGTTACGTATTTTTTCCCGTAGAATCCGAATCTTCAATAAAAAAATGGGGGGTCATCATTTAAGATTTCAAAGTTGCCCCCCTTCCCCCCCGGGGGGGGGGGGGCAACTTTCATATCCCTAAATAGATTTTTCACAAATATTGAACATGCATTTTGCCGATTTTCAATCCAATGTATACTTCTCGAGTTATTTGACCGTTTCCAGACTTTTCGGACACCCTGTATATACTAGATTTTCTTTAATATATGACACTACATATCTAAAGTAAAAAGGGAAATCTTAAAGAACACTGAAAACTTTAAGTAAAATAAAATATTACTACATTTTTATTTTTTTATTTTTTTATCTTCATTTTACATCAACTAACATACAACGCTATAACTTAAGCAACCGATTGTTTAACATGTTACACATATTTATTTGTTATAAATACACCAATTTAGTTAATTCAAAAAACTACGCTATTATGTCTCGTATATCCACCATATAACAAATTACTGCAAAAACATGTAGCCATACTGTTTCTGTCTACTGTACTTGTGAAAAGTGATTTCGTGAAAAATAAACCCCACGTCACAACTGCACTAATTACTTACTTTGCTTAGTTTAACATACTTTTTTTTATTAAATTGAAATTATTCTGATCCCCATTATTTTTTTGACAAAATATTTTTCTTTGTTATATTATTAGTACAGACTGATAATCGTTTAGTATGTGGGATTTTACTTGAAGCGGAAATCAGTATATCACTCATTACACGATAATCTTTAAATCTGTTAAAATTTGTTTTTGCAGTAACGAGTAAATTATTACTTATTTTAAACTATTTGTAATAAACACTGTTCCATACTTTTATCATATTTTGATATAAAATGTTTATTTTATCAAGAAATATCAGGAATTATATTTCTTATAATCCTGTAAAAAGAATAACCTTAACAGTATATCAGATGCAAGGTAATGCTCTAAAATAAACGTAATTTTGATGGCAAAGAAAAAACAGAAACCCTCCAAAAGAAATAAATACGGATTCCATTAATCATGTAATCTGATTGAATCCCATATCAGTAAGTTTCGGTATCCGTTGTGTTAAAAGAATAGGGTAGAAAGAAATTGAAATCCTGTTATTTCTAGAACTTTTTTTCATTATATGCTGTCTTGTTCAATGAAATTAAAAAAAAAAAACAATTACGTATTATTAAAGAAATCTCCCATACACCATTACAGTCAATTAAATGGATATAAATGTTTTCTCTCGTTTTTTTTTTTTTTTTTTTTTTTTTTTTTTTTTTGTACTCAAAACAATATTTTCAACGCTCAATGACGCGAATTGTTTGACTCGAACACTTTTTTTTTTCAATTTCGATAAATAAATTAATCACATTTTCAGTTGTAAGTGATTGTGGTCCCAGAACGACAGTTTGTTTTTCTTTTCTGGCACTGTCGCGTAAATTCAGTTTATAACGCAAACATTGATAGTATTTTCTAATTATTCTTCTGCCTTCTAAACGGAAAACCAATTCAACTGCATAGTTTCTTAATAAGATCACCTGCTAATTTAGTACGGTTGCGAACAAAAATAAATTAAAAATATCTGTCAGAAAGTAGCCAGTTTAAGTTTTCAAAACAGCCTTAAATGAGGAATATATAAATAAAAACTATTAAATTTTCTTCTTTTTCTATGATATGCAATTTTCATAATGATATGTAATTTTGGTCAAACGTTATCTTAAAAAACACAGTATACACCTGATTATCCGGACTAATGTAGTAGAAAAGCTGTCCGGATGACGAAAAAATGGGATAGGCCAGATTTCTACAAACCCATATCCTGTCACCCCCCAACATTAAAAACAAACTTTTTATAGCAAATTCCTCCTTTGTTCATACTTTCCGAACCCTTAGTACAGACCGGTTGTTTGCAAATATATATTTTTCTTTTTTTATGTACTGCTCTGTACCCTTTGAAATTTTGTTACAGAATAAGGAAATCCAACAAAAAAATAAATATTCTGCAAATCTACCCTATATCTACCCTATATATATAAAATCCTAATGAAACGAATTTGTGAAACGATTTTATGAAACGAATTTATGAAACGATTTTATGAAACGACTGGTTAAACGATTGATAATGTTTCAGGGCTATTTTTAATAAAATATTAAACGCTTGATAGTGAAATTAATACCAATTGTCCATAAAAATCCGCGGATGTCAAAACTGGAAATAGAATTTTGAAATTGGAATTAGTTTTCGAGATATTAATTTTTTTCTAATTTTAAATGACATTTCTGTAATGATGGCAACTAATTACTCAGTTTTTTTGTGACAAAAAAGGAAAAAAAAAATGAAAAGGATCCCGATAGGGATTATTGATTTCTTTTTATTTGAATCTACTTTGAATCTACTTTGAATCTATATTCTTTTTACTTTGAATTTATCTTTTATTTCTATCATTAATGAAGACAAGATTGTGATTAAATTATGTTTTCAGGAAAATTTGAAAAAAAATCACATTTCTATCGTCAGGATTCAATTGTCATCTGTCAGCATTTAATTTAATTTATTCGGTGCTTTTTCAGTATATGGGGCCTTGACGAAATAGGGAAAATAGCCTTGGCGGAAAAGGAAATTTGGCAACATACTTTCTGTCAACTTATTCACTTTGTCATTTCGTATACAGAAGCATTTTTTCAATATTTATACAATTTGTTTAGCGTAAAATGTCATTTATCCTATTTTATATATAATCAGAAGAAATTTGTATAGAAAAAACAATAATAATATACGTATAATTAAAATACGCATGTAAACAAAAAAAATCGTCAAAATTTTTTGCATGTCTGTTTATGGGATTTGGCACCAAATCTCACTTTCTGATACCCGAATTGCGCCAAGCTTTTTAAAAAAGTGTCAAGATCCCTATACTAGAAAAGCACCAAAAGTTCATTGGGTTTGTTTTCATAACTTTTGGCAACAAATCTATGTATATTAACGAATCTATCCCTTTTTGAAGCTCAAATTACGCCAAACCAAAGCAAAGGATCCTATACTGGAAAAGTACCCGATTTTCTTATGGACAATATTCAAGTGACATAACATGGTGTAAAATTATCGCGGATAGCAAATTTGTTTAAATATCTCATCAATTGATGCCAAATAAATGCAGGCATGCATGCACAAAATATTTAATTAATTTTGTATGATAAATAATTATTAGAAAATTCGTATATACATATTAATTAAAATAAATAATTTACATATTTAAAATAACATGAAAATATGCATGATGGTGCACTAAAATAGAGAGAAAATTAAAACCTGTTACTGAAAATATCTATAACATAGTACTTTTCAATACCATGGTTCTTAATGTTATTCACAAGCAGATGGAATTTTTCTCATCCTTAAACGCAAAGGAAGAATAGAATACAGATCGTTGTTATAAAAGTCCGAGAGGTAGCCACAATTTAAACCTAACAATTTTATACAAGCTGGTTTTCAAGTTATAATTGATTTTACTTATCAATCCCGAAAACAGTCGTCAGTTGTTGTAACAGCTGTGTATGAGGACATGATAATCAAAAAATGCCCCATTAAAACGTTAAAAGCATGGCAACCCAATTACAGATTGACCAATATTTTTAAAACAAAGCACGCTGTCATGTTTTTAGAGGCCTCGAAGTCTGAGTAGGAGTTGGCGAGCGTAGCTCGCGGGGGGTAGGCCCCCTAGTATATAAAATCCTAATGAAACAAATTTGTGAAACGATTTTATGAAACGAATTTATGAAACGATTTTATGAAACGACTGATTAAACGACTGATTATGTTTCAGGGCTATTTTTAATAAAATATTAAACGCTTGATAGTGAAATTAATACCAAATGTCCATAAAAATCCGCGGATGTCAAAACTGGTAATAGAATTTTGAAATTGGAATTAGTTTTCGAGATATTAATTTTATTCTAATTTTAATGACATTTCTGTACTGTTGGCAACTAATTACTCAGTTTTTTGTGACAAAAAAGGGGAAAAAATTGAAGAGGATCCCGATAGGGATTATTGATTTATTTTTATTCGTCATTTTCAAATTGAAATTGAATTTATCTTTTATTTCAATCGATAATGAAGACAAGATTGTGATTAAATTATGTTTTTCAGGAAAATTTGAAAAAAGAAAATCACATTTCTACGTCAGGATTCAATCGTCTGTCAGGATTTAATTTAATTTATAAACTGAAAATATTTTGAATAAATTCGTGCAAATGACGTCATTTATGTAAACGCAAAAGAAAGGAGCAAAAAAAATATTTATACAATTTGTTTTGCGTAAAATGATACGTATAATTAAAATACGCATATAAACAAAAAAATCGTCGAATTTGTTTCCATGACTGTTTGTCATTTGGCACCAAATCTCACTTTCTGATGCCCGAATTGCGCCAAGCTTTTTAAAAAAGCGTCAAGACCCCTATAATAGAAAAGCACCAAAAGCTCATTGGGTTTGTTTTCATAACTTTTGGCAACAAATCTATGTATATTAACGAATCTATCCCTTTTCGAAGCTCGAATTACGCCAAACCTAAAAGCAAAGGATCCTATACTAGAAAAGTACCCGATTTTCTTATGGACAATATTCAAGTGACATAACAAGGTGTAAAATTATCGCGGATAGCAAATTTGTTTAAATATGTCATTAATTGATGCCGAATAAATGCATGCATGCATGCACAAAATATTTAATTAATTTTGTATGATAAATAATTATTAGAAAATTCGTATATACATATTAATTAAAATAAATAATTTACATATTTAAAATAACATGAAAATATGCATGATGGTGCACTAAAATAGAGAGAAAATTAAAACCTGTTACTGAGAATGTCTATAACAGTACTTTTCAATACCGTGGTTCTTAATGTTATTCACAAGCAGATGGAATTTTTCTCATCCTTAAACGCAAAGGAAGAATAGAATACAGATCGTTGTTATAAAAATTCCGAGAGGTAGCCACAATTTAAACCTAACCATTTTATACAAGCTGGTTTTCAAGTTGTAATTGATTTTACTTATCAATCCCGAAAACAGTCGTCAGTTGTCGCAATAGCTGTGTATGAGGCCATGGTAATCAAAAAATGCGCCATTAAAACGTTAAAAGCATGACAACCCAATTACAGATTTATCAATATTTTTAAAACAAAGCACGCTGTCATGTTTTTAGAGGCTTCGAAGTCTGAGCGGGGGTTGGCGAGCGTAGCTCGCAGGGGGTAGGCCCCCTAGTTTTAAAATAAATTTGATAGTATTTAACATTTATTCAAGGAAACATAAAATGACATACTATGTACAGTATCAATACAGAACATACAGTTATAAAATAAATAACGCAAAACGTCAAACGTTAAGTCCTATTAGGTAGCTTTCAATACAAAAAAGTATAAAGCTACCTATTGCAGCCGTTCGGAGAAAAGCAGTTCCGGAAAATTTCGATATATTTTCACCGATCATGACCTCCAGACCCCAAAACCACCCTCCGTTCAAATGTTGATTTATATATATATATATATATATATATATATATATATATATATCCATATATATATATATATATCTGACCTATGTCATACGATAACGCTCGTATTTATAAATCGATTTTGATGAAACTAATTGTGTGTATTAAGCTCACCAATGTCTCGACCGAGTTCGTTGGCCAGCTTGGTCCGCCATTTTGTTTCAAGATGGCGGCCAATTAAAAATTTAAAACTAAAATAAATATACAAAAAAGTTAAAAATTCAAATTTATTTTTTAATTCAGTGTTAGGCCTTGAAACGAGGATTCCAGAGCATTTTTTGTTTTACCTCTATCTTAAAAAACGGCTGAGATAGAGCAGTTTGAAATTCTAGGGTGGCTGACATTTTGAAACAAGACAGCACATTACAAAAATTTTCATTGTTGTAATAATTTTCCCAATCAAACGCATAAAACTATATATTCATATCCGTTAGTGCCAAATTCTCGCCAAACTTGGCGATATTTGGCGAAATATCGCCAAATTTGGCGACCAAAATAAGTCTTCATAAATGAAGCCAATTTGGCTATTGCTCAATAATTTGGTGAATTTCTTATTCAAATTCAGTATTAACGAATCTTTTGTACACGTTTTATTTGCATTTTAAGTTGCTGTTTTCGTGTAACATTAGCTAAAATTTTAAAACGAAGATATAGGAAAGCTACCTTTTCCTCCCGGTACATGCCGGAAGGACTTTTTTTTTTAAGTTTGAACTTATTATACTGCTCATTGACAAATGATTACACAAACGTAAAAAGATTGGCCTGAAATAGAAAATTCAAAACTGGTACATTTTAGCTTTTGTGCAACTCTTTGATGAAGACTGCTGCAGATGAAGGTCCATCGCCTTGGGAAAATGATTTTTCATTTTATAACAGAGAAATTTTCAACTAAATAGATTGTACAGAGGCCGGAGTCTACGATGGTAAAGTCCTTGATACCTTGTGGTAACAGAATAGCGTAGAAAATAATTGAAATCATATTATTTATAGAACTGTATTATTATACGCTATATTGTTCTATGAAAATAAAAATAAATTATATATTATTTGTATCCGTAATCATCCGTATCATTGCAATTAAAACATCTCTTTATTGCTTTCCTATGATTGCAATTTAAATCATCCGTACATTGCACCCGTATAATTGCAATTTATATTCTTGTTTCCGATTTATCTTACAGAGTTACTCTTTCGTTTTAAATAACTCTTTAATTAAGCCTATATATATATATATATATTGTATATTTGGATGTATTGAATATGTTGTAGATTTCTAATAATTAATTCAAACGCTGCAGGCCAGATATGTAATATTCTACTAATTGTTGATGTTTCGAATTGGAATTTTTTATAGAAGCATTATGCTCATAGTATGAGATATTAAAATCAACCGCGAGGTGTTTAAAGAATAAAAGAATGCATGAAAAGTAGTTTGATATTAGATATTTAAAAATCTTTTGGTATTTTCACGAACACTGGACGAAATCATGATTCAAAGTAGATGTTATTTTCAATATTTAAAAAACAATGAAAAGACATACCTCCTAAAATGGACATACAGACATATAACTTTTCTTCCTGATAAGCACTGTTATATAAATATGTTCTAAATGGATATGATAAATCGGTGAAGTAACTACATTGCTATTTTTGCAATCGACAAAAATTATGCTAATTCAAAGTTCCTTTTTTTTTTTTTTCAGTATGGAATGTATTTCAGAAGTTTTGTATAGATTTTACGATTATTTTACTTTTTTACTCTATTTGTATAATTATATACTTATACTCTCGCATTTACGAAAATTTTCCTCGAAGAAATCTCTTCTATAAAATTAGTTTTGAAAACTTAATTCTTAGAAAGATACATGAAATCTAATTTTCTTTGTTTAATTCCAGAATAATCCTTTTCAGCATTCTTAGTAGCGTAAATCACTACATAGTATAAAACAAAGTCGCTTTTTCTGTCCCTATATCCCTATGTACGCTTAAATCTTTAAAACTACGCAACGGATTTTGATGTGGTGTTTTTTAATAGATAGAGTGATTCAAGAGGAAGGTTTATATGTATAATAACATCCATTAAACAGTGGAGAAATACTGTTATTTTTGAGGTTTTTAATGTGATGTCGTAAATAATTTCATTTTTTACATTTGTTATTTTGGCCGAAAAGGTTACCATTGCTATTTTTTTGGCGATCATTATTGTTGCAGAAAGAATTGAAAAGGCTATACATCTCCAAAAATAAAAGAAAAACTGTGTTAAATTAATTAAAAAAAAAAAAGAAAAAGAAAGAAAAAAGAGTTTTGATGAGAGAATATTATAAAGCGAAAATATTTAATTTAAACATGATTGGGAATGTTCGCAATGCTTAAAAAATTATTCAAGGGGCAAGATTGCTATCGAAACAATATTTCGCGATTTATCTTTTGTTTTTGGCGATTTTGATTTTACTTTTGATCCTAAACAATTTGATTTTAAGCCAAAAGGTGTCTTTTTTTTTTTTTTTTTTTTTTTTTTTTTTGATGCAGAAAGAATTGAAATGGCTATACAGCTGGAAAAATAAAAGAAAAAGTTGTTATTAATTTTATTTTAAAAAAAAGAAAGAAAACAGTTTTGATGAGAGATTTTAAGCCAAAAGGTGCTTTTTTTTTCAAGTGTACCATCACTGGCGCCCGGCTAACCGAAAAGTACCTTTTTTTAAATTCAAATGCAAACTATATTAATGACAATATACTTCTATTTACTTCTACATATATGAAATTTCGTTCCGGCTGCTTATAACTCGAGTTCTGCTGAATGGATTTTCGTAGAGCTTAAACTGTATAAGATAATTTTTCAGGGAAGGTTTTATTGTATAACATACCGTTCTGCGTAGCTTAGTTATAGAATTATTCTGGGAAGTTCTATAATCAGATCAATCCGTTTATGAAATATTAGCCTTTTTAAAAGATTTTGCCGAATGGATTTCGATGAAACCTACACTGTTAGATAACTTTCTAGGGAAAGTTTTATTATATAACATATCATTCTACGTTGCTTAGTTCTAGAATTATAGGGGGAAATTCGAAAATCAGGTGATATTTTTTTTATCAAATATTAGCTTTTTCAGTATTTGATTCGGATTATGAAAGATTAGCCTTCTGAAAAAGTTCTACTGGACGGATTTTGATGAGAATTGTATTGTTAGTCAGATGCTATTTCAGGAATGGTTTTAATGTACTACATATTGTTCTACGCTGCTTAGTCAAACAGTTGTGTGAAGGTTATACAGTCAGGAGAACCCGATTCCGAAAGATTAGCCTTTTTGAAAGTTTTTACTGGGCGTATTTTTTGAGACTTGCATTGTTAAGTAGATAATTTATAAGGATGGTTTTAGTATATTTTATATCGTTATGTTAGTTTTAGAATTATGTGGAAAAGTTCTATAATCAGATGATCCCGATTATCAAAGATTAGCCTTTATAAAAACTTCTACTGAATGGATTTTGTTAGTTAATTTGTTTGCATTGTTAATTCGACAATTTTTAGTGATAGATTTAGTATATTGCATATAGTTTTATCATTCTTTAGCAAACCTTAATTGTAAATGTCCAAATAAAAGAGTTGGTCCTTAACAGCTAAAATTTTGACTGCACATTAGAAAATATAATAGCGCATTCACGTCATTTTTCAGTAATGTTGAAGGATATTCCAGGTAAATATACAGATTGCTTTCAAATACAAGGTCAAATTAAACGATGTATTTCGTTTGATTCAAGGTTCATTTGTAGAAACCGACCAGCGCAGCGGGCGTAGCTTGCTAGTTACCAATAAAAAACTCGACAATAAAAGAGTTTTACTTATTTAACAAAAAAGCTATTTTTTAAAACCATGAAATGACCCTACGTGAAAAAAAACAAGCAAATGTCTTCTTAGAAATGCTTTTACCACTAAATATCAATATGTTTTCACGATTTTATCATTTAAAACTATGAATTCATACACAATCCAGTTAAAGATATCAATTCATGCAAATTTGATGTTTAGTTAAGGTTATTATCACGGGCACGGCCAACGAAGGGCAGGTCAGCTAGTAATCTTTCAAAACGTCAGCGCTTTAATTAGAACCGCGATTCATGGATCGTTTTAAGTTGTTAGAACAGGATAAAAAGTTTAATAAATAATTCCAATTTAAATAATCAGCTCTACAAAGTAAAAAAAAAAAGTAATGAAATAGTTCATTAAAAATTCTTTTAATCACGCGCGTTTGAATTTTCTTTATTTCTAAGTGTGTGTTTTGAAACTACTAGTAATACAAAAGTACATAAGTATCTTGTAAAAAGAAACCTCTGCCGATAATATAAGAAGCAAGGATTGTGTCTTTCAATAATATATGTCATCTTGTTTAAAATAATACTTCAAATATTTTCAAAAAGTAGAATTTTATATATTTTAATAAAATTATAACGTTTGTTTGTCGCTGACAATGACATCACGTTTAAAACAAGAAAACAAATTCATTCAGTAACGTTTATTGGAAATTTCTAAATAAACGCTCACAATTGTCTGAAAAAAATTGGCTATATGAGATACATTTAAAAAATTAATTACTGTATGCACAATATTATATAATTAATTTTGAACCGTTGATCCTTTTTTAGGAGATTCCCTAAAGTTGATGTACGTTACGTTAAAAATACACACACACACACACACACACATATATATATATATATATATATATGGGCTGTTTAATAGCCTCTGCTTGTTAACTAGGAGAAGACCCTTTAAATGCTTCCGAAAAGGACTTAAAGGAATCGACTGGGAGCAGAAACTTAATGTCCAAATCGCACCTGCCACCAGTGCAGCCTGTTAGTACCCCTGCGTAGTGCATGGGGAATGAACGCGGAAGAGCTTCCTCCAACCCGCATGGTTAGCCTGAAGGAATGTGGCCACCTCCCCTCTTATTTTTCCATGAATTTACAAAACAAATCATGGCTCTCAATTCCCAGCAGTCTGTATGTTCCTGGTTACGGCAGCGATCAGAAAGACATGAAGACAGAGGGTGGTAAGAATCACCGAGCTCGGTTTGGCTGCCATAAGTGGGTGACCTTGGCTACGTATGATGGACGATCCCTATCTCCGGAAATTCGCTTACAGGATTTTAAAGAAGAATTAGGAAGAATCAACTGGGACATCCTAGGATTATGCGAAGTAAGAAGAAAATGTGAAGAGAAGATTGATCTTGCCAGTGGACATGTATTGTTATACAGAGGTACAGAAGATGGAAACACAAGTGGCGTAGGATTTCTGATTAATAAAAGTTGGAAGAATCGCATCGTAGAATATGATAGTGCATCAGATAGAGTTCCTAGGTTAGTTATACAAGTTTCAAGAAGATACAAGCTGAGAATTACCCACGTTTATGCACCAACAATTAGCTATACGGAGGAAGAAATTGAGGATTTCTATGAAGAAGTAGCTTCAATGAATCAAAAGGAAAAATGCTACATAAAATTAATAATGGGAGACTGGACTGCTAGAATTGGGGAAAAAAAAGATGAGTTCTCAGTAGGAAATAATGGATATGGGATGCGTAATGAAAGAGGAAACAGATTGATTGAGTTTGCAGAATTTGAACATATGCATATCATGCATTCATTTTTCAATAAAAAGCCGCAAAGAAAATGGACATGGCGTAGCGTAAATAGCTCAACAAGTGAAATTGAATACATCTTGATAAACAAAAAGCATCTTATTCATGATTGCAGCCTTCTCAATAACTTCAATACAGGAAGCGATCACAGTTTGGTTAGATACAAATTGCTTTTAAATACTAAAGTGGAAAGAATGAAGCTTTTGAAACACTCAAAGAAATCTGTCGATATTATAAATTTCCAGAAACATAAAAAAAGAATTTAATTAGGAACTTAAAAATCGTTTTCAAGTCCTTCAATCAATTTTAGAAGAAAAGCAAGATGTTACAGTTTTGAACATGAAAATAACAAATACTCTACATGAAATTGCAAGGACGATAGCTGTTGAAGCACCAGTAAGGCAGACAAAGAAAATAACTGAAGAAACAAGAAGATTGATGAAGAAACGCAGACATTTTTAAAATGAAGAAAAACTATATCCTAAATCAAGTGTTGAATATGCAGAATTATGTAAAACGGTAAGAAAATGTGATATAGAAGATATCAGAAGATTTAACTATGATCTTGTAAAGAAAGTTCTAGAAGATAACAAAAGTTTAAAATCAGCTAAACGCAAACTGTGTGTTGAAAGAAAAGGTATTTTTGCACTGAAGAGGGAAGATGGAACAATCACCAAAATCAATAAAGAAATAGTAAACATTGTCGAAGAATTCTATAACGATCTATATGTGAAGATCAAAGAGAAATCAACCTACGTGATCCACGAGTAAACATAACAGAAACTGAAGAGATAAACCCAGTGATGACAGATGAAGTTGTACTTGCCGTTAGATACATGGAAAAGGGTAAATGCCCTGGCGAAGATGCAATTACAATTGACCTTATCAAAGAAGCAGGAGAAAAGTTTGCAAAAATGCAAGCCTTACTGCTTTCCAAATGTTTCGAGAAATCAGATGCACCAGAAGATTGGAATAATACTGCGATGGTGCTACTTTACAAGAAAGAGAAGAAGGAAAACATTAAAAACTACCGTACAATCAGCTTTCTGTCAGTGATTTATAAAATTTTCACCAAAGTTTTAACAACAAGACTTGAATCAGCTCTGACTTAGCTCAACCTAGAGAACAAACAGGATTCCGAAGTGGATTTAGCCCAATGTATCATATTCAAACAGTAAGGGAACTTATAGAAAAACATAAAGAATATAATTTACCTCTCTGCGTTACTTTTATTGATTATGAAAAAGCATTTGATTCAGTCTACAATTCTGCAGTTGTTGATTCTCTGGAGGACATTGGTATAGACAAACTTTACATCAATATCATAAAGATGATTTACAAGAAAGCAACAGGCACCATCCGTTTGGACAAAGGAAAAGCGAAGATCGAGCTTGGAAGAGGAGTAAGACAAGGAGACACCATTTCGACTAAGCTTTTTACTGCTGTCTTAGAAAATAGTTTCAAGAAGCTGGAATGGGAAAACAAAGGGATTGGAATAAATGGGGAATGTTTAAGTTATCTCCGGTTTGCTGATGACATTTTAATTTTCAATAATAGACCTGAAGAATTGGAAAATGTGCTAAAATATTTGGTAGAAGCTAGCATTAATGTGGGATTAAAAATAAATTTGGAAAAGACTAAGGTGATTTTCAATTCATTTACATGAAAAAAGAAAATCGTCTACAACAACCCTGAGATTAAAGAAGTGAAAAGTTATGTCTACCTTGGACAGAAAATATCATCGGACAACAGTATCATGAGTGAGCTAAATAGGAAAATAAGAAATGGGTGGAGTGCTTTTGGGAAGAACAATATTATTCTAAAGAGTAACATGCCTCTTTGTTTGAAAAGAAATGTATTTTAACCAATATGTTTTGCCTGCGATAGCTTATGGAACAGACACATGGGCGCTAACAAAACGGATGGTACAAAGATTACAAACTACAGAGCGAAGGAAAGATGCATGCTAGGTATAATTACAAGAGACAGAAAGAGAAGAACCTGAATAAGAAGTCAGACGATAGTTTTTGACATCATTGAGAGAATTAAATGTATAAAATGGAAATGGGCTGGGCACATTCCAAGAAGACAACACAATAGAGTACAAACACCCTACAGTGGTATCCCAGAGATTTAAAGCGGCCAAGCAGACGGCCTCATGTAAGATGGAGCGAAGAAATTAGAAAATCAGTCGGTGTTAATTGGATGACTAAAGCATTAGACTGAAAGCAATGGAAAAATCTGAGGGGGGCTACATCCAGTAGTGAATTGAAAACGATTGTTGTTGATGATATATATATATATATATATATATATATATATATATATATAGGGTGTCCGAAAAGTCTGGAAACGGTCAAATAACTCGAGAAATATACATCGGATTGAAAAACGGCAAAATGCATGTTCAATATTTTTGAAAAATCTATTTAAGGATATGAAAGTTTCCCCCCAACTTTGTCCCCCCGGGGGGGAAAGGGGTGCAACTTTGAAATCTTAAATGATGACCCCCATTTTTTATTGCAGATTCGGATTCTACGGGACAAAATACGTAATTTTTGTGTTGAACATTTTCTTCGAAATATTGTAGATGGCGCTGTAATCGAGTGCAATGCTGTGAGAATCGTTACCATTGCAATGTCTGGAAACGCTACAATAAATCGAGAAATATACATCGTATTGAAAAACGGAAAAATGCATGTTCAACAGTTTTGAAAAATCTATTTAGAGATATCAAAGTTGCCATTTTTCTAAAATATTAAACACGTACTTTTTCCGTTTTTCAATCTGATGTATATTTCTCGAGTTATTGGAGCGTTTCCAGACATTGCAATGATAACGATTCTCACAGCATTGCACTCGATTACAGCGCCATCTACAATGTTTCAAAGAAAATGTTCAATAAAAAAGTTACGTATTTTTTCCCGTAGAATCCGAATCTTCAATAAAAAAATGGGGGGTCATCATTTAAGATTTCAAAGTTGCCCCTTTCCCCCCCGGGGGGGGGCAACTTTCATATCCCTAAATAGATTTTTCACAAATATTGAACATGCATTTTGCCGATTTTCAATCCAATGTATACTTCTCGAGTTATTTGACCGTTTCCAGACTTTTCGGACACCCTGTATATACTAGATTTTCTTTAATATATGACACTACATATCTAAAGTAAAAAGGGAAATCTTAAAGAACACTGAAAACTTTAAGTAAAATAAAATATTACTACCTTTTTATTTTTTTATTTTTTTATCTTCATTTTACATCAACTAACATACAACGCTATAACTTAAGCAACCGATTGTTTAACATGTTACACATATTTATTTGTTATAAATACACCAATTTAGTTAATTCAAAAAACTACGCTATTATGTCTCGTATATCCACCATATAACAAATTACTGCAAAAACATGTAGCCATACTGTTTCTGTCTACTGTACTTGTGAAAAGTGATTTCGTGAAAAATAAACCCCACGTCACAAATGCACTAATTACTTACTTTGCTTAGTTTAACATACTTTTTTTTATTAAATTGAAATTATTCTGATCCCCATTATTTTTTTGACAAAATATTTTTCTTTGTTATATTATTAGTACAGACTGATAATCTTTTAGTATGTGGGATTTTACTTGAAGCGGAAATCAGTATATCACTCATTACACGATAATCTTTAAATCTGTTAAAATTTGTTTTTGCAGTAACGAGTAAATTATTACTTATTTTAAACTATTTGTAATAAACACTGTTCCATACTTTTATCATATTTTGATATAAAATGTTTATTTTATCAAGAAATATCAGGAATTATATTTCTTATAATCCTGTAAAAAGAATAACCTTAACAGTATATCAGATGCAAGGTAATGCTCTAAAATAAACGTAATTTTGATGGCAAAGAAAAAACAGAAACCCTCCAAAAGAAATAAATATGGATTCCATTAATCATGTAATCTGATTGAATCCCATATCAGTAAGTTTCGGTATCCGTTGTGTTAAAAGAATAGGGTAGAAAGAAATTGAAATCCTGTTATTTCTAGAACTTTTTTTCATTATATGCTGTCTTGTTCAATGAAATTTAAAAAAAAAAAAACAATTACGTATTATTAAAGAAATCTCCCATACACCATTACAGTCAATTAAATGGATATAAATGTTTTCTCTCGTTTTTTTTTTTTTTTTTTTTTTTTTTTTTTTTTGTACTCAAAACAATATTTTCAACGCTCAATGACGCGAATTGTTTGACTCGAACACTTTTTTTTTTCAATTTCGATAAATAAATTAATCACATTTTCAGTTGTAAGTGATTGTGGTCCCAGAACGACAGTTTGTTTTTCTTTTCTGGCACTGTCGCGTAAATTCAGTTTATAACGCAAACATTGATAGTATTTTCTAATTATTCTTCTGCATTCTAAACGGAAAACCAATTCAACTGCATAGTTTCTTAATAAGATCACCTGCTAATTTAGTACGGTTGCGAACAAAAATAAATTAAAAATATCTGTCAGAAAGTAGCCAGTTTAAGTTTTCAAAACAGCCTTAAATGAGGAATATATAAATAAAAACTATTAAATTTTCTTCTTTTTCTATGATATGCAATTTTCATAATGATATGTAATTTTGGTCAAACGTTATCTTAAAAAACACAGTATACACCTGATTATCCGGACTAATGTAGTAGAAAAGCTGTCTGGATGACGAAAAAATGGGATAGGCCAGATTTCTACAAACCCATATCCTGTCACCCCCTAACATTAAAAACAAACTTTTTATAGCAAATTCCTCCTTTGTTCATACTTTCCGAACCCTTAGTACAGACCGGTTGTTTGCAAATATATATTTTTCTTTTTTTATGTACTGCTCTGTACCCTTTGAAATTTTGTTACAGAATAAGGAAATCCAACAAAAAAATAAATATTCTGCAAATCTACCCTATATCTACCCTATATATATAAAATCCTAATTAAACGAATTTGTGAAACGATTTTTCATAAAAAATCGTTTCACAAATCGTTTCACAAATCGTTTCATAAAATCGTTTCATAAATTCGTTTCAACGAATTTATGAAACGATTTTATGAAACGACTGGTTAAACGATTGATAATATTTCAGGGCTATTTTTAATAAAATATTAAACGCTTGATAGTGAAATTAATACCAATTGTCCATAAAAATCCGCGGATGTCAAAACTGGAAATAGAATTTTGAAATTGGAATTAGTTTTCGAGATATTAATTTTTTTCTAATTTTAAATGACATTTCTGTAATGATGGCAACTAATTACTCAGTTTTTTTGTGACAAAAAAGGAAAAAAAAATGAAAAGGATCCCGATAGGGATTATTGATTTCTTTTTATTTGAATCTACTTTGAATCTACTTTGAATCTATATTCTTTTTACTTTGAATTTATCTTTTATTTCTATCATTAATGAAGACAAGATTGTGATTAAATTATGTTTTCAGGAAAATTTGAAAAAAAAATCACATTTCTATCGTCAGGATTCAATTGTCATCTGTCAGCATTTAATTTAATTTATTCGGTGCTTTTTCAGTATACGGGGCCTTGACGAAATAGGGAAAATAGCCTTGGCGGAAAAGGAAATTTGGCAACATACTTTCTGTCAACTTATTCACTTTGTCATTTCGTATACAGAAGCATTTTTTCAATATTTATACAATTTGTTTAGCGTAAAATGTCATTTATCCTATTTTATATATAATCAGAAGTAATTTGTATAGAAAAAACAATAATAATATACGTATAATTAAAATACGCATGTAAACAAAAAAAATCGTCAAATTTTTTTCCATGTCTGTTTATGGGATTTGGCACCAAATCTCACTTTCTGATACCCGAATTGCGCCAAGCTTTTTAAAAAAGTGTCAAGATCCCTATACTAGAAAAGCACCAAAAGTTCATTGGGTTTGTTTTCATAACTTTTGGCAACAAATCTATGTATATTAACGAATCTATCCCTTTTTGAAGCTCAAATTACGCCAAACCAAAGCAAAGGATCCTATACTGGAAAAGTACCCGATTTTCTTATGGACAATATTCAAGTGACATAACATGTGTAAAATTATCGCGGATAGCAAATTTGTTTAAATATCTCATCAATTGATGCCAAATAAATGCAGGCATGCATGCACAAAATATTTAATTAATTTTGTATGATAAATAATTATTAGAAAATTCGTATATACATATTAATTAAAATAAATAATTTACATATTTAAAATAACATGAAAATATGCATGATGGTGCACTAAAATAGAGAGAAAATTAAAACCTGTTACTGAAAATATCTATAACATAGTACTTTTCAATACCATGGTTCTTAATGTTATTCACAAGCAGATGGAATTTTTCTCATCCTTAAACGCAAAGGAAGAATAGAATACAGATCGTTGTTATAAAAGTCCGAGAGGTAGCCACAATTTAAACCTAACAATTTTATACAAGCTGGTTTTCAAGTTATAATTGATTTTACTTATCAATCCCGAAAACAGTCGTCAGTTGTTGTAACAGCTGTGTATGAGGACATGATAATCAAAAAATGCCCCATTAAAACGTTAAAAGCAAGGCAACCCAATTACAGATTGACCAATATTTTTAAAACAAAGCACGCTGTCATGTTTTTAGAGGCCTCGAAGTCTGAGTGGGGGTTGGCGAGCGTAGCTCGCAGGGGGTAGGCCCCCTAGTATATAAAATCCTAATGAAACAAATTTGTGAAACGATTTTATGAAACGAATTTATGAAACGATTTTATGAAACGCTTGATAGTGAAATTAATACCAAATGTCCATAAAAATCTGCGGATGTCAAAACTGGTAACAGAATTTTGAAATTGGAATTAGTTTTCGAGATATTAATTTTATTCTAATTTTAATGACATTTCTGTAATGTTGGCAACTAATTACTCAGTTTTTTTGTGACAAAAAAGGGGAAAAAATTGAAGAGGATCCCGATAGGGATTATTGATTTATTTTTATTCGTCATTTTCAAATTGAAATTGAATTTATCTTTTATTTCAATCGATAATGAAGACAAGATTGTGATTAAGTTATGTTTTTCAGGAAAATTTGAAAAAAAAAAATCACATTTCTACGTCAGGATTCAATCGTCTGTCAGGATTTAATTTAATTTATAAACTGAAAATATTTTGAATAAATTCGTGCAAATGACGTCATTTATGTAAACGCAAAAGAAAGGAGCAAAAAAAATATTTATACAATTTGTTTTGCGTAAAATGATACGTATAATTAAAATACGCATATAAACAAAAAAATCGTCGAATTTGTTTCCATGACTGTTTGTCATTTGGCACCAAATATCACTTTCTGATGCCCGAATTGCGCCAAGCTTTTTAAAAAAGCGTCAAGACCCCTATAATAGAAAAGCACCAAAAGCTCATTGGGTTTGTTTTCATAACTTTTGGCAACAAATCTATGTATATTAACGAATCTATCCCTTTTCGAAGCTCGAATTACGCCAAACCTAAAAGCAAAGGATCCTATACTAGAAAAGTATCCGATTTTCTTATGGACAATATTCAAGTGACATAACAAGGTGTAAAATTATCGCGGATAGCAAATTTGTTTAAATATGTCATTAATTGATGCCGAATAAATGCATGCATGCATGCACAAAATATTTAATTAATTTTGTATGATAAATAATTATTAGAAAATTCGTATATACATATTAATTAAAATAAATAATTTACATATTTAAAATAACATGAAAATATGCATGATGGTGCACTAAAATAGAGAGAAAATTAAAACCTGTTACTGAGAATGTCTATAACAGTACTTTTCAATACCGTGGTTCTTAATGTTATTCACAAGCAGATGGAATTTTTCTCATCCTTAAACGCAAAGGAAGAATAGAATACAGATCGTTGTTATAAAAGTCCGAGAGGTAGCCACAATTTAAACCTAACCATTTTATACAAGCTGGTTTTCAAGTTGTAATTGATTTTACTTATCAATCCCGAAAACAGTCGTCAGTTGTCGCAATAGCTGTGTATGAGGCCATGGTAATCAAAAAATGTGCCATTAAAACGTTAAAAGCATGACAACCCAATTACAGATTTATCAATATTTTTAAAACAAAGCACGCTGTCATGTTTTTAGAGGCTTCGAAGTCTGAGCGGGGGTTGGCGAGCGTAGCTCGCAGGGGGTAGGCCCCCTAGTTTTAAAATAAATTTGATAGTATTTAACATTTATTGAAGGAAACATAAAATGACATACTATGTACAGTATCAATACAGAACATACAGTTATAAAATAAATAACGCAAAACGTCAAACGTTAAGTCCTATTAGGTAGCTTTCAATACAAAAAAGTATAAAGCTACCTATTGCAGCCGTTCGGAGGAAAGCAGTTCCGGAAAATTTCGATATATTTTCACTGATCATGACCTCCAGACCCCAAAACCACCCTCCGTTCAAATGTTGATTTATATATATATATATCCATATATATATATATATATATATATGACCTATGTCATACGATAACGCTCGTATTTATAAATCGATTTTGATGAAACTAATTGTGTGTATTAAGCTCACCAATGTCTCGACCGAGTTCGTTGGCCAGCTTGGTCCGCCATTTTGTTTCAAGATGGCGACCACTTAAAAATTTAAAACTAAAATAAATATACAAAAAAGTTGAAAATTCAAATTTATTTTTTAATTAAGTGTTAGGCCTGGGTACGAGGATTCCAGAGCATTTTTTGGTTTACCTCTATCTTAAAAAATGGCTGAGATAGAGCAGTTTGAAATTCTAGGGTGGCTGACATTTTGAAACAAGACAGCACATTACAAAAATTTTCATTGTTGTAATAATTTTCCCAATCAAACGCATAAAACTATATATTCATATCCGTTAGTGCCAAATTCTCGCCAAACTTGGCGATATTTGGCGAAATATCGCCAAATTTGGCGACCAAAATAAGTCTTCATAAATGAAGCCAATTTGGCTATTGCTCAATAATTTGGTGAATTTCTTATTCAAATTCAGTATTAACGAATCTTTTGTACACGTTTTATTTGCATTTTAAGTTGCTGTTTTCGTGTAACATTAGCTAAAATTTTAAAACGAAGATATAGGAAAGCTACCTTTTCCTCCCGGTACATGCCGGAAGGACTTTTTTTTTTAAGTTTGAACTTATTATACTGCTCATTGACAAATGATTACACAAACGTAAAAAGATTGGCCTGAAATAGAAAATTCAAAACTGGTACATTTTAGCTTTTGTGCAACTCTTTGATGAAGACTGCTGCAGATGAAGGTCCATCGCCTTGGGAAAATGATTTTTCATTTTATAACAGAGAAATTTTCAACTAAATAGATTGTACAGAGGCCGGAGTCTACGATGGTAAAGTCCTTGATACCTTGTGGTAACAGAATAGCGTAGAAAATAATTGAAATCATATTATTTATAGAACTGTATTATTATACGCTATATTGTTCTATGAAAATAAAAATAAATTATATATTATTTGTATCCGTAATCATCCGTATCATTGCAATTAAAACATCTCTTTATTGCTTTCCTATGATTGCAATTTAAATCATCCGTACATTGCACCCGTATAATTGCAATTTATATTCTTGTTTCCGATTTATCTTACAGAGTTACTCTTTCGTTTTAAATAACTCTTTAATTAAGCCTATATATATATATATTGTATATTTGGATGTATTGAATATTTTGTAGATTTCTAATAATTAATTCAAACGCTGCAGGCCAGATATGTAATATTCTACTAATTGTTGATGTTTCGAATTGGAATTTTTTATAGAAGCATTATGCTCATAGTATGAGATATTAAAATCAACCGCGAGGTGTTTAAAGAATAAAAGAATGCATGAAAAGTAGTTTGATATTGGATATTTAAAAATCTTTTGGTATTTTCACGAACACTGGACGAAATCATGATTCAAAGTAGATGTTATTTTCAATATTTAAAAAACAATGAAAAGACATACCTCCTAAAATGGACATACAGACATATAACTTTTCTTCCTGATAAACACTGTTATATAAATATGTTCTAAATGGATATGATAAATCGGTGAAGTAACTACATTGCTATTTTTGCAATCGACAAAAATTATGCTAATTCAAAGTTCCTTTTTTTTTTCAGTATAGAATGTATTTCAGAAGTTTTGTATAGATTTTACGATTATTTTACTTTTTTATTCTATTTGTATAATTATATACTTATACTCTCGCATTTACGAAAATTTTCCTCGAAGAAATCTCTTCTATAAAATTAGTTTTGAAAACTTAATTCTTAGAAAGATACATGAAATCTAATTTTCTTTGTTTAATTCCAGAATAATCCTTTTCAGCATTCTTAGTAGCGTAAATCACTACATAGTATAAAACAAAGTCGCTTTTTCTGTCCCTATATCCCTATGTACGCTTAAATCTTTAAAATTACGCAACGGATTTTGATGCGGTGTTTTTTAATAGATAGAGTGATTCAAGAGGAAGGTTTATATGTATAATAACATCCATTAAACAGTGGAGAAATACTGTTATTCTTGAGGTTTTTAATGTGATGTCGTAAATAATTTCATTTTTTACATTTGTTATTTTGGCCGAAAAGGTTACCATTGCTATTTTTTTGGCGATCATTATTGTTGCAGAAAGAAATGAAAAGGCTATACATCTCCAAAAATAAAAGAAAAACTGTGTTAAATTAATTAAAAAAAAAAAAGAAAAAGAAAGAAAAAAGAGTTTTGATGAGAGAATATTATAAAGCGAAAATATTTAATTTAAACATGATTGGGAATGTTCGCAATGCTTAAAAAATTATTCAAGGGGCAAGATTGCTATCGAAACAATATTTCGCGATTTATCTTTTGTTTTTGGCGATTTTGATTTTACTTTTGATCCTAAACAATTTGATTTTAAGCCAAAAGGTGTCTTTTTTTTTTTTTTTTTTTGATGCAGAAAGAATTGAAATGGCTATACAGCTGGAAAAATAAAAGAAAAAGTTGTTATTAATTTTATTTTAAAAAAAAGAAAGAAAACAGTTTTGATGAGAGATTTTAAGCCAAAAGGTGCTTGTTTTTTTTTCAAGTGTACGATCACTGGCGCCCGGCTAACCGAAAAGTACCTTTTTTTAAATTCAAATGCAAACTATATTAATGGCAATATACTTCTATTTACTTCTACATATATGAAATTTCGTTCCGTCTGCTTATAACTCGAGTTCTGCTGAATGGATTTTCGTAGAGCTTAAACTGTATAAGATAATTTTTCAGGGAAGGTTTTATTGTATAACATACCGTTCTGCGTAGCTTAGTTATAGAATTATTCTGGGAAGTTCTATAATCAGATCAATCCGTTTATGAAATATTAGCCTTTTTAAAAGATTTTGCCGAATGGATTTCGATGAAACCTACACTGTTAGATAACTTTCTAGGGAAAGTTTTATTATATAAAATATCATTCTACGTTGCTTAGTTCTAGAATTATAGGGGGAAATTCGAAAATCAGGTGATATTTTTTTTATCAAATATTAGCTTTTTCAGCTAATCGGATTATGAAAGATTAGCCTTCTGAAAAAGTTCTACTGGACGGATTTTGATGAGAATTGTATTGTTAGTCAGATGCTATTTCAGGAATGGTTTTAATGTACTACATATTGTTCTACGCTGCTTAGTCAAACAGTTGTGTGAAGGTTATACAGTCAGGAGAACCCGATTCCGAAAGATTAGCCTTTTTGAAAGTTTTTACTGGGCGTATTTTTTGAGACTTGCATTGTTAAGTATATAATTTATAAGGATGGTTTTAGTATATTTTATATCGTTATGTTAGTTTTAGAATTATGTGGAAAAGTTCTATAATCAGATGATCCCGATTATCAAAGATTAGCCTTTATAAAAACTTCTACTGAATGGATTTTGTTAATTAGTTTGCTTGCATTGTTAATTCGACAATTTTTAGTGATAGATTTAGTATATTGCATATAGTTTTATCATTCTTTAGCAAACCTTAATTGTAAATGACCAAATAAAAGAGTTGGTCCTTAACAGCTAAAATTTTGACTGCACATTAGAAAATATAATAGCGCAATCACGTCATTTTTCAGTAATGTTGAAGGATATTCCAGGTAAATATACAGATTGCTTTCAAATACAAGGTCAAATTAAACGATGTATTTCGTTTGATTCAAGGTTCATTTGTAGAAACCGACCAGCGCAGCGGGCGTAGCTTGCTAGTTACCAATAAAAAACTCGACAATTAAAGAGTTTTACTTATTTAACAAAAAAGCTATTTTTTAAAACCATGAAATGACCCTACGTGAAAAAAAACAAGCAAATGTCTTCTTAGAAATGCTTTTACCACTAAATATCAATATGTTTTCACGATTTTATCATTTAAAACTATGGATTCATACACAATCCAGTTAAAGATATCAATTCATGCAAATTTGATGTTTAGTTAAGGTTATTATCACGGGCACGGCCAACGCGGGGCAGGTCAGCTAGTAATCTTTCAAAACGTCAGCGCTTTAATTAGAACCGCGATTCATGGATCGTTTTAAGTTGTTAGAACAGGATAAAAAGTTTAATAAATAATTCCAATTTAAATAATCAGCTCTACAAAGTAAAAAAAAAAAGTAATGAAATAGTTCATTAAAAATTCTTTTAATCACGCGCGTTTGAATTTTCTTTATTTCTAAGTGTGTGTTTTGAAACTACTAGTAATACAAAAGTACATAAGTATCTTGTAAAAAGAAACCTCTGCCGATAATATAAGAAGCAAGGATTGTGTCTTTCAATAATATATGTCATCTTGTTTAAAATAATACTTCAAATATTTTCAAAAAGTAGAATTTTATATATTTTAATAAAATTATAACGTTTGTTTGTCGCTGACAATGACATCACGTTTAAAACAAGAAAACAAATTCATTCAGTAACGTTTATTGGAAATTTCTAAATAAACGCTCACAATTGTCTGAAAAAAATTGGCTATATGAGATACATTTAAAAAATTAATTACTGTATGCACAATATTATATAATTAATTTTGAACCGTTGATCCTTTTTTAGGAGATTCCATAAAGTTGATGTATGTTACGTTAAAAATACACACACACACACACACACACACACATATATATATATATATATGGGCTGTTTAATAGCCTCTGCTTGTTAACTAGGAGAAGACCCTTTAAATGCCTCCGAAAAGGACTTAAAGGAATCGACTGGGAGCAGAAACTTAATGTCCAAATCGCACCTGCCACCAGTGCAGCCTGTTAGTACCCCTGCGTAGTGCATGGGGAATGAACGCGGAAGAGCTTCCTCCAACCCGCATGGTTAGCCTGAAGGAATGTGGCCACCTCCCCTCTTATTTTGCCATGAATTTACAAAACAAATCATGGCTCTCAATTCCCAGCAGTCTGTATGTTCCTGGTTACGGCAGCGATCAGAAAGACATGAAGACAGAGGGTGGTAAGAATCACCGAGCTCGGTTTGGCTGCCATAAGTGGGTGACCTTGGCTACGTATGATGGACGATCCCTATCTCCGGAAATTCGCTTACAGGATTTAAAGAAGAATTAGGAAGAATCAACTGGGACATCCTAGGATTATGCGAAGTAAGAAGAAAATGTGAAGAGAAGATTGATCTTGCCAGTGGACATGTATTGTTATACAGAGGTACAGAAGATGGAAACACAAGTGGCGTAGGATTTCTGATTAATAAAAGTTGGAAGAATCGCATCGTAGAATATGATAGTGCATCAGATAGAGTTCCTAGGTTAGTTATACAAGTTTCAAGAAGATACAAGCTGAGAATTACCCACGTTTATGCACCAACAATTAGCTATACGGAGGAAGAAATTGAGGATTTCTATGAAGAAGTAGCTTCAATGAATCAAAAGGAAAAATGCTACATAAAATTAATAATGGGAGACTGGACTGCTAGAATTGGGGAAAAAAAAGATGAGTTCTCAGTAGGAAATAATGGATATGGGATGCGTAATGAAAGAGGAAACAGATTGATTGAGTTTGCAGAATTTGAACATATGCATATCATGCATTCATTTTTCAATAAAAAGCCGCAAAGAAAATGGACATGGCGTAGCGTAAATAGCTCAACAAGTGAAATTGAATACATCTTGATAAACAAAAAGCATCTTATTCATGATTGCAGCCTTCTCAATAACTTCAATACAGGAAGCGATCACAGTTTGGTTAGATACAAATTGCTTTTAAATACTAAAGTGGAAAGAATGAAGCTTTTGAAACACTCAAAGAAATCTGTCGATATTATAAATTTCCAGAAACATAAAAAAAGAATTTAATTAGGAACTTAAAAATCGTTTTCAAGTCCTTCAATCAATTTTAGAAGAAAAGCAAGATGTTACAGTTTTGAACATGAAAATAACAAATACTCTACATGAAATTGCAAGGACGATAGCTGTTGAAGCACCAGTAAGGCAGACAAAGAAAATAACTGAAGAAACAAGAAGATTGATGAAGAAACGCAGACATTTTTAAAATGAAGAAAAACTATATCCTAAATCAAGTGTTGAATATGCAGAATTATGTAAAACGGTAAGAAAATGTGATATAGAAGATATCAGAAGATTTAACTATGATCTTGTAAAGAAAGTTCTAGAAGATAACAAAAGTTTAAAATCAGCTAAACGCAAACTGTGTGTTGAAAGAAAAGGTATTTTTGCACTGAAGAGGGAAGATGGAACAATCACCAAAATCAATAAAGAAATAGTAAACATTGTCGAAGAATTCTATAACGATCTATATGTGAAGATCAAAGAGAAATCAACCTACGTGATCCACGAGTAAACATAACAGAAACTGAAGAGATAAACCCAGTGATGACAGATGAAGTTGTACTTGCCGTTAGATACATGGAAAAGGGTAAATGCCCTGGCGAAGATGCAATTACAATTGACCTTATCAAAGAAGCAGGAGAAAAGTTTGCAAAAATGCAAGCCTTACTGCTTTCCAAATGTTTCGAGAAATCAGATGCACCAGAAGATTGGAATAATACTGCGATGGTGCTACTTTACAAGAAAGAGAAGAAGGAAAACATTAAAAACTACCGTACAATCAGCTTTCTGTCAGTGATTTATAAAATTTTCACCAAAGTTTTAACAACAAGACTTGAATCAGCTCTGACTTAGCTCAACCTAGAGAACAAACAGGATTCCGAAGTGGATTTAGCCCAATGTATCATATTCAAACAGTAAGGGAACTTATAGAAAAACATAAAGAATATAATTTACCTCTCTGCGTTACTTTTATTGATTATGAAAAAGCATTTGATTCAGTCTACAATTCTGCAGTTGTTGATTCTCTGGAGGACATTGGTATAGACAAACTTTACATCAATATCATAAAGATGATTTACAAGAAAGCAACAGGCACCATCCGTTTGGACAAAGGAAAAGCGAAGATCGAGCTTGGAAGAGGAGTAAGACAAGGAGACACCATTTCGACTAAGCTTTTTACTGCTGTCTTAGAAAATAGTTTCAAGAAGCTGGAATGGGAAAACAAAGGGATTGGAATAAATGGGGAATGTTTAAGTTATCTCCGGTTTGCTGATGACATTTTAATTTTCAATAATAGACCTGAAGAATTGGAAAATGTGCTAAAATATTTGGTAGAAGCTAGCATTAATGTGGGATTAAAAATAAATTTGGAAAAGACTAAGGTGATTTTCAATTCATTTACATGAAAAAAGAAAATCGTCTACAACAACCCTGAGATTAAAGAAGTGAAAAGTTATGTCTACCTTGGACAGAAAATATCATCGGACAACAGTATCATGAGTGAGCTAAATAGGAAAATAAGAAATGGGTGGAGTGCTTTTGGGAAGAACAATATTATTCTAAAGAGTAACATGCCTCTTTGTTTGAAAAGAAATGTATTTTAACCAATATGTTTTGCCTGCGATAGCTTATGGAACAGACACATGGGCGCTAACAAAACGGATGGTACAAAGATTACAAACTACACAGCGAAGGAAAGATGCATGCTAGGTATAATTACAAGAGACAGAAAGAGAAGAACCTGAATAAGAAGTCAGACGATAGTTTTTGACATGATTGAGAGAATTAAATGTATAAAATGGAAATGGGCTGGGCACATTCCAAGAAGACAACACAATAGAGTACAAACACCCTACAGTGGTATCCCAGAGATTTAAAGCGGCCAAGAAGACGGCCTCATGTAAGATGGAGCGAAGAAATTAGAAAATCAGTCGGTGTTAATTGGATGACTAAAGCATTAGACTGAAAGCAATGGAAAAATCTGGGGGGGGCTACATCCAGCAGTGAATTGAAAACGATTGTTGTTGATGATATATATATATATATATATATATTACCTTAATTGTAAATGACCAAATAAAAGAGTTGGTCCTTAACAGCTAAAATTTTGACTGCACATTAGAAAATATAATAGCGCAATCACGTCATTTTTCAGTAATGTTGAAGGATATTCCAGGTAAATATACAGATTGCTTTCAAATACAAGGTCAAATTAAACGATGTATTTCGTTTGATTGTTTGATGTATTCGTTTTCGCTTCAAGGTTCATTTGTAGAAACTGACCAGCGCAGCGGGCGTAGCTTGCTAGTATAGAAATAAATGCAAAAAAAAAGTGTTTATGTTCTTTTTACGTTCATTGACATTTCACGAAAATATAATTTTTCATATTCGTGTGATATTAGGCATACATGATACTTGGATATTTAAGGATAGCTATAATCTTTGAAGCGGTATACATGCTCCATATTAAATGTTTTTGAAAATGTCTGTATTATTCCAAATATGACGTCATTATTTTTTTAGGTGACATTTTTTTATAAAATAATCCCTGCTGATTTTCTTTTCCTGTTAAACAAGATGTCATTTTTGACAGAAAACGTCTTATGTACCTAACTGATATTCACCCCTCATGCATCAATAAAAATATTTCAATTTGTTGTTTCACATATGACATCACATCCGCCTTCTTTTTCATTCTTAAAAAAAATCCACTTTCATTATTTAAGTGTAATTTTTTTAATTCAAAACTAATTACTGTGGTAAAATTATTATTTACAGTTTTCAAAATGTGACAACTTTGAAAAAAAATGGCTAAATTGTATAGTAAAAATATTGAATAAATGTCTTCAAAAAAATGAAATTTTGAATTATTAAACAAAATGCTCGCTAACGATAATAAAAAATAACACGAAACCTTTTCTGAAATATAATCCCCTAATAAACAAAGACACAAAGACATGCGTTTTGACACTGACTTCAGTAAAATATTCACAAACACTTTTACCTTTACAATAATATTATTATTAGGATTTACTGCCAAATTTACTGCTCCCTTAATCATTTTAAACTATTTTAATTAATGTTGAAAATTACTATTTCAAACATACATTTTAACAGTTACAAAGTATTTTAAGAAAAAAAATTTAAATCCTTTTAAATCTGTCTTTCTAAAGGAAGCAATTTATTCAGTTGATAAATGGCTAGTTTTATTGTTTTTATTTCTCCCGTCCCTCCGCCAGTTGAATCTGAGAAGTTACTCAGGAGAGAAACTGTGTAAGCTCCTTATGGAAGATAAATAAATGCCATAAATAACCATGAATACTTTTGAAATATGAAAGTACATTTATCTTTATTATGCATAGATGCAGCAAAACCTGTGGATATGTTTTGAAAATATGTAAAACACACACACACATCATCTATGATATATGCTTATATAGTGATTTAAAAACATGAATAAAGAATGTACAAAAAATTATCTTAATGAAATCCATCATTTGTTATTTGTCATCATATTGCATATATTTTTTAAAATAATTTTAAGAGAGTTAAACAATGATATGCAAAATTATTAGTAAAGGAATGTGGTACAAAACAGGATAAGTGGGTCAAATTGTTATCTTTTTTTGTCTTTCCTAAGTGCTGCTATCTGGTGTCTTGTGTCCTCTACTAGCTGTCTTGTCTCTCCCATTAGTTTTCTCAACCGTCATGAATACCAGATGATATTATTTTTTCTATGTTATTTTGAATACATCAGCAATACAGTTTTGTATTTTACTGATATTTTAAAAAAGGTCATTGTGAACTGCACTAGGGTTAATATATTAGAGTGAGTACTATGTGAATGTCTATGTATTACACTTCACATTTTGCCATTAAGTGGCGGTCACAACGTCAATGTACTCATGAGAAAAGACTTGTTCATGGTTGAGAGTCTGTTGGTATCAGATACTATGGGATTCAATGTTATTCTAAAATTGGTTATGTCACCTCCTTAGAAATAATAAAATCCTCAGAAGGCGGGAACTGAAAAAAAAATACAGATACTCATAGTCATTCTCTTTCAAAACTGAGCTGAAACAAGAAGAGGCTTCTAATGAAGCAAAATCACAATATCAAAAACTTATTGACACCACAAATCTGGACAAACAAGCACACAAAAGAAGACGGTAATAGACAACAGAAAGAAACAAATGATGTAGCTTTTATATCCTCCCAAGAAGAAAGTGAGACCAAATATACTGGTGTTTGATGAATGGATGCTAAAATATTTAACTTTTAATAATTTTATATTAAATGATGAAATGGATGTATTATATATTTCTTATTCGTCTTCTTTTTTTTCTTTCAGTACTGTAGATGCATATATTTAAAGCTTCATTTGCCAGAAATGGGCTCATAAAATGTGTAGGAACAGGAGGGCAAAGATTAAGATTCCGTTAGGGATTTCTACAACGTATTAAAGATAAATGATTTGTTGAATTGTAAAAAGAGCTGTTTCTAAATCTCCTATTGTATAACAATTTCTGTTTTATTTAACTATTTTTTAATAAAACTCTTTCTGTTTCATTAACAATAACGAATTGTGATTTTAAACCAATTGCATCGAATTTGTTTTTGAGTACACCATCGTAAAAATGTCCCTTTAAAGGTTTTTTTTAACCAAGCTTAATCACGTTTCCTGGAGATATCTTAATTTCCAATAAATATGTATAATTTCCAGTAAGAGAAAGATCTGACTAAAGCTGTTTTTACACCCCACTTTGCATTTAACAACTATATGACTGTGGAATAAATGTTGGTACTTGGTTTAGCTCCACTTTCTCCTTATATTTAATATTTCACTGTGATATTTTAAAACTGTTTATTAAAATTTTAGTTAGAAAAGTCGTAAATATAGAAAGTGCATTTTAGAAAATAATAATTTAAAAGCTGATGTAAAATATTTTTTGTAGTACAAAACTACTTAAACCAATTCAATGATTATAAGATAATCATTCATAAGAAATACGTCTTATATTCCTTCCTTCCTTCATAATAATAATGAACAATTGGAAAGATGTAACTCCTTGAACATAAGAAGACTGTGAGGAAATATAATAAAGGGCAACTTTCATGAGTCTAGACTAAAGGCGTGTGTTCTCTATATAAATTTTGTAGGAATATTAATAGTGCTTCTTCTGGAATAAAATTAATGTACCATCTAACAAAAATTAAAAACATTATATTACAAACAAAATACAATTATTTACACAACGTTTTGTACAAAAATAGGGATTCATATTTAACAAATAAAAAAAAATTAAGTCATGTTCTGAAACATGAATTCCAATCAGTTTATGAATTTATCATTTACTAGATGGAACCCGTCAAAACTTGACGGAAAAAATACTATAACAATATCAGTAAAATAAGCTTCGTTATTATTTAAGAAGAGTGCGAATGAAACAGTCTTTCAAATATTTTATTTTAAAAGTTTTTTCCCCCAGTGAAATACAGTACTATTTCCGATGCAAACTCCAAACAAAAAATCCATAAACAACTGTGTAATGCAAATCAGTTTGACATTACCGCCATATTCCCCACGGCAAGAAAGAAAATTTCATGGACCTATGAAGTATCATACAAATAGTATATTCGTACGTTCATCTCATATTCAGTAAATAAAAGAACATAGTAAATAAAGCACACATCTCTCTTGCCCCCACCCTCTGTGATAATGCAACCGAATGAGCTCCTATGAGCATGTGCATTGCATCTGCCCAAAAGCACCGTCGAAATTCGACGTTTAAAAAAAAAGTTTTAAAATGTTTAAATTAAAAATTTTAAAATGTCCTCTTTAATCATTGTTCATTTCAAATCCATATCTTCTAAAACGCATCTATTGCTTTAAGGTAATCAATTTTTATGTAAAGATGGAGAATTTTTTTTTACAATAATAAATCAATCTTCAGATGAAGGAGATTTTAATTTTTTCAAGTGTGATTTATTTGTATAGCTTCTTCCGTCCCTTTACATAATCAGGATGATTATCCCTTTTCCATCACAGTCGGGGATCTTTTCCTCTCGTACAGTTAAATACCCAATGGATCTTTAAAAAAATACAATTCCTAGCATATTCTGATGCAAAATATACATAAGCGGATTCAACATATCAATTTTATGTTAAACATAAACTGAAAATATATATTTTTCTTTTTTTTGACAGATTTTAGTTTAGCGCCAAAATGCTCTATCTTATGGATAATCTGATCTTATGATTTATCATGGTTTATTATTATTATTATTATTACTATTCACTTTTTATGATGGTTAGAGAAATCTATTTTCAACTGTGGCAACTTTCCCAGGGGCTATTTTACATAATTGAAGCAAACTGATGGTCATTGTTTAGAACTGAAAAACATTTCATGCTTCAAAATTATTTAAAAAGTCGTTAAATTAAGCGGCAGTTTTCAAATAAATCTCAGTCGAAAGCTAATTTTTTCTTGTTTATATTGAAATTGTAATTGTAAAATTGAAATTGTAATTGTATTTGAAATTGTAAAATGTAGTAAAAAATAGAAATTTGTAGTATTTAGAAGTGATGTAAGCGCGATGAAAGCTAAAGCGATAGCGCCGTTTGTTGTCATAACCGTTATACATTTCTAAAAATTGCCACTGTGTTTTCGCTGGCATCCAAAAGTAGACTACCATTTTCTGACATCGAAAGAGAAATTCACAGTGAAAGAAATATGACTTTGCCGCTGATAAGGTACTGTTAAATAAACTCATAATAAACCTACCAAAATAATTCCTATAAAATACAACAATCCTTACTGGTCATTTAAATATCAACTTACTATGCCTTACATTGTTTATTCTAGCTAAAAATACAATCATTATTTCAAGTTAATTTTTTTTCTACCATAACACTATTTTTAATAATTTTAATTTTCCTTAAATCCTTTACTTTTGTGAATTTTTTATATTAAAAAAATGAAATCTTCTAACCTATAATTTAAAAAAAAGTAATTGGTAACATGCAGTCAAGGTATGCAATCAAGATAAAGCAATCAATAAAGGCTCCAATTCTAATCTTTGTAATTACGAATGGAAAAATCAATTAAAAATACGTCATTTTGAATCAATCATATAAATTTGTCTCTTTAGTTTTATCGCAACCTACGTTATACGGTTCTATCAATGTTAAAATGCATTTCAAGCTAACCATAACGTCATTTTCACCGACGCAAACTTTTCACACGTACTTTATATACGTTACTTTTATGCTTAAACACCATGTATACAAATAAAAATATATTTTGTATTTAATTGTAATGAAAAAATGGCATCAACAAAGTTAAAATGCATAGTGATAAAATAAACCCAATGGACAATATTCCCGTAACGTCACAATAAATATGAACTTTTATTCGCTTATAAAACACCCGGATAAATATTTTTACCGAAATTTAACTTGTAAATTAAAAAATTCGGCCTAAAAGCCACGTGCTTTCAATATTATTATTTCTCTTTTATCCTCGCAACCACAGAGTTCAGAAAATAAACTATGTGCCTCGGAACAGTGGGAGTTATCCTTTTGCCGACTTTATGACGTCATAAGTAGATGTAAAAGTTTAATTTAAAATTACGACTAATTAATAAAATTTTCGAACAAACGAATGTACGATAACAAATCTGTGTCCAGATATCTTTCATTTAAAAAAGAATGATGTAATTTGATGCTGTAGTTTGTTCTCATGGATTGTCGAAAGAAAACGCTTAGCGTTTTAAATATATAGATGAAAAATGTAGATTTATTTAAAAAAAATTTTATGCAAATCAAACCAGTTAAAAAATATTAAGAGTGGTTCTTAATAAAAAAAACTTGTTTTCACTTATGTTTGCATATTAACTTTATAATTAATTACTTTCTTTAAATAATAAGATTTTTCCTCAAATTTAGCATAAAATGTAATTACCAAATGATTAATATGTTGTTTATCGTCTTTTATATATTCTTAGAGATCAAATTAATCACTTATTTCTATTAGATAAATTATTTCTCAGGATACTTAATTCAGTTTTTTGTTGATAAGCATTTACTAACATTTATGTAAAAGTTGTTAAACCTATATAATATCTCATCAAAAACGTCACCTATAAAAAATGCAGCCAAGTCTCGTGACTCTTTTTCCGTAAAAAGTTCTGAGATCGTGTAAAGCCAAGTTTAGCTATCTTATTAATTATGAAATTTTCATTCACAAATCACTCCTAGTCTCTACATCTTTAGTTAAATATTATTTTGTAACCTATATTTTAGAATCCCCGAATTGGAAAGAACACCTAAAAACATTAATTATGTATTTTGTGTCTTTATGTATTTTGTGCATTTAGTAAATACAGTCCTTTTTGGTTTGATCACGCTCCTTTTTAAAATCTAATTTAAAGCTTTATGAATTATCAGATAAAAAAATGTAATAAAATTTTACATCTTTTTAAACAGTTCATTATGTAAACGCTTTAGTGTTTGCGGTATATTTACAAAATCACACAAAATTTTGGAATATATGTCATCCTACGAACAGTTTCTATCTTGAAATCACTTTAATAGTTTTTATACTTTGGCAAACATTGCGAATCTTATATTTTTCCGATTCTCGAAACGTTGAGTTAAAAAACTTAGCAAATGAAAAAACTTTTAAGGTGCTCAGTAATTTTCAAAAATAATATTTAATATATTAGTATAAAAATCCCTGTGAATTACAATGGCTCGTAGAAAAAAAAATTATTATTCTCAGTAAAGTATGCTCCATAAACTTATTGTTATAATTGACCGAAAAAAAAGTGCTTCTTATTTTTCCACATTTTTCTAAAACTGCAGTATTTTAATTAGTTTGTAAACTACTGTAAAATTTTCTAATATTTTGTTTTTTGAATGTATATAAACGGAAGAGTGATATAAACAAAAGAAAAAGGAAAATAAACATGTCATAAATAATCTGATGAGTACAATGTAAGGAAATTAATATAAAAGTTTCCCCGTTGCTATGGTAGCGACATGTACATTGGAATAAGTCACTCAATAAATTGTATAATTCTGATGTATAATTCTGTTTATAGCATCACTATTATTTTTTTCCCTTTCATCTTTCTTTTATCTTTTATTTTCTAAATAAAAATGAAATCTGTATAATTGAAATTAAATACCTTACAAAAAGGAGTGATATCTCATCAAAAACAACTCGTTGTAAATGATCCCGCCAATCCACAAACCTAAAACGTCAGTCACAAAAAGAAGTGATATCACATAAAAAGTAGCGATATAGAAGTGCATACTCCGAGTCCCGTGTAAAAATCTATCCCCACTCATAATGTTTCCAAAGGACTCGGAGTGAGGTACAGTATGTGAAAACTGCTTGGCGACGACCTGCAGGCTTTTATAATATATGCAGTATATCAATTTTGAAAATCGAAAAATAAATTTTTAACTTTTGTTATATCACTTTTATAAATATTTTTGTATGCGAAAGAACTGACAGAACAGATTTTTCCCCGTATCTATGCGATTCCCTCACGCTAGAATTACTGCAATATATCTCAATTTAGTTAACGTTTATTATAAGGTTTATATATATATATATATATATATATATATAAACTCAAAATCTTTACACGTTTACTTAAAAAGTCCTCTTCGTAAGAGTGGTGTTTTTAGTTAAAATAATGGTAAATAAAATCAACAAATTGATTTTTCAAGCTCATAAATAAGAAAAGACATGCAAACACAGAAGCTTCAACTTTTTACAATTTTTTTATGGGAACAAAATAAATAAATAAATAAATTTAAATTAAAATAATATAGTCATATGTAATTGCAGGAAACGCAAACATTATAAAAGCCTGCAGGTCGCCAAGCAGTTTTCACATACTGTACCTCACTCCGAGTCCTTTGGAAACATTATGAGTGGTGATAGATTTTTACACGGGACTCGGAGTATGCACTTCTATATCGCTTCTTTTTATGTGATATCACTTCTTTTTATGACTGACGTTTTAGGTTTGTGGCTTGGCGGGATCATTTACAACGAGTTGTTTTTGATGAGATTTAATAATACAAACTTTTGTCACTGTAATAATTTAAAATAAATAGAAAAATTATGGAATTCAGGCCACCAACAAATGCTTCTGTATATTGTCTTAGGTACAAGAAAAAAAATGTCCTTCCGGCCTGTACCGGGAGGAAAATGCAGCTTTCCTATATCTTCGTTTTAAAATTTTAGCTAATGTTACTCGAAAACAGCAAGCTAAAATGCAAATAACCCGATTACAAAAGAATAGTTAATACCGAATTTGAATAAGAAATTCGCCAAATTATTGAGCTATAGCCAAGTTGGCTTCATTTATGAGAACTTATTTTGGTCGCCAAATTTGGTGATATTTCGACAATTGTCGCCAAGTTTGCCGAGAATTTGGCGCTAACGGATATGAATATATAGTTTTATGCGTATGATTGGGAAAATGATTACAACAATAAAATAAACTTTTACAAAAAAAATATTAACCGACTTGAAAAAAAGCACTAAAAAGTATTAAATAATTCTTTAAAATTCTCTAATGACAAAATGTTATCCATTAACCACAAATACGATATCATGTGTCGGAATAAAAATTATAAATTTAATATGTACAGTTTAATACCCATCAAATATGGATTTTCGAGAGAATATAATGTTATGAATTTTGTATATTATCTGTAAATATTCCATTTGTTTAAATTTATTTTATTTTATTATTGTGAAAATTGCAGTATTATTAATGTATTTCCTATTGAGCATCATGTAACTCAATGCTAAAGACCTCGGATGCTTTGCAAGAAAAACAACCTTACACCCTCATCTTTATAATGGAAGTCTATGGAAAAATCGCCAAGGAATGGGTTTATCGCCAAGTTGGCGATGGTTTTGGCGACTTATTTTTGTCGCCAAATGTCGCCAAGTTGGCGACGGATTTGGCGACTTTTTGTGCAACTCCCCCTTATACCTGTACATTGGGATCCTTTCTCGCTTAGGTTCTCTATCGAAAGTTAAAGCACTTTCTGGTAATTTCTAGCATCTTTTACTGAAATTAGAAATTACTGAATATTTGTATTTTGAGAAGATATTTCAGTTCTTATCGAACTGTTTGTGGTAAATAAAGCCTGTTTATTGTTCTTATATATTGGCATCAGTCCTTTCGAACCCCGAGCTCACAACATTTGGTGTCAGAGGTGGGATTGAATGCCGATCACCAGAGCAATGGAGGAGCAACTGAAACAATTATTGGAGAAATTAGCTGCGAATCAGGCTGAGATGTCAACCAACCTTGGCGAGATGAAAGAAGAAATGAAGAAGGATATGTCAGCGATGGATGAGAAAATGACTGCTAACCTTGGCGAGTTGAAAGAAGAAATGAAGAAAGATATGTCAGCGATGGATGAGAAAATGACTGCAAACCAGGCTGAAATGAAGAAAGATATGTCAGCGATGGATGAGAAAATGACTGCGAACCAGGCTGAAATGAAGAAAGATATGTCAGCGATGGATGAGAAAATGACTGCGAACCAGGCTGAAATGAAGAAAGATATGTCAGCGATGGATGAGAAAATGACTGCCAACCTTGGCGACTTAAAAGATGAAAGGAAGAAGGATATGTCAACCAACCTTGGTGAGTTGAAAGACTTAATAGAGGATAGAATAACATCTTTAAATGAAAGAATTGACGGAGTGGGAAAAAATTTGAAGAAAGATTTAAAGAAATAGAAGAAAAAGTAGAAGAAAAAATAGAAGAAAAAGTTCAAAAGACAGCCAATACCGTAGAAGAAAGAGTAGAAGAAAAAGTTCAAAAGATCGCCAAGACCGTTGAAGAAAGCATAGAGAATGTAAAAAAAGATTTGGAAAAAGTCAAGAAACAGAAGATAACTGCCGTAAACTTTTCCGAAGATTTCAAGTATTCAGATATGCTTCCTCGGGCCAATATTAAACTCTCGACCTATGACGGAAAATCCTCATGGCCAGTCTTTAAGACACAATTTGGGATTGTAGCGGACGCCAATGGATGGGATTCCCAGACAAAGGCTTGCCAGTTAGCTGCTTCTCTACGAGCTGATGCTGCCGACGTCCTACAGACTTTGCCTGCAAATGAACCGCTGGATTTTGAAACGCTCGTCAATGCCTTAGAATTGCGCTTTGGCGAGAAGTGCATGAAGGAATATAGCAGACTCCAGCTCAAATCTCGACAGCAGAAATCCACTGAATCCCTGCAAGAGCTTGCTACGGATGTCGAGAGACTTTCACATCTTGCTTATCCTGACTGTCCGACTGAAATTAGAGAAAGCTTAGCTCTACAGCATTTTATCGATGGTGTGCGTGACTCTGAGATCCAGAAACAACTCCGGATTGCAGATCTCAATGACTTAAAAGGGGCTTTAGTTTATGCCCTAAAATTCGAGGCAGCCCAGCAAGCTACAAGGAAAGATCGGCACTTTGTGCGAGTAGCCAACATGCCTGAGACGTCGGATACAGCTGTGGAGCGTTTACAGCAGCAGATGAAGGACGTGATGGGACAACAAACCTGGAAGAAAGATCAAGTGCTGGAAATGCGGTGGAGAAGGTCATATTCAAAGAAACTGCCTAAAACGACCCAGCACAGAAGGTAATAGCTCCGCACGAACGGCGGAGCAGGAAAACTAATTAATGGCCATCTCGCGGGGCGGAGGTTGCCAGATTTTGAGAAGCCCCATTATCAAGTGTGTCAAATTTCTGCAAGAAGTTGCGGCAAGAACGGAGTTTTTATAGTCGGGCGTGTGAATGATTTGCCCTGTAATATGATCATCGATACAGGAGCCAATGTGACCATCATCCGGAAAGATCTAGCTCAGCGGCTAAAAGAAAAGCTCCTCTGGACTCCGCCCCGTGTTATCCTTCAAACCGTGACCGGGGATAAGATCGACATACATGGAAGAATGAAATTGAAAATAAAGTTTGGGAACGCCGCTTACCATCATTCAGTCTATGTGGCCGATATTTCAGACCCTTTTATACTCGGACTGGACTTTTTAAAAGAGCATGGATTTACACTGGACTTTAAGAATAATGAGTTACGCTCTGCTCAAGAAGACGTCACTATTTTCAAACTAGGAAATGAGTCTGAATCTATTCAACAGATCACAGCCAAGGCATATTTTATCATGCCTCCTCGGACCGAAATGATGATACCTGGATTAACTGAGAACGAAAGAAGTTTTCAGTGTGGCTTGGTTGGATATCCTGAGAAGAGCCCAAAAGGAGTGCTAATAGCATCAGCGCTGATAGATCTGTCGAGAGATGTCATACCTGTGAGAATTGCGAACGTAAGTGAAAAATCTAGAATTATCCAGAAGGGTGAAGTGCTTGCAACCTGTGCTCCAGTCACCTGTGTTTGCAAAGACCCGAGCTTGACGTTGTCGGAGCCGTCTACAAGTTTAACACCTGAAATTGGACGAAATGAGAATTTATCTCCTAAGCAGAGACATGCCGCAGAAAGACTGTTCCAGGAATTTAAGGATGTGTTTTCACAAAACGAGAATGATATAGGTCGCACTTCTCTGACACGTCATAGAATTGATACTGCCGACCATCCACCGATTAAACAGCATCCAAGACGCTTGCCGTTCGCAAAACAAGAAGAGGTTTCTAAGCTCTTACGAGAGATGCAGGATAGTGACATCATTGAACCGTCATCAAGTCCGTGGGCCTCTCCCATCGTGTTGGTCCGAAAGAAAGATGGCTCCACAAGATTTTGTGTGGATTATCGTAAACTTAACGATATCACGAAGAAGGACAGCTATCCTCTACCAAGAATAGACGACACGCTTGATACTCTTTCAGGACATAAATGGTTTTCCACACTGGATTTGAAGAGTGGATATTGGCAAGTAGAGATCCATCCTGATGACAAAGAGAAGACCGCATTTACTACTGGACAAGGACTTTGGCAATTTAAAGTTATGCCGTTCGGGCTCTGCAATGCCCCAGAAACGTTCGAGCGCCTCATGGAGACAGTGTTAAAAGGCCTGACTTTTGAAGCTTGTTTCATCTACCTAGATGATGTCATCATTGGTGGCTGCACGTTTGAAGAACATCTAGAGAATATTCGAAAAGTGTTAACGAAGCTAAGAGCGGCGAATTTAAAGCTGAACCCTTTGAAATACAAGTTCTTCCAACGAGAAGTAAACTATTTAGGACACATCATCTCAGCTGAAGGTGTTCGAACAGATCCTGAAAAAGTGTCCATCAGTTGCGAAGCTTTCTGGGACTATGCACTTATTACAGAAAGTTTGTCCAGGGGTTCTCCAACATTGCAGTCTGGTAATTTCTAGCATGGGTTTATCGCCAAGTTGGCTATGGTTTTGGCGACTTATTTTTGTCGCCAAATTTGGCGATATATCGCCAAATGTCGCCAAGTTGTCGACGGATTTGGCGACTTTTTGTGCAACCCCCCCTTATACCTGTACATTGGGATCCTTTCTCGCTTAGGTTCTCTATCGAAAGTTAAAGCACTTTCTGGTAATTTCTAGCATCTGAAGGCTCTGGAAAATTCTACAGTTATCTTTAAAGCCTATATAAGGGACCTCCACCAGTTCAGTTCAGTTAGTTCTCTGTCAAATGCGATTGAATACGCACGAGAGGCTTTGCATTGAGAACTGTGTTGTCTATGAGCGATT
The DNA here is from genome assembly GCA_963931845.1 of Maratus michaelseni. Lineage (NCBI taxonomy): Eukaryota > Metazoa > Arthropoda > Arachnida > Araneae > Salticidae > Maratus > Maratus michaelseni. Next base: position 428,723,672 of record OZ007592.1, read on the forward strand.
TAGTATTGAACAATACGCTATATTGTTCTGTGTAGAATTTTGCTGTGCTGTTATTAGATTTGAAAATTACTGAATATTTGTATTTTGAGAAGATATTTCAGTTCTTATCGAACTGTTTGTGGTAAATAAAGCCTGTTTATTGTTCTTATATATTGGCATCAGTCCTTTCGAAACCCGAGCTCGCAACAATATTTTAGAAGAGATGAATTTACAGACTTATGATTTCGTTTACAAATATATACATATGAAAAGAGTCAATTACTTTTTGAAGTCGGTGCCAAACTACCTTAAGTATAGTAAGAATTGTGAATATATTGTAACTAGTATCTACTAATTTATCGATTGGGGTTGTTCTTTTTTTTTTTCACTATCAACCTTTCTGCGAAATTTATTTCATACACTTTTTAATTTAATATTTCATTGATTTTTAAAAGTGTTATTACAATCTTACTTGGAGTTAAAGTTTCTAATTTTGAAATTTTTCGAAAAATCAAATTTGTTCAAATCATCAGAGTTTGACGAAATTCAAATGGGACCAACAGGATGTCTTACACTTTAAAAAAAAAGATCAAAATCGGTGCACATTTACGAAAGTTATGCGTGAAAAAGACTAAATCATACATACATAAAGTCAAATTATTAACATCCTACTTTTTTCACCTTCTTCTATCTATAATAGAAGAAAGTATTGTAATCGAAATTTTTTTCGACCTCCGGTTTTCGACGGATTTATATGTTTTAAGGTTCAGAGATTCCGAAAAACATGTTTTTACAAAATATCTGTCGTTGTGTGTGTTCTCTTTGTATAATCGATTGGTTGGTGTTATGACGTTTGATTATCTACTGGAGGGATATAGGCCATAGGGGAGTGCCCTCCGTGGGGGTCTTTTTAAGGGATCCTAACCCGTATTTACGGCAAGATTCGAAGAAAGCCAAGGAAAATTCCGAACGGTTAGGTCGACGAGCGCAACAGGGGCTTGAACCCAGCACCTCCCGTCTACCAGCTTTGAGATCAGAACCTCTCAGCCACTGGTGGGACCTTTCTCTCATCGAAAAGAGTGTGAAGTTATAAAGCAACCTAGAATTGAACCTAATTTCATTTATAAGTTTTTGGTTGTGGCCAGCAGACCTCACTTGAATTCGGGAATATTCTGCCGGAAGTGGGCGCTGTGAAAGTGATTTTTGTTCCATTTTAATTATTGTATGACCAAAAAGTGTATGAAGCTATCCACAGTATTGAACCAAATTTTTTGTATGTGTTTTTCCTATGGTCTGCAGCTCCCAGTTGAATTTGTCGATATTCGGCAAGAAGGGGGCGCTATGACAGCCACTTATAGATTTCAAATTCAAAAAGATGTAAGTACAATTAAGTCATTAAAAATATAAGAAATCCTAAAAGTTTTGTCAATTAAATGTTCAGTTTTTATCCAAATCCAAGGATTCCGGAACAATTTTTGTTTTGTCTCTACCTTAAAAAATGGCTGAGATATAGCAGTTTGAAATTTTAGGGTGGCTGACATTTTGAAACAAGACAGCAGGATTCCCCAATATACGGTTTCAATTTAAGAGTTTTACTGAACATGCTTTCTCGCAAATTTTATTTCATTTTGTAACCATTATTCCAAGTCTTATATGCACAACACTATATATTCATATTCACCAGCGTCAAATTCTCACCAAGCTGGCGAAATATCGCCAAATTTGGCGACAAAAATAAGTTGCCATAAATTAAGCCAACTTGGCTATAGCTAGCATATTTGGCGAAATTCTGATTCAAATTCAATATTGACGAGAACTGTGAATGAATCTGTGAATGAATGGAAATATTGTTATTTGAGCATTTTAAATATGACATAAGTTTCCCCATTTAATGCTTTGAACGTGTAATATTTTAATTATTTCTCTTTTTTAATATTCACGCGCAAGTAATATTTTTTATTACGTAATTTTCTACATTTACTGATTTTAACACGTGATCATTTAATTATTATTTTAAAGTTATATTTCTGTTTTCAATAGGCAAGTGTAAATACATTTTTTTAATTGAAAGGGAATATTATTATGTGCCCTATTTTACAAATTGGCAACAGTTCAAATAATGGACTTTTTGAAATGTAAAATAATGGAAATATGAATAAAAAAATTGAAATAATTTGTTCTAATGATCAGATTTTGACGAAATTGAAATGGAACCACCTTGGGGCCTTACTCTTTCAAACAAAATAAAAATTATCAAAATCGATGCACATTTACGAGAGTTATGCGTGAACAACATAATACATACATACGGGTCGAATTGATAACCTCCTCCTTTTTTTAAGTCGGTTAATGAAAGAAAAAAAATTGCTAGAAATCGCGTTCACTAAAACTCATAAATTAGTCGTTGGTTTTTAGGGTTTCGTTTATCTTACGAAACCCTATTACTCCCGCTCCGGTGCCTGTTTGTCACAGAGCTATTCTCAGAAACTATGTAACTTACAGAGTTGAAACTTTGTGTATATAGCTGAATACCAGCTATGAAGAGCTCAAAATATTAAAATTTGAAAAATTCGTATTATTTTAATAAATAGAGATAAAAAAAAACCAAAATTCTAACAGCCTTTTCCTATTAAATTTAAACATTTTTCGTTATAGCAGATGCCAAAAATAAAAAATCCACGATGAAATTTTTTCTTCAATAATTAATTTTCTATCAGACGATTTCCACGTGAAAAATGAAAATGAAATAAAAAGTTTCACCAATTGAAAAAAAGATTAATATGAAATAAAAATAATTGACGTCATAGTGGTAATAAAACGAAATTTTCAAAGATTTCTCAATAATTCAAGGAGTATGAGTATGTGTGTGTACACAAAGCAGATTAATATCACGTCATTAGAGAATTAAAAAGAAAATCTGACGTCATATTGGAAGTTTAACGGATTTTTCAAACGTTTGAGAATAATACAAAGCGCGTATAGAGAACAGTAAATATATGAGTTTGACAAACATATTGAATCATGATAAAAATCCGACTATGGAAATATTCGCATATTTTAACATTTTGAAGGTGTACAACATGTTTAATTTTGAAATTATTTTTTTTAAATATCGCATTTAGTCCGCATGACAGGTATTATTATGACAGAATATAATAGCGGGTTTCGACCGCTATCAGACCGGTTAAGAATATCTAAACCAGCCCGCTATCGGGCTGGTTTAGGTATTCGAAAAAAAGAGAAAATAGACTGGTAATTTTTTACTTTGTAAAAAACATGACTTTTTTTTTTTTGGTAAATGAAATTTCTTTTGGATTAATTAAAGAAAGGATAGTGTTTTGAAAGGAATATTAAACGAAACCCTTTGAGCGATATTCGATCACACCTACCCACTTGTTTGTAATGTACTGTCTTGTTTCAAAATGTCAGCCACCCTAGAATTTCAAACTGCTCTATCCGTTTTTTAAGATAGAGGTAAAACAAAAAATGCTCTGGAATCCTTGTATCAAGGCCTAACACTTAAGCAAAAAATAAATTTGAATTTTTAACTTTTTTGTATATTTATTTTAGTTTTAAAATTTTCAGTGGCCGCCATCTTGAAACAAGATGGCGGCATTGGTGAGCTTAATACACACAATTATTTTCATCATAATTTATTCATAAATACGAGCATTATCGAATTTATGACGCGATCTGTATATTAAAATGTTAAGAAAATTTGTTTTAAACTTTATTTTAGACAATTTTCTGAACATGTGGCTACATCACGCTGTAATAAAAAGTCTGCATGCATCTTCTTTATCTATACTATTATATAAAGAGGAAAGGTGACTGACTGACTGACTGACTCATCAACGCCCAGCCGAAACTATTAAAGTCAGGTTCACGAAATTTGGACTAGATTGCTGTTATAGCCTAGGCAAGCAATAAGAAAGGATTTTTTAAAATCCCCCCCCCCGAAGGGTGTTAAAGGGGGATTTGAATGTTTTAGATCATTTTGCCATATCTCAGCAGCAGTTTAGGTAGGAGCGTGAAATGCCAGAAAATAAATTTACTAAAAAAATAATTGAACACGTGTTTCAGTTATTTCAGAAATTCCCCTCGAAGTTGGTTAAAGGGGGGCGGTCAAATGTTTTAGGTCATTTAGCCATATCTCAGCTGCAGTTATAGGTAGGAGCGCGTAAATCAGGAAAATAAATCTACTAAAAAATGATTAAACATATATTTCAGCGATTTTAGAAATTCCCCTCCCCCACCCGAAGGGGTTAAAGGGGGGTGGTCGAATGTTTTAGGTCATTTCGCCATATCTCAGCAGCAGTTTTATGTAAGAGCACGAAATTAAGGAAAACAAATCTACTAAAAAATGATTAAACATGTATTTCAGCAATTTTAGAAATCCCCCCCCCCCGAAGGAGGTTAAAGGGTGTGGTCGAATGCTTTAGGTCATTTCACCATATCTCAGCAGCAGTTATAGGTAAGAGCGCGTAAATCAGGAAAACAAATCTACTAAAAAAAGATTAAACACCCACTTCAGCAATTTTTGAAATTCCTCCCAGAAGGGAGTTAAAATGGGGGGATAATAGAATGTTTTAGTTTATTTCGCCATATCTCAGCTGCAGTTATAGGTAGGAGCGCGAATATCAGGAAAACAAATTTACTAACAAAATGATTAAACATGTATTTCAGCGATTTTAGAAATTACACTCCCGGAGGGGGGTTAAAGTGGGGTTCGAATGTTTTATGTCATTTCGCCATATCTCAGCAGCAGTTATAGGTAGGAGAGCAAAATCAGGAAAACAAATCTACTAAAAAAATGATTTAACATGTATTTCAGCGAATTTAGAAATTCCCCTCCCGGAGGGGGTTAAAGGGAGGTCGAATGTTTTAGGTCATTTTGCCATATCTCAACAGCAATTTTAGTTAAGAGCGCAAAAATCATGAAAACAAATCTACTAAAAAATGATTAAACACCTATTTCAGCGATTTTAGAATTTCCCCCCCAGAAGGGAGTTATAGGGGGGTTGTCGAATGTTTTAAGTCATTTCGCCATAACTCAGCAGCAGTTATAGGTAGGAGCTCGAAAATCAGGAAAACAAATCTACTAAAAAAAGGATTAAACACGTATTTCAGCGATTTTAGAAATTCTCCCCTGAAGGTGGTTAAAGGGGTGGTCGAATGTTTTAGGTCATTTCGCCATATCTCAGCAGCAGTTTTATGTATTATTCCACTAATTGAAACCCTGACTGAAAACACATCTTTCCACGAGCGTCTTGATTTAAATACACGTCAGTCAGATACAGTCATAGTTTAAAATTCGTATCAAAGCATTTTCGCCAGGTATTGTAATTCTAGAAAATTAAAGAACTAAATTGATGTCAACACATTGTCTACCCGTGCAAAGCCAAGACTATGCTAGTGTAGGAATAAATACAATCATTTTCTTTTTGAAAATACATTCTTAAATATAAACAAACATTCTCCAACTTTTTTTTTCAAATAAAATAGAGTTAAAAGTTTAATGTGCATCTCCAACTTTTCTGATTTTGCTATCTTCTGATGCTTTCAAACTAATTCTATTTTTTTAAATAAATCTTTATATATATATATATATATATATATATATATATATATATATATATATATATAAAGCTAAAACAAGTATTTTACCTATAAGATAATTTTGCTATCCTTAACTAATTAACATTCAAAAATTTGAAAACCAAACTGTATCCTAATGTTCTGGTGCTGATATGAGACTTTCACATTAAGAAGTAAAATGAATTTTAATGTAATATTAGTTTCTCTATTTTTACATTTATTTACGCTGAAAAAAATAGATTCTAATATTGGAAATCATTTGAAATTGTAATTTTTTAGTAAATTATTTTTATACTTCAAAATAAGTAAATTCTTTTGTATTAGATATGTATTCATAAATTTAAAATTTAATTCGTTTTCTTTTCTAGAATAAATGTTATTAGGTTAACACAACATGTGCAAATATCCATTTATAACGAGTTTATTTCGTCAACCGTGAAAAAAAGATATTTGTAGAGTTATTTCTATGCAATACCCAGGAATCAAAGCAAGAAAAAAAAATCTCCAATGACTTCTACTATCTATCTATCTATCTATCTATCTATATTATAAAGGACAAACGTGTCCGTGCGTAACGCTGACATCATTTTGCGAATGGCAACACTGGATGATGAAATTTCGGTTTTGTGATTTCTGCTACTGCATTATTTTTAATTTCTAAACATCGGATATTTTCAAATTTTACACCGTTATATAGGGGGAAAAAAGGCGTCAATTACAATTTGTTTGAAAACTGTATAGCAATTTACTCATTTATTATAGCATTTAAATTAAACTAGATGGAACCCGTCAACACTTGACGGAAAAAAAATTACAATAACAATATTAATAAAATAAGCTTGCGTATGAAACAGTCTTTCCAATATTTTATTTTAAAAGTTTTTTTCCCACAGTGAATTACAGTACTATTTCGATGCAAACTCCCAAACAAACAATCCGTAAACAACTGTGTAATAATGCAAATCAGTTTGATATTACCGCCATATTCACCACGGCAAGAAAGAAAATTTCCTGGACCTATGAAGTATCACACAAATAGTATATCCCTACGTTCATCTCATATTCAGACAATAAAAGAATATAGTAAATAAAGAAAAATAAATGAAAGAAAGATAAAGAGAAATAAATAGAAATAAAGCACACATCTCTCCCCCTCCCCCTGTAATAATGCAACTGAATGAGTTCCTATGCGCATGTGCATTGCATCTCCCCAAACGCGCCGTCGAAATTCGACGTTAAAAAAAAAGTTTTAAAATGTTTAAATTAAAAGTTTTAAAACGTCTTCTTTAATCATTGTTTGTTTCAAATCCATATTCAAAAAAGATAAAGTGGGACATTAATGCTGCACGGGTTTATTTTATATATTTATGATTAAAAAGTAGGAATTGACTTAATTTTTTTTTATATATTACTTGTTATGTAAAGATGAAGAATTTTTTTTTACAATAATAAATCAATCTGCAGATAAGGGAGATGTTTAGTGTTTTCAAGTGTAATTTATTTGTATGATTTCTTCGGTTCCTTTATATAATCTGGATGATTATTCCTTTTCCATCACAGTCGGGGATATTTACTCTTACACAGTTAAATATCCAACGGATCTTTAAAAAATAATAATAAAATACAGTTCCTAGCATATTCTGATACAACATATAATACATCAACGAATTCAACATATCAATTTTATCATAACATATATATATATATATATATATATATATATATATATATATATATATATATATATATATATATATATATATATATACAGTCGAACCTCGTTAACACGAAATCGCTTAACACGAAATTTCGCTTAACACGAAATAATTTTCAGGTCCCGTCAGATGAGTCTGAAAATCAATGTTAATTAATTCGTTTAACACGAAATAAAATTTCAGAAAATCCCGCTTAAGGCGAAATTTTTTTTTCACTTGAAAGTCAAAACATGATTCCTTATGCAATGTTTTCGATATTTCAAACTTAAATGTCACATACTCTTATTAAAAGTGGAATTTTCTCATGGTTCGAAAACGATTTAAAGTGAAAAAGGGTTTCAGAAATTTCTGAAATACTGAATTCCTGAATAATACCTGCTTTTCTTTGATCTCTGATATGCTCAAGTGTTCCCACATTAACAATATGAGCAATAGATTAGGCACAATGAAAGTTTGGGGAAGGAATTTCTTTTTTTGAAAGTGATTGTTCCATTACTCGATTGACTGTATTGACAGTAACATAAACTATAAACCGGGGGTCTGAATTCTTCTATCTGTGAGTGAAAGAAGTGACAATCTGTACTTCACTACCTAACATAATGGAAACGCTGTTCACAGTTGCTCTGTAGAATTCTGTGAAAGATGAGTCGAAAACAGCAAGCAGTATCTTTAGAAACCAAGCGAAAAAATTAAACGAAGTTAGCAATAAAGTGCTGAAAAAATCACAAAATGCGCAAAAGTATGGGATTCCTACAATTCTTCTACAATTTTAAAGAATCGCGAAAAGATTGAAGTGGTTTATGCTGTGAGTTAATTCAAACCATTAAGAAAACGAATGTGTAGAAGAAAGAATGAATAAATTGAAATTGCTGTGAGTTAATTCAAACCATTAAGAAAACGAATGTGTAGAAGAAAGAATGAATAAATTGAAATTGCTCTCTTGCGGTGGATAAAAGAGGCAATAAGCCAGAACATTGTTTTAACTTTTACAGTTTTGCAAGATGAAGCAGAGGCGTTTGCTGATGCTCTCGGTGAGAGCGATTTCATATTTTCTAACGGATGACTGACAAGATTTAAATAGCGTCATAGACTTGTCTGCAGAAAGATATGTAGCCAAAATCGGTAAATTCTTTCTTAGACTTTGTTTTTTCCGAGTACATTTGCATAGATGAAGATGTTCTGACTTCGGATGTGACGATAGACGAAGAAATAATTGCTAAAAAATAAAGATGACAACATTGAAGTGTCAGACGAGGAAGAATAAATTGACACAGAACGGAAAAGTTTAGTGTCAATAATCTACCGCAGTATTGAAAACTGTACAACGTTTCCTTATGGATCAAGATGATACTTCCCGAGCTATGGACAAATTAGATTAGGTCCATACGTTCCTAAAAAAGTACTCTACAAAAATTGAAGCCAAAGTCAATAACGGACTATTTAAAAATATGATTAGCATGTAAATAAAATTATTATTGCCTAAAAAACGATAATTAATTTGTTAATGAAATTTACTATTTCTTATTAATTTATCATTTTTGGAGCAGGGATATATTTGAAGGTTAATTTATTTAGTTTTTATATCATAGATGGCGCCACTATTATGACGGTTAACACGAAATTTCGGATAACACGAAAAAAATTCCCAGTCCCTTCAATTTCGTGTTAACGAGGTTCGACTGTATATATATATATATATATACATATATATAGTATATATATAGTATATATATATATATATATATATATATATATTGGCAGATTTTAGTTCAGCGCCAAAATGCTCTATCTTATGGATAATCTGATCTTATGATTTATTAGGGGTTTTTAATATTGTTTTTTTCAGTAGTTTTTATGATGGTTAGGAAAATCTATTTTCAATTGGGGCAACTTTCCCAGGGACTATGTTACATTATTAAAGCAAACGGATGATCATTGTTGAGATAGAATTAAAAAATATTTCATGCTTGAAAATTATTTAAAAATTCAGTTTTGAAATAAATTTCAATCGAAAACTAATTTTTTTCTAATTGATGATGTAAGAACTGAAATTGTAAAATGTAGTAAAATGTAGTAAATAAATTGATAATTTGAAGTATTTAGAAGTGATGTAAGCGCGATGAAAGCTAAAGCGATAGCGCCGTTTGTTGTCACAACCGCTATACATTTCTAAAAATTGCCATTGTGTTTTGGCTGGCGTACAAAAGTAGACTACCATTTTTTTGACATCGAAGAGAAATTCACAGTGAAAGAAATAGGACTTTGCCCCTAATAAGGAACTGTTAAATGAACTTATAAGAAACCTACAAAAATAATTCGTATAAAATATTAGCCTTACATTGTTTATTCTAGCTAAAAATACAATCAGTATTTCAGGGTTTTTTTTTTTTTTTTTACCATAACACTATTATTAATAATTTTAATTTTCCTGAAATCCTTTACTTTTGGGATTTTTTTTATTAAAAAGTGAAATCTTCTAACCTATAATAAAAAATAAAAAAAAGTAATTGGTAACATGTAATCAAGGTATGCAATCAGCATGAAGCAACCAATAAAGGCTCCAATTCTGACCTTCAAAATTAAAAAAATTAAAAATCAATTACGTCATGTTGACACAATCAATTTTTCTTTTTAGTTTTATCAATGTTAAAATGTATTTCAAGCTAAGCATAGCGTCATTTTCCCCGACGCAAACTTTTCACACGTACATTGTATAAGTTACTTTTATGCTTAAACACCATGTATACAAAAAAAATATATTTTGTATTTAATTGTAATGAAAAATGGCATCAACAAAGTTATAATGCATAATGATAAAATAAACCCAATGGACAATATTCCTGTGACGTCACAATAAATATGAATTATTATTCGCTTATAAAACACGCGGATAAATATTTTCACCGAAATTTAACTTGCAAATTAAAAAATTCGGCCTAAAAGCCCGTGCTTTTAATATTTATTATTTTTCTTTTATCCTCGCAACCACAGAGTTTCTCGTTACTCTGTGTCTCGCCACAGTGGGACTTATTGCGTGACCTACGTTATACATGGCCCGATCACGGTTTGACGTCAGGGTAATAACGTCACGATTATTGGATCAAACTTCTCAGAGAACTGAGATCAAATTTGAATAGGCTTTTGCGTAATGAAATGTGTGTTTACATTACACGTCTTATCTATGGAATAAAGTTTTGAAAATTGTATTGAGTCCTGTTAGGCAAGGTAAGTTTCTAATGCTTTTCGTTATTATCATATTTGTATTATATTACTATTAAATTAAGGAATTGTTTGTAGCAAAGTTGTCGTCTACGTTGCTTTTTCTGAAACGAAAGCTTTACAACTAATCCGATTACAGAAATCGGTGCTTTTCCGTTATACAGACACCATGCCAAAATGTATGCTAATGCATAATGTATGTAAATGTATGAATGTAAATGTATGTATGTAAATGTATATTAAATGTATGTAAATGTATGGTTGGCGACAATGGTTTCCGTAAAACGGAAAAGTACCCAGAAATCTTGTCATCATCATTTACTATATTTATAAGGCGCAAATTCGTATTTCATTCTGATCGGTTAAAACTCAAGTTCTACCGAACAAATTTTTTATAGGATTTCACTGTTAGTTTGGTAATTTATGAAAGTTCTATCATCAGGGGAAGCTGATTATGAAAGGTACATTTATATCTATCTATTGTATACTATATATAATGCAAAGGGGAACGAACTTCGATCCGGCCGCTTATAACTTGAATTCGGTTGAATGGATTTTAGATGTGACTTGCATTGTAAGCTAAATTTTGAGGGTAGGTTTTAGTGTATAACTTATCGTTTTATATTGCTTAGTTATAGAATTAGGGGGGGGGGGATTTCTATAATCAATTGAACCCGATTATGAAACATTAGCCTTATTAAAAGATTCTCCTGAATGAATTTCGATGGAATTCATTACTGATTTTTCAGGGATAGTTTTAGTATATTGCATATCGTCTTTGGGAAATCCTACTGTAAATGATTAAATAAACGAGTTGGTCTTTAATAGCCTAAATTTTGTTTTAAAAAAAATTATGTGTAATAAAAAATATTTATGATAATAATATAAAAATATAAAAATATAACCCGGCGACATTGGCGAGGTTTTGTTTTGTATGGCAACCAATTAGAGCAGTTTGCGTGTGTTCTATATTAAATTAAACATTGTGTATTTTACAATAAATTAAGCATTGTGTATGTTTCATAATAAAATAATTTGTGTGTCTTTGTAATAAAAAATTGTGTGTGTTTTATAATATTTTTCAAATAAACAGTTTCATAATAAAATAAAACTAACAGGTACCCGAAAGAGGGGTTTTTCTCGCCAAAGTGGCGCAAAACAAAAATCGCGCCAACAGCGGTGCATATGAAATAGCAGTTCTTTTTTAAGTATTAACAAATGCTTGTAAATTGATATAAAAAAATTAAATATATATAACTTGTGTAATTTGCTATCTAGCAACCAACACATGGGATTGCTTGTAGATTACCATTAGTAAATTTAAGAGATTTTAAAAAAAAAACCTGTTGCATATTTGTAAACTTTTAAGCTGTGTCCATCCCAAAACCATGTATTTCGTTATTCGTGTTTCATCTCGCCGTGTTAAGATGATCCAGTCCCTGTGACGTCATAAGAGTCATGATGCGGCCATGTATAACGTAGGTCACGGTTATTGCCGACTTTATCACGTCATACGCAGAAGTAAAAGTTTATTTTATTTTTATTTTTTTTACTGGTACCGCTAACTGAAAAGTACCTAATTTGGATATAGTTTTTTTTTAATGGGACGACGGGATAATGAACGGAATTTCGACGGGATAATGAAGAAGTACCAGAATATTTTTCTGCATTTTATAATTTTACTAGCAAGCTACGCCCGCTACGCTGATCAATTTCTTTTAACGAACCTTTAATCAAACAAAATATTGACATTTCATAAATAACTTTTATATTTTAACAGAATAATAAGGCTACTATAATTTGTGACTCGTGCTATAGCCAATATACACGTCAGGACACGTCGCCCTTATCATTATCTTTTTACGCATGAAGGTTTCGCTATGGTACTCCATTGGAAAATTTGGTAATTTTTGAAATTCAATATTTGAAAAACGGCATAATCATTAGATTTGAAATTTATATCAAGAAAAATACAATTTTTTATCTTTCAAACGCAGTTTGTCTAACAATTTTCTGACAAATACTTTTTGAGCTATCATTTTTTTCGGTAACTTCAAATGTTTCATTTTCCGAGATTAATCTGTTGCAACAATTAGCGAAAAACCCAGTCGTCAGCAACGCATAGTTTTTTATTAAAGAGGCTGTTGGAGCAGGGATTGTCACCACCAATTTGCCACCATCACTTTTGAAATCGGTTCTGTGGTTCCAGAGATTCCATAGAAATTGTAATTTAGAATGACTTCAGAGCACTTATCGCTCATTTCACCCATTTAAATTTCGATTTTTTTTTAAATTTATTCTTAGAGAGCATTTACATCTTATAAGCAACTACAATGCTAAATTTCAAATTTCTTGCCCCTTCAGTATAAAAAAGTCGCAATTTTCGATCCTGCACCTCATTGATGTTAGTGGCACCGAAATAAAATATAGCCTATGTTGGAGTAGGGATTGTCCCATCAATTTGCCACAATTAATTTTGAAATCGGTTCTGTAGTTCCAGAGATTTCATAGAAATTATAATTTAGACAGTTTTTAGAACGCTTTTCGCTCATTTCACCCTTTTAAATTTCAATTTCTTTTTTATTTTGTTCTTAGAGAGCATTTACATCTTATAAGTAACTACAATGACAAATTTCAAATTTCTAGCTCCTTCAGTATAAAAAATAAAAATAAAACTGCCCAGTTAAACTGAGGGCATTGAGTTCACAGGCTATTCACACTAATTGTATATTATACTCTTATTTCAAAGAGTTTGAAATAAGCCCATCGAAAAATAAAGAAATAAACAATATATTAAGGGGGGGGGGGTCATCCCCCCGTTACTCCCCTCATAGTTAACTAATGAACCCCTTAAACTAATCAGGTAAATCTCTAATTACAATGAATATATATACAAAATTTGAAGAAAATCGGATAATTCTGCATGAAAAACCCATTTATATAAATTAAGGCGGTATTAGCCCCGCCGTCCCCCCCCCCTTTATACTTAACCAATCAATCCCGAAAACTAATCAGGGAAGCGTCTTAACCCAATGAACCTATAAACAAATTTTGAAGCAAATGGGATAATTCTGCATGAAAAACCCATTTATATAAATTAAGGGGGGGGGGGATTAGCCCCCCTGTCCCCCCCCCTTCATACTTAACCAATCAATCCCGAAAACTAATCAGGGAAGCGTCTTAACCCAATGAACCTATAAACAAATTTTGAAGCAAATGGGATAATTCTGCATGAAAAACCCATTTATATAAATTAAGGGGGGATTAGCCCCCCGCCCCCCCCCTTTATACTTAACCAATCAATCCCGAAAACTAATCAGGGAAGCGCCTTAACACAGTGAACCTATAAACAAATTTTGAAGCAAATGGGATAATTCTGCATGAAAAACCCATTTATATAAATTAAGGGGGGATTAGCCCCCCGCCCCCCCCCTGTATACTTAACCAATCAATCCCGAAAACTAATCAGGGAAGCGTCTTATCCCAATGAACCTATAAACAAATTTTGAAGAAAATGGGATAATTCTGCATGAAAAACCCATTTATATAAATTAAGGGGGGGATTAGCCCGGCGTCTTCCCACCTTCATACTTAACCAATCAATCCCGAAAACTAATCAGGGAAGCGTCTTAACCCAATGAACCTATAAACAAATTTTGAAGTAAATGGGATAATTCTGCATGAAAAACCCATTTTTATAAATTAAGGGGGCATTAGCCCCCCGCCCCCCCCCCCTTATACTTAACCAATCAATTGCGAAAACTAATCAGGGAAGCGCCTTAACACAGTGAACCTATAAACAGAATTTGAAGGAAAACGAAATAATTCTGCATGAAAAACCCATTTATATAAAATAAGGGGTGATATGCCCCCCGTTCCCTCCTTTATACTTAACCAATCAATCCCGAAAACTAATCAGGGAAACGCCTTAACATAGTGAACCTATAAACAAAATTTGAAGGAAAACGGAATAATTCTGCATGAAAAACCCATTTATATAAAATAAGGGGGGATTAGCCCTCCGTTCCCCCCTTTATACTTAACCAATCAATCCCGAAATCTAATCAGGGATGCGCCTTAACACAGTGAACCTATAAATAATATTTGAAGGAAATGGGATAATTCTACATGAAAAACCCATTTATATAAATTAAGGGGGCTATTAGCCCCCAGTTCCCCCCCTTTATACTTAATCCATCAATCCCGAAAACTAATCAGGGAAGCGTCTTAACCCAATGAACCTATAAACAAATTTTGAAGCTAATGGGATAATTCTGCATGCAAAACCCATTTATATAAATTAAAGGGGGGTTTACCCCCCCCGCCCCCCTTTATACTTAACCAATCAATCCCGAAAACTAATCAGGGTAGCGCCTTAACACAGTGAACCTATAAACAAAATTTGAAGGAAAACGGAATAATTCTGCATGAAAAACCCAATTATATAAAATAAGGGGGGATTAGCCCCCCGTTCCCCCCTTTATACTTAACCAATCAATCCCGAAAACTAATCAGGGAAGCGCCTTAACACAGTGAACCTATAAACAAAATTTGAAGGAAAACGGAATAACTCTGCATGAAAAACCCATTTATATAAAATAAGGGGGGATATGCCCCCCGTTCCCTCCTTTGTACTTAACCAATCAATCCCGAAAACTAATCAGGGAAACGCGTTAACCCAATTAACCTATAAACAAAATTTGAAGGAAAACGGAATAATTCTGCATGAAAAACCCATTTATATAAAAAAGGGGGGATTAGCCCCCCGTTCCCCCCTTTATACTTAACCAATCAATCCCGAAAACTAATTAGGGAAGCGTCTTAACACAGTGAACCTTTAACCAAAATTTGAAGGAAATGGGATAATTCTGCATGAAAATCCCATTTATATAAATTAAGGGGGGGATTAGCCCCCCCCGTTCCCCCCTTTATACTTAACCAATCAATCCCGAAAACAAATCAGGGAAGCGCCTTAACACAGTGAACCTATAAACAAAATTTGAAGGAAAACGGAATAATTCTGCTTGAAAAACCCATTTATATAAATTAAGGAGGGATTAGCCCCCCGTTCCCCCCTTTATACTTAACCAATCAATCCCAAAAAGTAATCAGGGAAGCGTCTTAACCCAATTAACCTATAAACAAAATTTGAAGGAAATCGGAATAATTCTGCTTGAAAAACCCATTTATATAAAATAAGGGGGGATTAGCCCTCCGTTCCCCCCTTTATACTTAAACAATCAATCCCGAAAACTAATCTGGGATGCGCCTTAACACAGTGAACCTATAAATAAAATTTGAAGGAAATGGGATAATTCTGCATGAAAAACCCATTTATATAAATTAAGGGGGGGGATTACCCAATCCCCGCGCCCCACCCCATTTATACTTAACCAATCAATCCCGAAAACTAATCAGGGAAGCGCCTTAACACAGTGAACCTATAAACAAAATTTGAAGGAAAACGGAATTATTCTGCATGAAAAACCCACTTATATAAAATAAGGGGGGATATGCCCCCCGTTCCCTCCTTTATAGTTAACCAATCAATCCCGAAAACTAATCAGGGAAACGCCTTAACACAGTGAACCTATAAACAAAATTTGAAGGAAAACGGAATTATTCTGCATGAAAAACCCATTTATATAAAATAAGGGGGGAGATTATCCCCCCGTTCCCCCTTTATACTTAACCAATCAATCCCGAAAACTAATCAGGGAAGCGCCTTAACACAGTGAACCTATAAACAAAATTTGAAGGAAAACGGAATAATTCTGCATGTAAAACCCATTTATATAAAATAAGGGGGATATGCCCCCCGTTCCCTCCTTTATACTTAACCAATCAATCCCGGAAACTAATTAGGGAAACGCCTTAACACAGTGAACTTATAAACAAAATTTGAAGGAAATGGGATAATTCTGCATGAAAAACCCATTTACATAAATTAAGGGGGGATTACCCCACCGTTCCCCCCCCCCCCTTTATACTTAACCAATCAATTCCGAAAACTAATCAGGGAAGCGCCTTAACACAGTGAACCTATAAACAAAATTTGAAGAAAACGGAATAATTCTGCATGAAAAACCCATTTATATAAATTAAGGGGGGATTACCCCACCGTTCCCCCCCCCCCTTTATACTTAACCAATCAATTCCGAAAACTAATCAGGGAAGCGCCTTAACACAGTGAACCTATAAACAAAATTTGAAGGAAAACGGAATAATTCTGCTTGAAAAACCCATTTATATAAATTAAGGAGGGATTAGCACCCCCGTTCCCCCCTTTATACTTAACCAATCAATCCCGAAAAGTAATCAGGGAAGCGTCTTAACCCAATTAACTTATAAACAAAATTTGAAGGAAAACGGAATAATTCTGCATGAAAAACCCATTTATATAAATTAAGGGGGAGATTAGCCCCCCGATCCCCCCCCCCTTTATATTTAACTAATCAATCCCGAAAACTAATCAGGGAAGCGCCTTAACTCAGTGAACCTATAAACAAAATTTGAAGGAAAACGGAACAAATCTGCATGAAAAACCCATTTATATAAATTAAGGGGGGGAATTAGCCCCTTGTCCCCCCCCTTTATACTTAACCAATCAATCCCGAAAACCAATCAGGGAAGCGCCTTAACACAGTGAACCTATAAACAAAATTTGAAGGAAAACGGATGTTTCTATGAAGAGTTATCGAATTACGTACGTACATACATACATACAGAACCGGCTGGCAAGCTCTCAGTTCTTGACAGCCAGTTTGATAGCTAAATAAATAAAAGAAAACTGCCCAGTTAAACTGACGGCATTGAGCTCACAGGCTATTCACACTAACTGTAAATTATATTCTTATTTCAAAGAATTTGAAATAAGCCCTCGAAAAATGAAGAAATCGACAATATATTAAGAGGTGGGAACCATCCCCCGTTTCTCCTTCTTATAATTACCAATGAACCCATAAAACTAATCAGAGAAGCGCCTTACCACAATGAACCTATATACAAAATTTGAAAAAATCGGATAATTCTGCATGAAAAATCCATTTATCTAAATTAAGGGGGGGGTTACCCCCCGTCCCCCCTTTATACTTAACCAAAGAACCCCCAAAACTAATGAGAGAAGCGCCTTATCACAATGAACATATATATAAAATTTGAAGAAAATCGGATAATTCTGCTTAAAAAACCCATTTATCTATATCAAGGGGGGTTAGTCCCCCCCGTTCCCCCCTTTATACTTTACCAGTGAACCCCCAAAACTAATCAGGGAAGTGCCTTACCACAATGAGCCTATATACAAAATTTGGAGTAAATTGGATAATTCTGCATGAAAAACCCATTTATCAAAATTAAGGGGGGGGAGCCCCCGTTTCCCTCCTTTACACTTCACCAATGAACCCCCAAAACTAATCAGGGAAGCGCCTTATCACAAGGAACCTATAAACAAAATTGGAAGCAAAACGGTTATTTCTGTCAAGAGTTATCGCGTTACGTACGTACATACGTACATACATACATACATACATACAGAACGGGCGGGCACATAAGCTCTCAGGCTTTGATAGCCTGTGAGCTAAAAATGGCAATTTTAGAACGTTTTTTGCTCCTGCACCCCCTGGGGTTAGTGGCACCGACATGAAATATAGCCTACGTTGGAGCAGGGGTTGTCACCATCAATTTGCCACCATCACTTTTGAAATCGGTTCGGTAGTTCCAGAGATTACCCCCTACAAACAAACAAACAAACAATCTTTACTCCTTTATAATATTAGTACAGTAATCCCTCAACATTCGCGGTTTTAGCATTCGCGAGTTTTGATTATTCGCGAACATGAAAATGCGGAAAATCTTAACATTCGCGAGAATCTGATTTGATCATTCGCGATTTTTTTTTTTTAATCTCTTTCTTTTTCAGAATTTATAGTGGTTAAATATAATTTCCCGTGTGTTTTCTTAGTATATCTATTTTCAAATCAATTTTCTGTTGTCAACAGAAAAAGGAGCGAGTATTGTAACAACAGCAGAATATTGAATGCAATGGTGATATTAGAAGTGTTAACGGCATCTTTAATCTAGTATTAATTTAACATGCTTGCTCAGGTTCTCGTAGAGATATGCTGAAACTGCTCTTAGATGGAAAATAAATGAAAGCATTTCTGAAGCATTTAACTGTATTTAAATATCGTATTTTAATATTGTATCGCATACCGACCCACTAATACATTATCATCTCTTTGTGAATAGATAGAGCCGAAAATACTTTATACAAAAACATCATTTATTTAGCTGTAATTATTTCTCTATTCAGTTAATTTGAATTATCTTTCGTAAATAGATGTCATGTTTATGAATATTTGCGTACATTTAACTTCTACATATATGTTAGTCATAACGTATTATTAATAAATATAGTTTTTGGTTTTTAGCTCACAGGCTATCAAAGCCTAAGAGCTTATGTGCCCGCCCGTTCTGTATGTATGTATGTATGTATGTATGTATGTATGTACGTATGTACGTACGTAACGCGATAACTCTTGACAGAAATAACCGTTTTGCTTCCAATTTTGTTTACAGGTTCCTTGTGATAAGACGCTTCCCTGATTAGTTTTGGGGATTGATTGTTTAACTATAAAGGGGGGAACGGGGGACTAACCCCCCTTAATTAAGATAAATGGTTTTTTCATGCAGAATTGTCCAATTTTCTTCAAATTTTGTATATAGGTTCATTGTGATAAGGTTCTTTCCTGATTAGTTTTGGGTGTTCATAGGTTAAGTATAAAGGAGCTAACGGGGGGGCGGAATCCTCCCCCTTAATTTAGATAAATGAATTTTTCATGCAGAGTTATCCGATTTTCTTCTACTTTTGTTTATAGGTTCCTTGTGATAAGGCGCTTCCCTGATTAGTTTTGGGGATTGATTGGTTAACTATAAAGGGGGGGGGAACGGGGGCTAACCCCCCTTAATTTGGATAAATGGTTTTTTCATGCAGAATTATCCAATTTTCTTCAAATTTTGTATATAGGTTCATTGTGATAAGGTTCTTTCCTGATTAGTTTCGGGGGTTCATAGGTTAAGTATAAAGGGGGGGGGAACGGGGGGCTAACCCCCCTTAATTTGGATAAATTATTTTTTTCATGCAGAGTTATCCGATTTTCTTCAAATTTTGTATATAGGTTCATTGTGATAAGGTTCTTTCCTGATTAGTTTTGGGGGTTCATAGGTTAAGTATAAAGGGGTAACGGGGGGGTTAATCCTCCCCCTTATTTTAGATAAATGATTTTTTTCATGCAGAGTTATCCGATTTTCTTCAAACTTTCTATATGGGCTCATTGTGGTAAGGGGCTTCCCTGATTAGTTTTGGGGGTTCATTGGTGAAGTGTAAAGGAGGGAAACGGGGGCTACCCCCCCCCCTTAATTTTGATAAATGGGTTTTTCATGCAGAATTATCCAATTTACTCCAAATTTTGTATATAGGCTCATTGTGGTAAGGCACTTCCCTGATTAGTTTTGGGGGTTCACTGGTAAAGTATAAAGGGGGGAACGGGGGGGACTAACCCCCCTTGATATAGATAAATGGGTTTTTTAAGCAGAATTATCCGATTTTCTTCAAATTTTATATATATGTTCATTGTGATAAGGCGCTTCTCTGATTAGTTTTGGGGGTTCTGTATAAAGGGGGACGGGGGGCTAACCCCCCCTCTTAATTTATATAAATGGATTTTTCATGCAGAATTATCCGATTTTTTCAAATTTTGTATATAGGTTCATTGTGGTAAGGCGCTTCTCTGATTAGTTTTATGGGTTCATTGGTTAATTATAAGAAGGAGAAACGGGGGATGGTTCCCCCCTCTTAATATATTGTCGATTTCTTCATTTTTCGAGGGCTTATTTCAAATTCTTTGAAATAAGAATATAATTTACAGTTAGTGTGAATAGCCTGTGAGCTCAATGCCGTCAGTTTAACTGGGCAGTTTTCTTTTTTATTTAAATGCTGTGTCCCTCTAATTAAAATTTCATAGAACGCAACTCCATCTTTAGTGCAGAGAGATAGACTCAACATTCGCGGATTTGACATTCGCGAGGTTTTCCTAGAACGTAACCCTCGCGAATGTTAAGGGATTACTGTATAGATTAAGAAATACGGTACTTCTCTATTATCCCGTCGACCACTTTTCAAAACAAAAAACTATCGCCAAACTGTAACGCCAAATAAACGGGAGAACGTTGCCATTGGAATATCAAAATAATTAAATAAATAAAATATAAGAATTTTAGGACACAATTATTATTTTAATTAATGAAACAACTAATAAATCAGTAAAACATAATCTGATCAAAAAGTCACCTGTAAAAAATGCAGCCAAGTCCCGTAACTCATTTACCGTAAAAAGTACTGAGATCGTATAAAGCCAAGTTTAACTATCTTATTAACTCTAAAATTTTCATTCACAAAATCACTCCTAGTCTCTACATCTTTAGTTAATTATTATTTTGTGACTTGGCAATTACTTAGCACGAGAATGTGATGTATATAGTTAGTCTTAATCAAATAATACTATAACATATTAAGGTGTAATAACTTCCCTGTGCGTATATAATTTGCTTTAGTTAAATTATCCCATCCCATCCCATAACATAGTAAGGTGTAATAACTTCCCTGTGCTGCGTAATTGCCAAGTCACAAAATAATAATTAACTAAAGATGTAGAGACTAGGAGTGATTTTGTGAATGAAAATTTTAGAGTTAATAAGATAGTTAAACTTGGCTTTATACGATCTCAGTACTTTTTACGGTAAATGAGTTACGGGACTTGGCTGCATTTTTTACAGGTGACTTTTTGATGAGATTTCACTTCTTTTTGTAAGTAACCCTCCTTTTCTTGATTTTGGGTTCTTTTTGGAGATCATCCACTGATTTTCGCTAAGCCCACACTCTGTCCCTATTATTTACAGGTATCAAAAAATTGAAGCTTTAGTTTCGTTTGAAAAGTACTGTAGATAAAAAGAGATTTCAGGTTCCTAGGCAAGGGCCAGCACTAAATTATGGGAGGGGGAGTGCCAAAAGTACTCTCAATTGCTTCCAGGATAAGCGCTATGCATCTGAGATATAACTCGCAGCCCTAGATACTTGATATTTAACATAAAAGAACTTTTTAGTATAAAAAGATAGCCAAAATTAAAATTTCCGGAAATTTCCAATAAATCAAACTATATTCCTTTTTTCGATGGTTTTTTTTCGTTTTTTTTAGACCTTTTTTTTTATTATTTACGGATTTTTTAATTTTTCCTTACTTTGTGTACAAAACCCTGCCTTTCTGCCAAATGTCAATCTTCTAGGACTACAAAATCGAATTATTTTCAAATTTTCGACTTTTTATGAATTTATTGATTTTTCGATTTTAATTCTATGTTACCTGATTGTCATGCCAATATAGTAATTCTTTGATCAGTCTTCTTAGGATCATTTAGGTTCAATTTAGAGATAAATCAAGTGAATCTTAGAGTCACCATGATTTTATTTAGAAAGGACTATCAAGCCATAACCAGCCAGTAATGTCGGGAGGGTAGGGGGAGCTGTGAAAATTTTTGTGGGGCTAACATCATTTAACAATCCATATTTCATATGTGAAGTAAATAGAGTACAACATGTGAAAGAAAACAAACCTGTCTATAAAGAAATCGCCTATATCGTAGCCAGTCTATAGCGGAACTTTTCTATAACGAAATTCGTAAACGAAAGAAAAGAAAACCATAATCCGGGGGAAATAACATAAAACAATTAGGGGCGTTGCACTAGCTAATAGGACAATTATCTTATAACTAATGTTTCTAGCAGTACAAAATCAAATTGTTTTCGAATTTT
Source organism: Maratus michaelseni (assembly GCA_963931845.1). NCBI lineage: Eukaryota > Metazoa > Arthropoda > Arachnida > Araneae > Salticidae > Maratus > Maratus michaelseni. Next base: position 428,746,049 of record OZ007592.1, read on the forward strand.
CGATTTCTTAAACATATTTCGATTTTTCGATTTTATTTTCGAATTTTTTAATTGTTCCTTTTATTGAATAGTAAATACTACCTTTACACCAAGTTTTAAGTTTCTAAGACTACAAGATAAAAATATTTTCAATTTTTGATTTTTTCGCATTTTTTTTTTTTTATAATTTTCTGGATTTTATAATTTTTTCTTATTTTGTATCCTTTATTACAAATTTTAAGTTTCTAGAGCTACAAAATCGAATTATTTTAAAATTTCCGATCTTTTTCGATTTTTTTTATTTTATTTTCGAATTTTATTGCGTTTTTATTTTAACTTTTTCTGAATCCTAAACACTATCTTTACCGCGCATTTTAAGTTTCTAAGGCCAAAAGATCAAATTATTTAATTTTTTTTCAAATTTTTTCGAATTTTTCAAATTTTTGATTTTTTTTCGAGTTTTCTGGATTTTTTAATTTTTCCTTATTTTGCATCCTAAATACTACCTTTATTCCGAATTCCAAGTTTCTAGCGCAACAAAATTGGATTATTTGAAATTTTTCGATTTTTTTCGATTTTTCGATTTTATTTTCAATTTTTTTTTGTTTGTTTTTGATGTTTTCTTTTTCTGAATTCTAAACACTACCTTCACACCAAATTTTAAGTTTTTAAGACTACAAGATCGTGTTATTTTCAAATTTCAATTTTGTTCGATTTTTTTGAATTTTCGAATGTTTTTTTTTTAATTTTCCGGATTTTATATTTTTTCCTTTCTTTGTATCCGAAATGCTAGCTTTATTCCAAATTTTCAGTTTCTGTGGCTGTGGGATATACCCAATCTTTTTAATGACGCGAGAGTGAGTGAGTGTGTGAGTGACAAAAAATCGAAACTTTGAGTTCATATATCGTCTGCACTAATTTACGGGTATTTTTGAATTATCCATATTTTTTAATTTTTCCTTATTTAGTATCTTAAATATTACCTTTATTCCAAATTTCAAGTTTCTAGCGCTATGAAATCGAATTATTTTCAAATTTTCCTTATTTTTCGATTTTTCCGATTTTTTCGATTTTTTTGTTTTATTTTCGAATTTTATTTGGTTTTTTATTTTAACTTATTCTGAATCCTAAACATTATCTTTACTGCGAATTTTAAGTTTCTAAGGCTAAAAGATCAAATTATTTTAATTTTTCCAATTTTTTTCGAATTTTTCGAATTTTTGAATTTTTTTTTCGAATTTTCCGGAATTTTTAATTTTTCCTTATTTTGCATCCTAAATACTACCTTTATTCCGAATTCCAAGTTTCTAGCGCAACAAAATCGGATTATTTGAAATTTTTCGATTTTTTTCGATTTTCGATTTTTTCAATTTTGCTTTCGATTTTTTGGTGTTTTTGATGTTTTCTTTTTCTGGATGATAAACACTACCTTCACACCGAATCTTAAGTTCCTAAGACTACAAGATCGTATTATTTTCAATTTTCAATTTTGATGGAATTTGTTGAATTTTCGAATGTTTTTTTTTTTCGAATTTTCCGGATTTTATAATTTTTCCTTTCTTTGTATCCTAGACACTACCTTTTTTCCAAATGTCAAGTTTCTAGTGCTACGGGATCTACCTAATCTTTTTGATGACGCGTGAACGAGTGAGTGAGTGACAAAAAATCGAATGTTTGAGTTCATATATCGTCTGAACTAGAAAAAATAGAAAGTTTTAATGTTAAATTTTGGTCGGTCCTATGTGCCAAATACTCTAGAAAAAGGAAGTTTCAAATTTTTGGGATACTCCAGCGCGGAGATATGAGGGGGTCAAAAGTGCCCTGAGTTGCTTCCAGAAAAGTATGCTTACGGCTGTCCTCTCTCGACTTGGCGGAGGCACGGCAGTGCCTCCAGATCTAAAAAAAACTATCCCCATCCTGTGGGATTTGTTTTTCAATGTTTTACTTTATTTAATGCAAAACATAGATTGCATCCGACAACTCATAAAAAAGTCCTCCGGCCTGTACCGGCAGGAAAAGGTAGCTTTCCTATATCTTCGTTTTAAAATTTTAGCTAATGTTACTCGAAAACAGCAAGTTAAAATGCAAAGAAACCGTTTACAAAAGATTCGTTTACACTGAATTTGAATAAGAAATTCGCCAAATTATTGAGCTATAGCCAAGTTGGCTTCATTTATGAAGACTTATTTTTGTCGCCAAATTTGGCGAGATTTCGCCAATTGTCGCCAAGTTTGGCGAGAATTTGGCGCTAATGGATATGAATATATAGTTTTATGCGTATGATTGGGAAAATGATTACAACAATGAAAGAAAATAATTTGCGAGAAATCGCGTTCACTAAAACTTATAAATTTATATTAAAATCATTAAAATTACAGACATTACAATACACTTTCATAAAACATTAAAAACCAAATTTGGCGAGATTTCACCAATTGTCGCCAAGTTTGGCGAGAATTTGGCGCTAATGGATATGAATATATAGTTTTATGCGTATGATTGGGAAAATGATTACAACAATGAAAGAAAGTAATTTGCGAGAAATCGCGTTCACTAAAACTTATAAATTTATATTAAAATCATTAAAATTACAGACATTACAATACACTTTCATAAAACATTAAAAACATATTAAAATTGGACGTTTCGGATTTACATGGAAAATCCCTCTTCAATAACAACATTTCACTTAGCGTAAATCATAGTTCAAAAATATCAACAAATAGAAAATGCAACGTATCAAAATTTCGAAGTCAAAGTTACAGTTATAATAACACGGAGTATTCATTCGGGATTGCACCTGCTTGACCATTATTGACCATAAATTTATCGTTGGTTTTTTGTAATGTGCTGTTTTGTTTCAAAATGTCAGCCACCCTAGAATTTCAAACTGCTCTATCTCAGCCAATTTTTAAGATAGAGGTAAAACAAAAAATGCTCTGGAATCCTTGTATCAAGTCCTAACACCTAATTAAAAAATAAACTTGATTTTTTAACTTTTTTGTATATTTATTTTAGTTTTAAAAATTTTCGTGGCCGCCATCTTGAAACAAGATGGCGGACCAAGCTGGCCAACGAACTCGGTCGAGGCATTGGCGAGCTTAATACACACAATTAGTTTCATCCAAATTAATTTATAAATACGAGCGTTATCGTATCAAATTATTTTCATTTTTTCAATTTTTTTCGAATTTTTTTATTTTTTTTCGAATTTTCTGGATTTTTTTAATTTTTCTTTTTCTGTATCCTAAATACTACCTTTATTCCTAATTTGAATTTTCTAGCGCAACAAAATCGGATTGTCTTCAAATTTTCGTTTTTTTTCAATTTCTTCGATTTTTTCAATTTTGCTTTCGATTTTTTTGGTGTTTTTGATGTTTTCTTTTTCTGGATGTTAAACACTACCTTCACACCAAATCTTAAGTTTCCAAGACTACAAGATCGTATTATTTTCAATTTTCAATTTTGATGGAATTTGTTGAATTTTCGAATGTTTTTTTTTTCGAATTTTCTGGATTTTATAATTTTTCCTTTCTTTGTATCCTAAACACTACCTTTTTTCCAAATGTCAAGTTTCTGGGGCTACGGGATCTACCCAATCTTTTTGATGACGCGTGAACGAGTGAGTAAGAAGTGACAAAAAATCGAATGTTTGAGTTCATATATCGCCTGAACTAGAAAAGACAGAAAGTTGTAATTTTAAATTTTGGTCCTGTGGGCCAAATACTCTCTATAATTGAAGTTTAAAATTTTTGGGATACTCCAGCGCGGAGATATGGGGGGGTCAAAAGTGCCCTGAGTTGCTTCCAGAAAAGTATGCTTACGGCTGTCCTCTCTCGACTTGGCGGAGGCACTGCCGTGCCTCCAGATTAGAAATACACGCAAATGTCGAATTAAAAACCACTTGATGACATAACAAACACGTATAATGCTTTTGACATCAAGGAAATGGGACTGCAGTTTTGGCGTTTAATTTTACAGTTTGGCGATAGTTTTTTTGCTATGAAAAGTGGTCAACGGGATAATAGAGAAGTACCAAAAATACATATTTTAAAGATTTGCTGAATCACTTATTTGTTTAATTTTTGATGCATTATACACTGCTCAAAACAATTAAAGGATATTGCAGTTTTAGGTGGATTTTGTATCTGGGAAACTTTTTAGCTGATTGATAGTCGACAGACATAGTAGGTTATATGAGAATAAATTACACATGTTTGGCCGAAAAAAATGCATTTTATTGCGCATTTGTGTACAAAAGGAAAAAAACACAATTTGTGCATATGAGAAAAAAAGAATAAGAAAAGGTGTTTTCTTCAAAGAAAATCATTTTCTGTAGGGGATATGGTTTCCACGGGCGGCCAGCAACGTTGAACACCTTTGAGGCATGGACTCAATGAGGCTATTAATGACGAGTTGGGGTATTCTGCCCCACTCTTCCAGAAGAGCTCTTTCCAGTTCTTGGAGAGTTTGTGGGGGTTGTTGGCGGCCAGAAACTCGTCTTCCTAGAGCGTCCCAAACGTGCACGATTGGATTCATGTCTGGAGAACACGCTGGCCATTCCATTCGAACGATTCCTTCCTCGAAAAGGAAATCCTCCACCAGGTTTGCACGATGTGGCCTGCAGTTATCGTCCATTAAAATGAAGTTATCTCCGATTGCTGCAGCGTAAGGGACTACAATAGGTCTGAGGATCTCATCCCTATATCGGCGACCAGTCAGAGCTCCATCTCGAATGATGTAGAGGTCAGTGCGCCGGTCAATGGAGATGCCACCATACACCAACACTCCTCCACCGCCAAATCTGACACTTTCGTGCACGAACGCAGGATTATTCCTACTGCCACGGTCCCTCTAGATGAAAATACGCCTATTATCCAGATGCACAGAAAAACGGGACTCGTCAGAAAACAGAATATTGCTCCATTCATTTCTCCTCCAGTTGACATGCTCGGTTGCCCACTCCCTGCGGTCGCGACGATGCCTTGATGTTAATCTAACACATACCATCGGTCGGCGAGCATACAGACCTACAGCATGGAGCCGGTTTCGGACAGTCTGAGTTGAAATCGTGGTGCCTGTAGCCGAGCGAAGGTGTTGTTGGAGAAGAGTAGCGTTCATGTTTCGGTGTCCCCGATCTGTTAACTCTAAATACCGATCTTCATTGGGCGTTGTTGCCCGTCTACGACCTTGCCCTGGTCTTCGGCCTGCACATCCACTCTCCAAAAAACGGTTCCAGATCCTGGAAATGACACTTTGTGACACTCCAATGGCTTGCGCTACTTCGGCTTGAGTTTGGCCCCCTTCTAACCTACCAACAATTCTCCAAGCTTCTGAATCTGTCAAATGACTTCGCTGAGACATCGTACTCATCGAAACAAAGCAATCACTGAATGCCGATCATCCTTGTCTTCATTCTCTTTTATCCAGTTGAAAGTCAAATTTCATTCGCTGCCGCTGAAGCGACGTTTTTGACGTCGAACTCAAAATTTGCATACTCCACAGTTTGAAAACCAGAAAAATTTGCATTTGTGATTCTCTTCTTCTATTTTCGGCAAAAAAAATTTCGTTTATATCTTTATTTTATATAAAACTTCAAATATCCTTTAATTGTTTTGAGCAGTGTATGTCTCACGGCTTCTTTATGTTACAATCTCTCAACTAACATGGGCGTTGGTAAGTAAATAATATTTTTTAGACTTATGTGCACTAGATATAAGTTAGAGCTATTTTTTTTTCAGAGTCCGAACACGTCCAAACCTGGCGATTTGAAAGCCACTCGAAAACGAAAAATTCTTTGTCATCAGAGCCCCAACCCGATACCAAAAGCTCGCAGTAGAATATCATTAATAACAATTTAAAATTGTTTCAAGATTAATTTTCTCATTTAAAAATCTCTTCTTACATAATTATTATTCCATATTAAATCAGTATCAATCCTAAATATCCCCTCAGGTCAACATTTCTGAATTTCATGTCATAAAAAAAATCTGTTTAAAATAGCAAACTTGTAATTTATACCCAACCACTACCAAAAATCTGCAAATGTCACATCCCTTATTATTTTACAATATTATACAGATATGGAAGAAAGACATGGTTAATATTTTCCAGTAATTCTGGAAAAGGATTCAAAACAGAAAGCTGGGATAGACAAGATATATTCCACGGTTTCTGTATGTTAAAATCTCAGACCGTGCAAAGGCTATAGAATCAAACAGAACGTTTATCTCTTATATCACATCACTAAAAATTCAATTTCCTCTCAAACTATGAAAACATAGTAAAACCTTTTAAGATATTTACAAAAAAGCCGCATTATTCTTTTTAAAAGAGCAAGTTTATTCCCATTTTTACTTTCTTGTATCTTTACAAGAAGAAAGTATTAGATTCCTGCAAAATTTCGACTTCCGGTTTCCGACGGATTTATACGTTTTAGAAGGACGTGAACACAATTTGACTGTTTTAAGAAAATGCCTGTCCTTGAGTCTCTCTCTCTCTCTCTCTGTGTGTGTGTGTGGGTGTGCCTGTATGTGACAGAAATTTTGTAGGCGCTTTATCTCTAGAAATAATGCACGGAATTTAATAAAACTTTAGATTCAGTTATACCTTGATATAAATTGATGCTGATTAGTTTTTGGTGCTAATAGCCCTACATGTGGCGCTGTTATTCTACATTGTCCACGATTTCCGCCATAGCTCTATCACAAGAACTAATGCACGGATTTTCATCAAACTTCAGATTTACATAATTTGTTGTTCATTAGGTTTTGGTGTAATTCGCCTTAAAGGTAATGTATCTATGCTGCATTTTTCAGCGTTTACATGATTCTAGCGATAGTAATATCTCAAAAACTCATTCACGGAATTTCATCAAACTTCAGATTTACATAATCATTTTCATCAAACTTCATATTCAGTTAGACCTTGACATATGTTCGTGATTTGGTTTTGTGAAAATTATATAACAGGTGGCGCATTTATGCTGCATTTTTTTAATTCTAAAATGCATAATTAAAAACATTATGCTTTTTGAAATATTAATATGAATGAGATAAAATAAATTTTGGGATGAGTTCAATTTGTCAACAACTGAAATTTTAACTTCCAACTCATACGCATACTCATATATACAGACTCTACTCTATACGCAAATATTTCAGTTTGTGTTTCTTTCGCTTGATTTTTTGACTTATGTTTGTATATATGCTTGCCTTTGTATGAGTACGAAAAAAAATAAAGCGTCTAGTACGGTTGCTTAAAAAAAAGCACAGTGAGCAAAATCAAACAAAATTTATAATGAAGTCAAAACTTTTGTTCAGAAAGTTTTCATAATACAATAAGATTACACTGAATTCCTTGTTCATAATTTTTTGAAGTATTGCTATAATTTTTTTAAAAGAGATTTGTAAGGAAAAAACATAATTGTAAAATGTGATGATTACATTTTACTTGTGTATAAAACAAGCCTCAGATTATTAATTGAGCATTTTAATAAATATATTTTTTAATATCACACGATAAACTATCGTGCTATTTGTGATTCAGTTACGTAAAAGTCGATTGCATGTATAAAAACAAGCTATTTTCAAAGAATATACATGATATTTATTTTTAGAATGACAGAGTTACATTAATTCGGGAAAAATAAATAAACTACTGAAACATTCTTTAAAAAGCAAGCTTCCCCTCAAGAAATTAAACTATTCTGAAAGTTTGAGAATTCTATCAGAATTTTGTTATTTAGTAGAATAAGGTATGAAAGCTTCAATTTTGTATTACAAAAGATAGATGGCATGTTATTGAATTTTTTTCAATAAAGTTATATACCGGTGACTAAGCCATATGTTTAAACTCTTTCAGAAGTTTTTTTATCTTTTCCAATTTCATTTTCAAATTTTCTGTAGCTTTATATTTATTTCAAACATTTCCAGTGAATTTTAAGACTATTTTTCTTCTTTTTCTAGCACTCTTTTTACGTATAAGGGGAAAAAATATATATACAAATTAGCAGTCGAGTAAAAGATTTCATTGTAAAATATTGAATTTTTAAACTTTCTATTACAGCACGATTTTGTTCTTTTTTACTCACATACACAAATAATAAAAGATTTGTTACAAGAATTACAAACGCGCACACAGACACAAACAATATAAATTCGGTCTTTAATGCAAAAAAATATTTTTCTCTTTCAAGAGTAATTTTTTAAAGCACGCTGAGATCTTTAATCTAGTAATGGAATACATAACTACTAATGCAAGACAAAATGACTAATGAAGTATATGTTAGTGTGTTCTTAATGTTTCAATAGGATTTTCGCGAAATTAATGTGTTATAATCTGGTTGAAAACAGGGTTAGCATTAATAGATTACATTTTTAGTCGATTACTTAATCGACTAAACGTTCAATCATACGAAATTTAATCATAATGAATGTAATCATGGTTGAAATTGAAAAAGGTAACAACCCTTTACAAATTTTTTCATGATTAATTCAATCTGAACTAATTAAGTCGCGATTACTTTAATCAACTATGTTATTATACAGAAGAAAATTAAATATGGCCGCCATTTAACTTTCTTAAACTCTCTTTTATTCCTAAGAGACTGTTATTAAGGGTCACTGTACGATTTCTCTTATTGAAAATTATGCATAGTCACATAACATTATCCAGATACACCGTAGTCAAAACGTGTAAATCATTTTGGGGAGAAGGTACAGTTGAACCCCTTTATTTATCAATGTTTAGTATTTAATTATTCATCATCTAATATTTAAGTAATGATTTCTCTATGTTGTAAGAACCAACTGTGATAGAGCAGGCGGCAATGACAAAACTGACTGCATCATAGAGTTACGAGATGAAATTGTGATATAAGTCAACATTATTAGGAATAGATGATTTTCTGATTCGGAATATTTTGGTACGATCACGACCTATGATACACACGGCCAGTTCATGACTTTTAAAATGTCACACGTAGTAGATCATCTTTACACGGCGATGGGCGCGCTGATTTGTATCAATAGCCGTGTAAAGATGACCTACTCCGTGTGACGTTTTAATCGTCATGAACCACGAAGGTTGTTAGTTCTCTTATTCTTTTAAATATCCCCTACTTATATAAAAATGGTGTGCGTTCTCTCTGGTGTTTCGCATAAACGTTGTAAAATTCAGGTTATTAGATTTTATACAACTTTACTGTCATAACTGCTGATGAAGCTGTCATTTTTGGCGATTTGCCTGTTACCCGTAAAATGTTTGTTTTTGGTATAGACCGAACTAAGAAAAATTTGGGTACTTCTCCGTTATACGGACACCATTGTCGCCAAGCATACATTTACATACATTTACATGTATGGCATGGTGTCCGTATAACAGTAAAGTACCAAAATTTGCGATAGATCAAATAATTGAATTTCGTTAAGCATTAAATTTTTGGCACAGATGTCATATACGCACCACATTGGCGCGATTGCAACAAAATGGTAATTTTATGCCTCACATCGTATCCCGGTTATTTTGTTTATATTGGTGTTGATTTACTTTTATTTTTTATTTTAATTCTATAAATTGTTTTTATTATGTATATCAATATTTATTTATATCAAACTATCATTTATTTATTTTTATTTCCTTTTTTTAAATAATAGAAGCTATTTCATTTGTTACATTATTTTATTTTTTATATTGAAATAAAAAATCACGTGCTATTACTCCATGCTATTTGTAACTAATATTCAAAAACAAAGTTTTCGCCAAATTGGCGGGGTAAAAAAATCGCGCCAATGTAGTGCGTATATGACATCTGTGCAAAATTTTCTTATTTTTAATCATGAGAAAGAAACAATAATCATGGATTTAATTAATTTTGCAATATGCGGTGCAACCAAAACAATTTTGATTAAATCGGTACAGATATCGCAGACGCACCGGGGTTCATTTTTGGCGCCAAAATGACGATTTTTGCTTTGTATGGAAACCTGGTGTTTTATAATAAAATTGGATATGTGTGTAAATAAATAAAATAAAATAGGTACTTTTATGTTAGCTGGGCGTCAGGGATAACTCTCCAAATCTTCTTTCAATTGGAATCATTTAAATTGCAACATTTTACGTGAGATTTGTTCTTTATATTGCTATGTTTATGTTTAGATATTTTAATATGATTATATTACAGCTAATTTTAAGTAACTTTTTTAAGATTTCATATTACAATGTTACAATATTACCTTGTTGATATTAGCTAATGTCAAAAGATTGGCGAACCACGGAGTTCAGAGAATAAACTGTATGCCTCGCAACAATGGAAGTTTCCGACTTTATGACGTCATAAGCAGAAGTAAAAGTTTTTGAAAATTACGGCTAATTAATTAAATTTTCGAACAAACGAATGTACGATAACAAATCTGTGTCCAAATATCTTTCATAAAAAAAAAGGAATGGTGTAATTTGCTGCAGTAGTTTGCTCTCACGAATTGTCAAAAGAAAATGCTTAGCGTTTTAAATATATAGATTTCAAGCATGATTTTTTAAAAATCTATCTCTATAGCTTACAGACTATTACACTATGTTAATCCATTTGCACTTTAAACAATATAAAAAGTTCAGCATTTGTTTCCAGCTAATATTCAATAGCGAAATTAAAACTTCACTAAGCAATAAAAAAAATAGTACAAATAAAACAAAAAATTTAACAGACATGTAACTCAAATAAGCGCTTAAAATCGCTGAAATTATCAGAATAAATAAATAAATAAATAGATAGTAAAACTGCTGTAGCTAATTTAGCGATTTCTTCGGCTATTACCTTCTGGCGCGAGGCCATTACGAAATTACCGTTTTTAATAAATTCAAAATTTTATTTGAATATATAATTGACATGTTTCAAATTAAAATGTTCCTTGGTGTTGTTACGGGGCAATCTAAAAAATTATTAAATACAAAAAAAAAAAAAAACTAGAGTTTTCAATAAAAAAAAATAATTGGTTTTCACATATGTTCTCTGTCTCGGGAAGACCGGGTTAGATGCCCTAGTATATATAAAACACAAACGGAAATTATTTCGTTCCGTTCCTTTATAACTCGAGTTCGCTAAATGGATTTTGATGGAACTTGCGATGTTCGATATAGCTAATTTTTCAGGGAAGGTTTTAGTATATAACACAAAGTTCTACGTATATTACTTACAGAATTATGATGGAAAATTCTGTTATTTTGGACGATAAGGTTACCATAGGTCATTTTTTGGCGACCATTATCGTTGGTGAGAGAATTGAAACGGCTATACATCTGGAAAAATAAAAGAATAAACTGTTACTAATTTTACTACAAAAAAAAGTAAGGAAAGAAAGAAAAAAATTAGGAAAGAAAAAAAAATAAGGAAAGAAAAGAAAAACAGTTTTGATGAGAGATAATATTATAAAACGAAAATATTTAATTTAAACATGATTGGGAATGTTCGTAATGCTTAAAAATTATTCAATGTGGAAGATTACTAATGAAACAATATTTGGCGATTTATCGTTTGTTTGTGGTTTTACTTTTGTCGCCAAACAATTTGATTTTTAGCCAAAGGGTGTTTTTTTTTTTTTCAAGTGTATGATAGCATTTTTGGAGTATTTTTTTTTATTCAAATGTAAATTATATTAATAGCAATCTATTTCTATTTACTTCCACAATACAGGGTGTTCCAAAATTCGCCCGACAAATTAAGAGGGGTGATAGAAGGCATCAAGAGGATGAAAACTTGACATAGGACATGGGGTCGCAATTCACGTTTAGTGGGAGAAAATCGCAAAAATATTTAGGAAGGGTGTGACGTTGAGTGGAACAAAAAGGGCCAATAATAAATAGAAAAAATATTTATATGACGTCAAGCATGAATACAATGCATTACAGTTCAACGTCAGAAAGGAGCCGACGAGACATTTTTATAGGAATATGTGTTAATGCGTCCGGCTTTCCTTCGTCCGTCGGTGTTGGCTCTGCAATGACCTTCGTGGCCGTAACTTCGAACAGTTTTTATAAGAATGTGTCTTCGTCTCCTTTCTGACGTTGAACTGCAATGCATTGTAATCATACTTGACGTCGTATAAATGTTTTTTCTACTTATTATTGGCTCTTTTTGTTTCACTCGACGTCACACCCTTCATAACTATTTTTGCGATTTTCTCCTACTAAACGTGATTTGGACCCCATATTCTATAGTAAGTTTTCACCCTCTTGATGCCTTCTGTTACCCCTCTTAATTTGTCGGTCGAATTTTGGAACTCCCTGTATACATAAAATTTCGCTCCGGCTGCTTATAACTCGAGTTCTGCTGATTAGATTTTAATAGAATTTAAACTGTTAGATAGATAATGTTTTATTACATAGCATATTGTTCTACATAGATGATTTATAGAATTATGATGGAAAATTCTATAATCAGATAAACCCGAATATGAAAGATTAGTCTTTTTAAAAGATTCTGCCGGATGAATTTCGGTGGAACCTACACTGTTAGCTGGATAATTTTGTAGGGAATGTTTTATTATATAACATATCATTCTACGTGGTTCTAGAATTATAGGTGGAAATTCGAAAATCAGTTGACCCCTTTTATCAAATATTAGACTTATAAATATTAGACCTAACAAACGGTTTTTGATGGGATTTGCACTGATATTTTGACAATTTTTCAAAGATAGTTTTTAGTGTATAATATATTGTTCTATATTGCTTAGTTATAGGGCAATGGGAGTAAAGTCTGTAATCAGGTGAACCCGTTTATAACAGATCTCGGATGACACCTTTGCTATTTGACTAACCATCATCGATTAATGGGAAAATATTCGTAATTGGGTCCAATCAATCAATTCCTGAGTGATATTTGACGCCATACGTGGCTGTAAATGACTAATATACTCGTCGGAGTTGTATTTTTTATGACCATCACTATCTCCTTACAAAATATTTCGTTTTACATCTAGACACACGGCAGTGTCTCAGCCAAGTTCCCAAAGCAAAAAAATCGATACACCGGCCGTGAGTATATTTACACGAACCATTTCGAGCTGTTTTCGCCAAATTTCGACACTCTACTCCTGAAAATCTATTTGACCTACGTACTTGTAATTTTAAATGTGTAGTAAGGCTCCCTTAATTATCCAGAATCCAAAATTTTATAAATAACGCATAATTAGTTTCCGAGATAATGATATTTGAAAATCTCTGATAATCGATAATTTTATCAGTGACTCACTCACTCATCAAAAAGATTTCATATATCTACTGCACTACTGACAGACTTAAAATTTGGTAAGAAGTTCGTTTACACTATAAGAAATCGAAAAAAAATCAAAAAATTCTGAAAATCGATTAATTACCCACTTGGGGTTGTTCATTTTTACTTTAACGTTACGTCTATTAGGCGAAATTTTAATTTGCCAAAAAAAAGCGCCAAATGTTAAATCCGGGCTAACCTTGCAGAAAAATATTTGATTATTATCAGCCATTTTGGGCTAATTTCGGAGAATTAATTTTTTGAGTAATTGTGCATAAAATTTACCTTTTTAGACACATTGTGAAAAAACAAAAATATCTTGAGAGAATACATATATCGAAATACGCATATATTTCGAGACATCCACAGTTGAAATTCGTCTAATCCCAGAATTAAAAATGTAAACAAAAGAGAGTCATTCCAATGATTCAAATAAATATTGATCATGGATGTGTAGCTACCATGGGTCTAGGCAGTGTCGCTGTAGCAAAATATCAGCTCATTTTTCCATGAAACTTACAAAAAGGCACGCGCGAGAAAAAAAAAAATAACAATCGTATTTTAATTGCATCGAAAAAAAAACCATGGGACAATCCATGGTAACTTTCTTTCCTAAACATTGCAATTTCAATTTTGCTTTTTAATCATAAAATATAAAATAAACACGTGCGGAGATGTCACACTTTATCTCTTTTGTGCTATTTTTTATTCTCTATAATAAAACCGTATGTCATGTGACTGTCCTCAACAGTTCCGGGATGCCGCTTCACTGTTTCATATGCCAGGCAGCCATTTTTATTCAAAATTATTTTTTCTAATAAAACTGCATAAAAGTTACATTTTTAGAAAGATCGTTCAAAATAAATTAATATTTGAGAGATGACTTACGTTCAATTATGTATACATTCTGCAATAACTTCAGTTTCAATTAGGTTCGCTGTTCAAATTCTCTATCCATGAAAGTAAACAACAACAAAAAAAAAAGATTCATTCGTTGTGAACGTTTAAAATATTAAACCATGAATTTTTGGACCGCTGCCTGGTGTAAAAAAAAATAATCAGCACCAGTGAGACAGTCAAAGTTTACCATAATTCTGTTCCATACAACTCAACTTCCTTCGGATCTTTTCTTGATGTAAGTTGAACTCCGTGGTTGAACTCATGTAATAATATTTAATGGATCAAATTTCGAAACAAATTGTCAGCTTTTATTTTTCGTGTGTATTAATTAGAAACGATATTTTAATTTTGAAATCAAATGTTTTGATTTATGATAATATTTCTTATTTATCTATTTTCTATTTTAAAGAAAAATGTGAACGTCATGTATTTTAAATTGGAACAGCTGTCACGGACGCACCAGGGTTGGCGGAATTTTTGTTTTGCGCCATTTTGGCGAGAAAATTCCATTTTCAGGTACCTATTAGAGATTACTAAAACAGCATATACTTTTATTTTATTATGAAATAGTTTATTTTATATTAAAAACACACACACAATGATTAATTTATTATAAAGTGGGTTAAGCGGTTTTTGTCAAGAAAGATGAAATACATAACAACAAAAAATATGCGAAATGCCACCACGATCGCAAAAGTTCTTGATTTGTCTATTAGATTTTTCCGGTTTGGCGAAGGATTAAGGAAAAAAATAAATTATGAATAAAAATAATTTGTTACAATGCTTAACATACATTTAAGGGCGACCAAACTGGTCGCCAGTGGCGGCTAGTTTTTTTATAATCATTGTTGAGCATGACATACTCCAGAATTTTATTTTTGTGGCAACACTACTATGAAAACAATGCCGATTTAATTTTCAATTATCTGTAAATTTTATACTATTTGCTTGATATTATTTGGATAGTTTCGTCATTTTATTTGTAAATATGAATCGGGCTGTGGATGTTAATGAGTCTGTAATGGTAAAACATAAAATTATGTCAATATGATTATTGGACACAGATGTTATATACGCACCACATTGTCGCGATTGCAATAAAATGGCAATTTTATACCAAACATGGTAACCCGGTTATTTTGTTTATGCGTTAATATTTACGATTTATTGTGATATTTATATTTATTATTATATTAATTATTATGTTTATTATTTAGGAACTTCTCTATTGTGCTGTCGACCACTTTTCATAACAAAATACGGTACTTACGTATTATCCGTGCCAGTTTTAAGCCAACTGCGCCAGGCATGGAGCCAATATTACTAATTATAGTAACCCTTATATTTTGTTTTCTTGCTGCATGGTACTGTGACGTCGCGATGGTTCATGCCTGGGAATAGTCTATAATATTATTCTTTCTTATTTACTATGCTATTTACCATTTATTAATTTTACTAAAATAATGTTATTTACTATTTTTAACAATATTATAAATTTAATAAACGTACATTACATTTTATTTATTTTATATTAATTACCATTTTTAATAATGTTATTTGATAATGTTAAATTACTGCATTTGAAAACATGATTGGCAACGGTAAACACGATTGGAACTTGGCAACCATTCTTGGCGATCAATCTCCTGGCACGGATAATACGTAAGTACCCAAAATACTATCGCCAAACTGTAACGCCAAATAAACGGGAGAACGTTGCCATTGGAATGTCAAAATAAATAAATAAGTAAAATATAAGAATTTAAGGAAGCAATTGTATTTTTAATTAATGAAATAACTAATAAATCAGTAAAACATAATGAAAAATACACGCAAATGTCGAATTAAAAACCACTTGATGACGTAACAAACACGTATAATGCTTCTGACATCAAGTAAATGGGACTGCATTTTTGGCGTTTAATCTTACAATTTGGCTATAGTTTTTTGTTATGAAAAGTGGTCGACGGCATAATAGAGAAGTACCTAAAAAATATTAGATTTAGTGCGAAATCCTCGCACGGGCCCCTCTGGTCTATATGTATATTTAAAAATAGAGTGTCTGTCTTTAGAAAAAAAAGCTATTCGAGTTTTAGAAAATGAGGTATTTCTAACTTAATTTTACTCATTAGGCGACAAATAGTGAAAACTAGCATTATAAATATTGTCTGTCTGATCTGTTTGTCATGAATAGGCTCTGAAAAAGTTGCATGAAAAACGCTAAAGTTATCAAGGACAGATAGAGAATGTTTCTTGGATAAAATCTGCTGTTTTCCGCTTTCCTAGATTTAAAATTGTTTTTGCGAAAACAGGGAAAAACCAGGAGAATGCATCAATCAACCAATATTTTAATACTCAAAACTCGAGAAAGATTAGATAAATTTTAAGAAATTTTACGGCGCGGCGATTAAAAAACCTAATTAAGATTTCTAAATGATAATAATTAAAATTTTCGTTTATGTGTTTATACACTGTAATTTAAAATCTGGATTAGTAAGTGTAAGTATCCAATATTCCATAATAGATATTTTTTAAATGAAGAATAGAATGACATTTAAAAAACAGGAAAGATCTGATACAATAAAAATTCAACACAACAGGTAACTACGCAGCTAATTTATACTCAAAAGTACAGTTGACAGTTATCTACTCAATTAGAATGAAAGTACCACTTTCGACATCCAATGTTGATTTTTAAAAGATCCATAAAAAGTTATTTTAAAAAGTTTCATACTGTTATATTCCTACCATTACAAATTACAAAATATAGATCATTATTAAGGGCACGCTTTAGCATTACTCCCACATTGCGAAATACCACGCTAATCAACAAGGAATCGAATTAGGTGATTACTCAATATCTTACACTAGAGCGTCCAACCCGGGCTTCTCGAGGTGAAAATCATTTTTGTTGATTGAAAATTCTAATAGATTTTTTTAATGCATTTTTTTAGATTGCCCACTAACAATATTAAAATAATGTTTATTTGAAAAATAGCAATTATGTATTCAAATAAAATTTTGAAATTCACTAAAACTACACTTTCGTCTTGGCCTCGTGCCAGGAGTTAACAGCTGAAAAAATAGCCAAAAATTTCTTTATTTACAGCATTCTTTTTGATTGCGATAATTTCAGTGATTTAAGCGCGTATTCGATTACATGCTTTAAATTTGTGTTTTATTTAAATTTTATATTTTATTTATTGATTGATGGAGTTCTAATTTCGTCATGGAATATAAACTGGAAAAAAAATCTGAACTTTTTATATTAATTTAAATACAAACGGATTTATATTTCGTAATCGTCTGCACGCGATATACTTTTAAAAAATATATTCTTGAAAATCTATATATTTAAAACGCTAAGCGATTTCTTTCGACAATCCGTGAGAACAAACTACTGAATCAAATTACACGATTCTTTTTTTAAATGAAAGATATTTGGACACAGATTTGTTATCGTGCATTCGTTTGTTCGAAAATTTAATTAATTAGCCGTAATTTTCAATTAAACTTTTACTGCTGCTTATGACGTCATAAAGTCGGTAACTCCCACTGTTGCGTGGCATAGAGTTATTTTCTGAACTCTGTGGTTCGCCAATCTTTTGATATTAGCTAATATCAACTAGGTAATATTTTAACATTGTAATATTAAATCTTAAAAAACTTACTTAAACTTAGCTAAAATATAATCATAATAAAATATCTAAACATAAACATATCAATATAAATAACAAATCTCACGTAAAATATTGCAATTTAAATTATTCCAATTGAAAGAAGATTTGAAGAGTTATCCCTGACGCCCAGCTAACATAAAAGTATCAATTTTATTTTATTTATTTACACACATATTCAATTTTATTATAAAACACCAGGTTGCCATACAAAGCAAAAATCGCCATTTAGGCGCCAAAAATTAACCCCAGTTAAAGCGCCTAGAATACATTATGTTTATAGAATGACATACATGTATATATATGTACTTCACTGGCACCCGGCTAACCGAACAGTACCCCAAATTATTCGCCAAACTGTAGCGCCCAATAAACAAACAGAAGAATGTTGACATTAAATCTCAAAAATTAAAAAAAATAATAAAATAATAATTAGTAAAAGCCCCATTTACTAAAGTATCATTTATCAGTAATTTTAAATAATAAAATTTACAACATATTAATGAAAACAGAATAAAAAACAAGCGGGAAAAATTCTACCTTACGACAGAATATAGATTGGCCACCCACGGCTTTTATCGTTGAGATTTTTTCAGCCAAATCTAACTCGTCAAAAAAAAAAAAAAAGTGTTTGTTAGCATAAGCCAGCTTCTCCACTTTAGAATTTAGTTAGCGCTCTAAGATTTTTTGTGAGGCTGGTGGAACATATTAGGCATGAACACACCAAGTTTTAAAAAGATTCGGTGACTAGAAGTATTTTAAATAAATATAATAGTAAAAATATGTGGCTCCAATGGGCTGAGACGTAGCGAGGTAGTTGTTGTTTACAAATCTGCTGACTTAATGACACCCTTTAAACTGTTTTTAATG
Source organism: Maratus michaelseni (assembly GCA_963931845.1). Classification (NCBI taxonomy): domain Eukaryota; kingdom Metazoa; phylum Arthropoda; class Arachnida; order Araneae; family Salticidae; genus Maratus; species Maratus michaelseni. The sequence continues at coordinate 428,764,745 of OZ007592.1, forward strand.
GTTCAAGGCATTTTAGCACTTAATAGATAACCTAAAAAAGGTAATGAAAAATTCTATGATAGCAGCTTTTATGATGGATACAGCTAAGAGAAGTTGTTTAACAAATGATGAGTTAGCATTAATTGACGGGATCTTGGAAAGTGGTGGGGGGAGCTATACAAAACACAAGTGCTCTACGAGATCCGATTTAAAATGAATCCTCACTTGCAATTGAGAGATGGGACTTTAAAAGGGATCCCCCTTTTCACCCCTCTGACGGCCCCCCCAAGAGAGATACGTAAAAACCGAGGGCGCCAAAAGAAGCGGGGGGGGGTATACCTTCAGGCGGTTTATAGCTAATTTTGGTGAAATTTTGGAGCTGTCCGGCCCATAGGAACAGAGAAAAATGATAAAGACTAAAATAAATACGAGAAATTGAAAAAAATAAATAAGAAAAGTGCTCCTGACAGGAGACGGGCGAGAAGGAGGGGGAGAGTAGAACCAGACAAAAGTGCTTGATGAGATCAAACTTTTGATATTTTGATATGGTACATGACGGGGTTTGAACACCTTGAATGTCACCCCCGTGGGGGGGGGGGGGTAACTCCGGTCCTATGGGAGATAGGGCCTCGGAACCCTCTTAGAAATGTCGGCCTCGACAATTTCAACTTCGTCGGATCCTTTAGAAGAGGCCTACGTCCTCTGTGGGGCTTAAAGGGGCTGAGAAAGATGGGATAAACTAAAATTTAAAAAGAGTTGAAACAGAGAACTATGTTTCTTAAGGGAGGGGGAATCAGAGGCGCAGAGTAGGACCAGACCATAGTGCTTGACGAGATCTATATATTGATATGTTACATGAAGGGGTTTACATTTGGGGGGGAGCACCAAAAAGGTCTTACTGAACCTTTCCCATGATTATGCCAAGGTTGCAGTTATGATTTGGCGATAAATCTTGGCCGCTTGGTAGTTCATCCTTGGAAGCCGCTATAACACGAAAGTACCAAATTTACAATATATTAATAAAACAGAAATAAAAATATTTCATGCTTGGTGGCTGCTATAATACGAAAGTACCAAATTTCTTCTTTATTTTTCATATCTGATAATTTGGAATCTATCCTTTTTTGTAATTTTAACATTTTTGTAACGATTTTATGCATTTCTATTTCCTATTCAAAGAAAAATTCTTCTAAAGTTACAGAATTTCGTTAAAAACGGTTAAAATAGTAAAATGCGAATATCGTTTGGTCCATTCTTGACCGAAAGCAACAACCGTTGTCATTATCTTTTTACGCGTGAAGGTTTCGTTATGGTACTTCATTGTGAAGTTTGGTAATTTTTGAAATTCATTATTTGAAAAACGGCATAATCATTCGATTTGAAATTTATATCAAGAAAAAAACAATTTTTTTCTTTTCTAACGCAGTTTGTCTAGCAATTTTGTGACAAATACTTTTTGAGCTATTAATTTTTTCAGTAACTTCAAATGTTTCATTTTCCGAGATTAATCTGTGGCAACGATGGATTGCTGTGACTTTTCATAAACATGAAAAATGATAGAGATTGAAAGAATAAGCCTCCCTGTGGGTGGCTAATAATCTTGGATATTTATTTATTTATATTATTTCTCTTAATTATCCCTTTCGACTGTTAGATAAATGTTTGTGACGTCAGTTGAATTTTATCGATTGTACGAAACTACGAATCACAACATTTTTTAAATGCTTTTTCTATTTTAATATCATGGTTTCGAAGACGTAATTTTTATTTTATTTAATGTAATAACTAATAAATCAGTAAAACATCATTATAAATACATTTAACGTCGAATTAAAAATCACTTGATGAGAACTTTTAAGCCGAATTTTTTAATTTGCAAGTTAAATTTCGGTGAAAATATTTATCCGCGTGTTTTATAAGCGAATAATAATTCATATTTATTGTGACGTCACCGGAATATTGCCCATTAGGTTTATTTTATCATTATGCATTATAACTTTGTTGATGCCATTTTCTCATTACAATTAAATACAAAATATATTTTTATTTGTAACATGGTTTTTAAGCATAAAAGTAACTTATACAAAGTACGTGTGAAAAGTTTGCGCCGGGGAAAATGACGTTATGCTTAGCTTGAAATGAATTTTAACATTGATAAAACTAAAAAGAAAAATTAATTGTGTCAATATGACGTAATTTTAACTGATTTTTCAATTTTTAATTTTAAAGGTCAAAATTTAAGCCTTTATTGGTTGCTTCATCTTGATTGCATACCTTGATTACATGTTAACAATTACTTTTTTTAAAATTATAGGTTAGAAGATTTAATTTTTTTATAAAAAAAATTCACAAAAGTAAAGAATTTCAGAAAAATTAAAATTATTAAAGGTAGTGTTATGGGAAAAAAACTTGAAATAATGATTGTATTTTTAGCTAGAATAAATAATGTAAGGCTAATATTTTATAGGGATTATTTTGGTAGGTTTGTTGTAAGTTCATTTAACAGTTCCTTATTAGTGGCAAAGTCCTATTTCTTCCACTGTGAATTTCTCTTTCGATGTCAAAAAATGATAGTCTACTTTTGGACGCCAGCCAAACCACAGTGGCAATTTTTAGAAATGTATAATGGTTGCGACAACAAGCGGCCCCATCGCTTTAGCTTTCATCGCGCTTACATCACTTCTAAATACTACAAATTTCAATTTTTTACTACATTTTACTACATTTTACAATTTCAGTTCTTACATCATCAATTAGAAAAGAAAAATAGCTTTCGATTGAAATTTATTTGAAAACTGCCGCTTAATTTAACGACTTTTATATAATTTTCAAGCATGAAATATTTTTCAATTCTATCTCAACATGATCATCAGTTTGCTTTAATAATGTAACATAGTCCCTGGGAAAGTTGCCCGAATTGAAAATAGATTTTCCTGACCATCATAAAAACTGAAAAAGAAAAATAATGAAAACCCCTGATAGATCATAAGATTAGATTATCCAAAAGAAAGACCATTTTGGCGCTAAACTAAAATTTGTCAAGGAAAAAAAACTATTTATAGTTTATGATTAACATAAAATTGATATGCTGAATTCGTTGATGTATATGTTGCATCAGAATATTCTAGGAACTGTATTTTATTATTTTTTTAAAGATCCACTGGATATATAACTGTATAAGAAGGAAAAGATCCCCGACTATGATGGAAAAGAAATAATCATCCTGATTATGTAAAGGAACCGAAGAAACCATACAAATAAATTACACTTGAAAACATTAAAAATCTCCCTTATCTGCAGATTGATTTATTATTGTAAAAAAAAAAAAAAATCTTCATCTTTATATAGAAATTGATTAGCTTAAAACAATGGATGCGTTTCAGAAGATATGGATTTTAAACGAACAATGATTAAAGAATATATTTTAAAACTTTTAATTTAACTATTTTAAAACTTTTTTTTTTTAACGTCGAGTTTTGATGGTGCCTTTGTTCAGATGCAATGCACATGCGCATGGGAGCTGATTCGGTTGCATTATCACAGGGGGAGTTGGAGGGAGAGATGTGTGCTTTATTTACTATGTTCTTTTATTGACTGAATATGATATGAACGTAGGGATATACTATTTGTATGATACTTCATAGGCTCAGAAAATTTTCTTTCTTGCCGTGGGGAATATGGCGGTAATGTCAAATTGATTTGCATTACACAAGTGTTTACGGATTGTTTGTTTGGAGTTTGCTTCGGAAATAGTACTGTAATTCACTGGGGGAAAAAAACTTTTAAAATAAAATATTTAAAAGACTGTTTCATACGCACCCCTTCTTATGTAATAAAGAAGCTTATTTTACTAACTAACCGCCACTGGCGACCAGTTTGGTCGCCCTTAAATGTATGTTAAGCATTGTAACAAATTATTTTTATTCATAATTTATTTTTTTTCCTTAATCCTTCGCCAAACCGGAAAAATCTAATAGACAAATCAAGAACTTTTGCGATCGTGGTGGCATTTCGCATATTTTTTGTTGTTATGTATTTCATCTTTCTTGACAAAAACCGCTTAACCCACTTTATAATAAATTAATCATTGTGTGTGTGTTTTTAATATAAAATAAACTGTTTCATAATAAAATAAAAGTATATGCTGTTTTAGTAATCTCTAATAGGTACCTGAAAATGGAATTTTCTCGCCAAAATGGCGCAAAACAAAAATTCCGCCAACCCTGGTGCGTCCGTGACAGCTGTTCCAATTTAAAATACATGACGTTCACATTTTTCTTTAAAATAGAAAATAGATAAATAAGAAATATTATCATAAATCAAAACATTTGATTTCAAAATTAAAATATCGTTTCTAATTAATACACACGAAAAATAAAAGCTGACAATTTGTTTCGAAATTTGATCCATTAAATATTATTACATGAGTTCAACCACGGAGTTCAACTTACATCAAGAAAAGATCCGAAGGAAGTTGAGTTGTATGGAACAGAATTATGGTAAACTTTGACTGTCTCACTGGTGCTGATTATTTTTTTTTACACCAGGCAGCGGTCCAAAAATTCATGGTTTAATATTTTAAACGTTCACAACGAATGAATCTTATTTTTTTGTTGTTGTTTACTTTCATGGATAGAGAATTTGAACAGCGAACCTAATTGAAACTGAAGTTATTGCAGAATGTATACATAATTGAACGTAAGTCATCTCTCAAATATTAATTTATTTTGAACGATCTTTCTAAAAATGTAACTTTTATGCAGTTTTATTAGAAAAAATAATTTTGAATAAAAATGGCTGCCTGGCATATGAAACAGTGAAGCGGCATCCCGGAACTGTTGAGGACAGTCACATGACATACGGTTTTATTATAGAGATATTGTTACTGTAATTTTTTCCGTCAAGTTTTGACGGGTTCCATCTAGTTATTTTAAAACTCATAAACAAGAACGAAAAATCATGCGTCAAGCATAGATTACGTAACACTTTCCAACGCTTTCAAAATAATTTTACAAATCATTATCGTTTAATAAGCTGAAAATAAAATCTAAGTAAACAATTTGGAAAACGCATAACATATTTAAAAACATAATTTCAGGAATTTCCAACATATACACTATTCGGGAAAATATTCGAATGCTTTTATTCAGCCCTGTATATGATCTATAGATTTGTATATATATTACATAGGATGCTAAATTTTAGTTCAGTTAGGAAACGCGTAGCACCGTTTAAAATTCTCTTTCTGGAGTTTCTGTCAATAAACGGAAATATGTTTGCGAACTTTTGTGCTGCCCTGTATATGATCTACAGAATTCATACACACCAAGTAATAGACAAAAGTGAGTTAAATTTAAAATCGCGTTCAGCAACTTAAAACGCACTTCCAATAATTATTGTTAACAGACAGTAGACAATTCTTTCGTGTGTCCCTGTAAATGAACGATGACTGCTATACACACAATATTCTGTAGTAAGTCTCTTCTAATGCACCTTAGTGATATATATAAATTTCAATGCGTTTAAAATAGTGAAACATTATTTAATTAAACCACAAACGATTTTTCTCCATAGACGTAATGTAACGGAATTCTTTTGACTGTCCTTGTAAAGTAACTATAAGTGCTATGCACACCCTATTCCATATTAAGCTTCTTGTAATGCACCTTAGAGATATATATCAATTACAATGTGTTTGAAATTGTGTAACATCATTAAAATAAACCACAAATGATTTTCCTCATAGACCGTAATTTAACGGAATTCTTTTGAGTGTCCCTGTAAAAAAAACTATAAGTGCTACACACTTCAGTTGAAATAGGGAATATGCTATAGATAACGACAATAACATATATAACTTGCAGGGCAATCCGAGCATAATTACGGGAGTTAGAGCACGGACAGACGGCAGACGGCGAGACAAACCGAAGTCATAAACACTTTTCAACTAGGTTGGAAAGTGTTAAAAATGCGTAAATTGCGATACAGTTTTCAAACAAATTGGGATGCAGTTTTCAAACAAATTGGGATACAGTTTTCAAACAAATTACATTTGAAATAATGTATGGAATTTATTGTACCAATACTGCTATATAAACGTTTTTCTGTGAACCAGGGTGTATGACGGTATATAGACTTTTTCACAGTTTACTGCATAAGCAGTAAAAACGCATATTTGCATTGTGCGTGAGCTTTTTCAGGGATCAGTGGGCAATGTTATAAAATATCTTTTCAATCCCACTAACTCTATGCAACGAAAGAAGAACTTTAAAACCATTGAATATAAAATAGCAACATAAAAAATAATTTTTATATAATTCATTTATAATATAAGCAAATATTTCGTTGAATAACGTAACATGCAAGCATAATGCCCATAAACAGAGTTTCCTGTTTAAAAGACGAAAACTAGCCGTCACCAATGTATTAAAAGTTTATAAAAACTCTTATAGAGGTTTGATGAAATGTTTTTTAAAATACTGCTTCTACAAGATCTAAAATTATTGTTCTGTACCACTTTTATATGTTAAAATTGTTGACATTGTCTTAGTTTTTATAATACTAGGGGGCTCTGCCCCCTACGAGCTACGCTCGCCAACCCCCGTTCTGACACCACAAACTGTAAAAACAGTCTGATTTGATCAACCTTAAAACGATTGCGGAAGATTAAATTATAATTAAACGACCTGCTGTAATCGGCTGCTATAATCGGCCTTGTGTAGTCGGCTGCTCGCTGTAATATCTGCTATAATCGGGTTTCCATTCATTTTCCTTTGACCAAGGGATTTTAAAGCCGAATCAACTGCTGCCGAGACAGCTAACAACTGTTGATAAAATGAGGTTAATTAAACATTTGAAAATCAACTCGTGCAAAATGGTTAAGTAAGCAATGTCATGGCATCGGGAAATTTTATAACGATGCTATAGAAAATTGGGTATTACTCCATTATCCCGACTACTACTTTCTATAAAAGAAAAGAACTGTCGCCAAAATATAGGATTTAAATCCAAAAGTGCCTATCTGTGGCGTCGCATTCAATTGATACCACATGCGTTACGCGTGGTAGTTATGTCATCGAGTGATCTTTAATTCAACGTTGATCTGTATTTTTCATTATATTTTACCAATTTATTAGTTATTTCGTTGATTTAAACGTAATTATTAAACGTAAAAATACGGCTTTTAATTGAAGGGAAATATTATTAATTACGCTGTTTTAAAATTTGCAATAATAGATAAAATATTTTGTCGAAATAAATTAATCTTACTCTACTTAATGCTTTGAAAACGCGGAATAATTTAATTATTTATCTTTTTAATATTCACGCGCAAGTATATTTTTTATTCCGTTATTTTCTACATTTATTGCTTTTAACACGTGATCATTTAATTATTATTTTAAAGTTTTATTTCTGTTTTTAATAGTCACGTGTTAATACCTTTCTTAATTGAAAGGGAATATTATTACGTGCGCTATTTTACAAATTGGCAACGATTCAAATAATGGAATTTATGAAATATGAAATAAATCTTCGTCAAAATAATGAAAATTTTGAATAAAAAATTGAAATATAACCTCAAAAAATGAGTAAAATTGAAAAAATAATTGCAGTCTGCACACCACAACCTTGTCAACTATATCCTTACAAATTATTGTTAAATTCCTGTGCATAATTTTCGTTTCTATAAAACTTTTATAAGAAAATTATTTTGACCAACTTTAATAATAAATATCTCTTAAAATAATTCTTCGATTTAAAAACTGTTTGCTTCAGCGTATTTATCGAACATTTCTTTATAAAACTACCAATTTTTAAATTTTTATATGCAATAGTTTTCTGGATATTAGTCCAGAAAGGCTTCAAGGCACAAAATCTTAATTGACAGCGGCGGCCGCGGCGGTGGTTACTTTTTTTTTAATATAGAGAGATACTTTTGTGTCCTGCTATCCTTTCTTATTAATGTAAAAATCTTAATTCATTAATGTATTATGTTACTAAGTATACTCCATATAAAATTATAAAGATTTATTGGATAATATGAGAAATAAATGATTCTATTTATGTACGCATAATTTTAGAGGTTTTTCTTCTAAGAAAAATTATATAAAACTGAAATCAATTTCGACAAAATAATTCTATTTTCAAAATCTTCAAATATTTGACTGCCAACAGAATTTACGATTAAATTGATTTAGAAATAAATAAATAGTTTTATTTATATACATTCTAAACTTTTATTCAAAAATTCTAGTAAAATATTGGCAATTGGGAATTAAAATTAATTAATATGAATAATATATATAAACTCCCTTAAAAATGTTTAATAAAAGAGAAAAAAAAATCAACAAATTTCGGATATAGGAAAGTGACAACGGGTTTTATCTATGTTTTAGAAAAATATTTTCAAAACATTTCTTTGAATCTTTTTCTTGAATAACAAAATATTTATATTGGAATCTGAAAATCCTAAGCCTATATTTTTCGTTCGAAATAGCAATGTTGCATTTTCATGTATTATAAAAATCCCTTGATCATGTGAAACTTTATATATTTTAAAAACTCCATATACCGTGCATCATAAATCTTCTTTCAAATAGAATTCCGACAACACTGGTCATTTTATTTTGCATAAATGGTTTAAGAAAAGAAAATAATAAAATAACAGAAACCATTTAAAAAAATAAAAACTCCATATCAAAATGCCTTGATACCTTTGGACAATTTTTTTTTGCATGTACGTATTTCAATATTTTATTGACATGTTATAAAAGTTCTTATGAATACAAATGGTTTAATCAAGCAAATTTACAAGTTTTGTAGAATTATTTGAATAATATATATATATTTGTTTTATTATTGAAATTTTAAAAATAATTATTTTGTACAATGTTGAACATTTTCAATCATTTTTTGTTGCATACTTTACGTAAATGTCTATTCTAGAACTGTAAGGATATTTTTTAAATGTTAATTAATTTAAGTAAATAATAAATAAATTTACATTTCATGATATATGTAAAACAAAATACACTAAAAACATTTATTTAATTGGTTTTGTGTTAAGTATAAACTATTTATATTACTGAAAGTCCAATCCTTAGTTTTATAAAATGCACCACAAAAATCACCCAAAAACTAGACAGTGAATTGAAAATTATTTGTCTTTTCGTCACTTACAAAACACGGATGTAATGGGGAAACAATAACCGAGAAACATGTATTTAAAAATTCGATACTATGGATCATTTAAAAGGAAATGGATTGAGTAAAGAGCCCTTTTTTAAGATATTTTTAATAATCAGATCATTACAACGTAGAATATACTACTGGTGTCTAAATTCAATATAAATGAAACGTTTGTCAATTTTCCCAAAAAGCAGTACATCGAGTTGCATTAATTTAAAATATAATTAATAAAAACTTTATTTGGATATTCATATTGAGGACCGGTTGCGAAGTAAAGTATCGATGCGCTAAAATAATGTCTGAACGGATAAAGCTAGAGTTATGGGACAATGTGAATAACGAATATATGCTGTAGAATAACGATTATACGCTATCGTATGAAAGTGTATCATATAAAAGTTTTCTAATAACTTTTATTACTATCAGCAAATATGAATACTTTTGGGATATGCGAAAAAAATTATAGATAATTATGCGACAAACACACCCCAAAAATATAAATGTCAAACTTATAACCTCAGCTCCAGTGCACAAGATCAAAGTCATATCAAATTTAAGCACTTTCATATCAAAATGTATACATTTTCTTTCGTTTTAACATATTTTTCTGCATGATATAATCAAATGTCACCTAACACTTTAGATTTTAGACGTTTTGTCAAAACGTCTAGAGCAATACCCGATGCATTTTTCCGGAGCTTCAAATACATAAATCAAATGTTTGATATCATATTTTTAGCTAAGGTTTGATCAATAAAACAATTAAGGTACCATAAACTTATTCAATAACAAATAATTCTTTCGGTCACCGTGAAAAATTAAATTCTCGAAATGACATGTAACTGTAGCACATCACTATGTGGATTTTGGGCAATTTTTTTATACATTTGTGTAAAATAGTCTGTATATCCATGGATATATAAATGTTTTAATAAAATATTCCAAACATTTCTACATTTTGTTTAGTTTGTATGGCATAGGGTTTTCAACCAAATTTAACGGTATATCTGGAGGCACGGCAGTGCCTCCGCCAAGTCGAGAGAGGACAGCCGTAAGCATACTTTTCTGGAAGCAACTCAGGGCACTTTTGACCCCCCCATATCTCCGCGCTGGAGTATCCCAAAAATTTTAAACTTCAATTATAGAGAGTATTTGGCCCACAGGACCAAAATTTAAAATTACAACTTTCTGTCTTTTCTAGTTCAGGCGATATATGAACTCAAACATTCGATTTTTTGTCACTTCTTACTCACTCGTTCACGCGTCATCAAAAAGATTGGGTAGATCCCGTAGCCCCAGAAACTTGACATTTGGAAAAAAGGTAGTGTTTAGGATACAAAGAAAGGAAAAATTATAAAATCCAGAAAATTCGAAAAAAAAACATTCGAAAATTCAACAAATTCCATCAAAATTGAAAATTGAAAATAATACGATCTTGTAGTCTTGGAAACTTAAGATTTGGTGTGAAGGTAGTGTTTAACATCCAGAAAAAGAAAACATCAAAAACACCAAAAAAATCGAAAGCAAAATTGAAAAAATCGAAGAAATTGAAAAAAAACGAAAATTTGAAGACAATCCGATTTTGTTGCGCTAGAAAATTCAAATTAGGAATAAAGGTAGTATTTAGGATACAGAAAAAGAAAAATTAAAAAAATCCAGAAAATTCGAAAAAAAATAAAAAAATTCGAAAAAAATTGAAAAAATGAAAATAATTTGATACGATAACGCTCGTATTTATAAATTAATTTGGATGAAACTAATTGTGTGTATTAAGCTCACCAATGCCTCGACCGAGTTCGTTGGCCAGCTTGGTCCGCCATCTTGTTTCAAGATGGCGGCCACGAAAATTTTTAAAACTAAAATAAATATACAAAAAAGTTAAAAAATCAAGTTTATTTTTTAATTAGGTGTTAGGACTTGATACAAGGATTCCAGAGCATTTTTTGTTTTACCTCTATCTTAAAAATTGGCTGAGATAGAGCAGTTTGAAATTCTAGGGTGGCTGACATTTTGAAACAAAACAGCACATTACAAAAAACCAACGATAAATTTATGGTCAATAATGGTCAAGCATGTGCAATCCCGAATGAATACTCCGTGTTATTATAACTGTAACTTTGACTTCGAAATTTTGATACGTTGCATTTTCTATTTGTTGATATTTTTGAACTATGATTTACGCTAAGTGAAATGTTGTTATTGAAGAGGGATTTTCCATGTAAATCCGAAACGTCCAATTTTAATATGTTTTTAATGTTTTATGAAAGTGTATTGTAATGTCTGTAATTTTAATGATTTTAATATAAATTTATAAGTTTTAGTGAACGCGATTTCTCGCAAATTACTTTCTTTCATTGTTGTAATCATTTTCCCAATCATACGCATAAAACTATATATTCATATCCATTAGCGCCAAATTCTCGCCAAACTTGGCGACAATTGGTGAAATCTCGCCAAATTTGGTTTTTAATGTTTTATGAAAGTGTATTGTAATGTCTGTAATTTTAATGATTTTAATATAAATTTATAAGTTTTAGTGAACGCGATTTCTCGCAAATTATTTTCTTTCATTGTTGTAATCATTTTCCCAATCATACGCATAAAACTATATATTCATATCCATTAGCGCCAAATTTTCGCCAAACTTGGCGACAATTGGCGAAATCTCGCCAAATTTGGCGACAAAAATAAGTCTTCATAAATGAAGCCAACTTGGCTATAGCTCAATAATTTGGCGAATTTCTTATTCAAATTCAGTGTAAACGAATCTTTTGTAAACGGTTTCTTTGCATTTTAACTTGCTGTTTTCGAGTAACATTAGCTAAAATTTTAAAACGAAGATATAGGAAAGCTACCTTTTCCTGCCGGTACAGGCCGGAGGACTTTTTTATGAGTTGTCGGATGCAATCTATGTTTTGCATTAAATAAAGTAAAACATTGAAAAACAAATCCCACAGGATGGGGATAGTTTTTTTTAGATCTGGAGGCACTGCCGTGCCTCCGCCAAGTCGAGAGAGGACAGCCGTAAGCATACTTTTCTGGAAGCAACTCAGGGCACTTTTGACCCCCTCATATCTCCGCGCTGGAGTATCCCAAAAATTTGAAACTTCCTTTTTCTAGAGTATTTGGCACATAGGACCGACCAAAATTTAAAATTAAAACTTTCTATTTTTTCTAGTTCAGACGATATATGAACTCAAACATTCGATTTTTTGTCACTCACTCACTCGTTCACGCGTCATCAAAAAGATTAGGTAGATCCCGTAGCACTAGAAACTTGACATTTGGAAAAAAGGTAGTGTCTAGGATACAAAGAAAGGAAAAATTATAAAATCCGGAAAATTCGAAAAAAAAAACATTCGAAAATTCAACAAATTCCATCAAAATTGAAAATTGAAAATAATACGATCTTGTAGTCTTAGGAACTTAAGATTCGGTGTGAAGGTAGTGTTTATCATCCAGAAAAAGAAAACATCAAAAACACCAAAAAATCGAAAGCAAAATTGAAAAAATCGAAAATCGAAAAAAATCGAAAAATTTCAAATAATCCGATTTTGTTGCGCTAGAAACTTGGAATTCGGAATAAAGGTAGTATTTAGGATGCAAAATAAGGAAAAATTAAAAATTCCGGAAAATTCGAAAAAAAAATTCAAAAATTCGAAAAATTCGAAAAAAATTGGAAAAATTAAAATAATTTGATCTTTTAGCCTTAGAAACTTAAAATTCGCAGTAAAGATAATGTTTAGGATTCAGAATAAGTTAAAATAAAAAACCAAATAAAATTCGAAAATAAAACGAAAAAATCGGAAAAATCGAAAAATAAGGAAAATTTGAAAATAATTCGATTTCATAGCGCTAGAAACTTGAAATTTGGAATAAAGGTAATATTTAAGATACTAAATAAGGAAAAATTAAAAAATATGGATAATTCAAAAATACCCGTAAATTAGTGCAGACGATATATGAACTCAAAGTTTCGATTTTTTGTCACTCACACACTCACTCACTCTCGCGTCATTAAAAAGATTGGGTATATCCCACAGCCACAGAAACTGAAAATTTGGAATAAAGCTAGCATTTCGGATACAAAGAAAGGAAAAAATATAAAATCCGGAAAATTAAAAAAAAAACATTCGAAAATTCAAAAAAATCGAACAAAATTGAAATTTGAAAATAACACGATCTTGTAGTCTTAAAAACTTAAAATTTGGTGTGAAGGTAGTGTTTAGAATTCAGAAAAAGAAAACATCAAAAACAAACAAAAAAAAATTGAAAATAAAATCGAAAAATCGAAAAAAATCGAAAAATTTCAAATAATCCAATTTTGTTGCGCTAGAAACTTGGAATTCGGAATAAAGGTAGTATTTAGGATGCAAAATAAGGAAAAATTAAAAAATTCAGAAAACTCGAAAAAAAATCAAAAATTTGAAAAATTCGAAAAAATTTGAAAAAAAATTAAATAATTTGATCTTTTGGCCTTAGAAACTTAAAATGCGCGGTAAAGATAGTGCTTAGGATTCAGAAAAAGTTAAAATAAAAACGCAATAAAATTCGAAAATAAAATAAAAAAAATCGAAAAAGATCGGAAATTTTAAAATAATTCGATTTTGTAGCTCTAGAAACTTAAAATTTGTAATAAAGGATACAAAATAAGAAAAAATTATAAAATCCAGAAAATTATAAAAAAAAAAATGCGAAAAAATCAAAAATTGAAAATATTTTTATCTTGTAGTCTTAGAAACTTAAAACTTGGTGTAAAGGTAGTATTTACTATTCAATAAAAGGAACAATTAAAAAATTCGAAAATAAAATCGAAAAATCGAAATATGTTTAAGAAATCGAAAATTCGAAAACAATTTGATTTTGTACTGCTAGAAACATTAGTTATAAGATAATTGTCCTATTAGCTAGTGCAACGCCCCTAATTGTTTTATGTTATTTCCCCCGGATTATGGTTTTCTTTTCTTTCGTTTACGAATTTCGTTATAGAAAAGTTCCGCTATAGACTGGCTACGATATAGGCGATTTCTTTATAGACAGGTTTGTTTTCTTTCACATGTTGTACTCTATTTACTTCACATATGAAATATGGATTGTTAAATGATGTTAGCCCCACAAAAATTTTCACAGCTCCCCCTACCCTCCCGACATTACTGGCTGGTTATGGCTTGATAGTCCTTTCTAAATAAAATCATGGTGACTCTAAGATTCACTTGATTTATCTCTAAATTGAACCTAAATGATCCTAAGAAGACTGATCAAAGAATTACTATATTGGCATGACAATCAGGTAACATAGAATTAAAATCGAAAAATCAATAAATTCATAAAAAGTCGAAAATTTGAAAATAATTCGATTTTGTAGTCCTAGAAGATTGACATTTGGCAGAAAGGCAGGGTTTTGTACACAAAGTAAGGAAAAATTAAAAAATCCGTAAATAATAAAAAAAAAGGTCTAAAAAAAACGAAAAAAAAAACCATCGAAAAAAGGAATATAGTTTGATTTATTGGAAATTTCCGGAAATTTTAATTTTGGCTATCTTTTTATACTAAAAAGTTCTTTTATGTTAAATATCAAGTATCTAGGGCTGCGAGTTATATCTCAGATGCATAGCGCTTATCCTGGAAGCAATTGAGAGTACTTTTGGCACTCCCCCTCCCATAATTTAGTGCTGGCCCTTGCCTAGGAACCTGAAATCTCTTTTTATCTACAGTACTTTTCAAACGAAACTAAAGCTTCAATTTTTTGATACCTGTAAATAATAGGGACAGAGTGTGGGCTTAGCGAAAATCAGTAGATGATCTCCAAAAAGAACCCAAAATCAAGAAAAGGAGGGTTACTTACAAAAAGAAGTGAAATCTCATCAAAAAGTCACCTGTAAAAAATGCAGCCAAGTCCCGTAACTCATTTACCGTAAAAAGTACTGAGATCGTATAAAGCCAAGTTTAACTATCTTATTAACTCTAAAATTTTCATTCACAAAATCACTCCTAGTCTCTACATCTTTAGTTAATTATTATTTTGTGACTTGGCAATTACGCAGCACAGGGAAGTTATTACACCTTACTATGTTATGGGATGGGATGGGATAATTTAACTAAAGCAAATTATATACGCACAGGGAAGTTATTACACCTTAATATGTTATAGTATTATTTGATTAAGACTAACTATATACATCACATTCTCGTGCTAAGTAATTGCCAAGTCACAAAATAATAATTAACTAAAGATGTAGAGACTAGGAGTGATTTTGTGAATGAAAATTTTAGAGTTAATAAGATAGTTAAACTTGGCTTTATACGATCTCAGTACTTTTTACGGTAAATGAGTTACGGGACTTGGCTGCATTTTTTACAGGTGACTTTTTGATGAGATTTAGAAAACTTACTGCAACTAACTGGCGCATACGCTAACAATAGAAGTACATTGCAAAATTTAGCAGTCAACTATATAGGACAATTTATATAAAAAAGCCAGTGGAATATAGTCAAAATTAAAAGATATCGCTGGTATAATAAGCTAAAATGTAACTGTTTCCTAAAAGTAGCTAGATAATAAGGGCTTTTCAACATATTACAATTTTTAATCTTTATTTTTTCCAATTTTATTTTTACTGGTGGTTTTATTTTTGGAAAACCATCAAAACGAGCCCATCATTACAAAATAAGAATTATCAAAATCGAAGCACCCGTACCAAAGCTACGTGTTGTCATCCCTTAAATACAAACTCCTTTACTGAATGTCAGTTAATATAAAAATACAGTTTGTGCAATTTGTGAAAGTAACCTTCTCATCTGGCTAGTTTTCTAAGTTCAGCTCAAATTAGGATACTATATCATTTATTTTATAAATTTATCCTTTACTTTTCATTTTATCTG
The DNA here is from genome assembly GCA_963931845.1 of Maratus michaelseni. Lineage (NCBI taxonomy): Eukaryota > Metazoa > Arthropoda > Arachnida > Araneae > Salticidae > Maratus > Maratus michaelseni. The sequence continues at coordinate 428,780,795 of OZ007592.1, forward strand.
TTACAACTTTTATTTCTAAACGCTTTCGAAGTTCAGTGAATAAATGCGAATTTTTTTCGTCTTGGACAGTTAAAGAAGATACCATTCATTTTTCTACTTCTTTGAGAATTTCCTGGGAGGATAGAGCAGGTAATTTACTGTCCGACACTCCTTATTCATCATCAGAAATTGATTCATTGCTTAAATATGTAAAGGTTATTTGAATAATAATAAAAAAAATCTTAAAAAGATTAAATTAAAATTAAGGCCAAACTACCAGTTAAGAACGGATTTGTTTCCATTTCTTCAACACATTGGTCGCTCAAGGAATGAGATCCGTGTATAATAGTCTCGTAATAGAGGTAAAATTATCATTCAGCCTATGGGATTAAATTTCATTCCATGAAAAAATGGTCATTTAGGGAGGCGTTCGCTCAATGGAGGTGGTCGCTCAAGCAAGTTTCACTGTAATTTATTTCTGATTTATTTAATAGCATGAACAAAAGTAAATGAAGTAACTTAAGTATAAAGGTAACACTAAGAAATACAAATTTTCATAATGTTTATAAATAGTAAGTACTAATAAATTTTAAAAAAACTAGATAATACTGTCTGCATAATCTATTAAATGGCTTTTTTGATATTTTTGAATTGATGGATGATGATAGGTAAGCGATTTTAAAGTATGTATACTCAAAGATACCGCATGAAAAAGTATTTATATAAGGTCGCAACTTGCGACAATATTTCTTTACTATTTTAGCTGCTACTACTTCCAGTTTTCTGGTAATTGTCTATAAAAATCACAGTTTCAACGAAAATACAAAAAATTATTCTGAATAGCACTCTTTTCGTATAGTATTACCTCTCTGTCTGAATCAGAAAATTTCTGTAATTAAATAAGTTTACAATTTAGCTACGAAAATAGTGGTAATCAAAATAAAAAATTTGTACTCCCATGGAAACCATTATTAGAAATCTCCCACAAATATTGTTGCTTGAAAAGTACAGGCTGTTTAATAAATAATATATAGTCATCTGTAACATTCCTTTTAAAATGAGACATAAAATTAATAAATTAATTAATTTAAAACTTACTGAAATATTAAAAATATATTACAATATTTTTAATTTTGTTTATAACAAATAATGTAAAAAAGATTCATATCGGTCTCTGAATAATCCATCAAATCTCTTGTTTTCAAATTTCTGAATTGATGGATGATGATAGATAAGCTATTTTAAATTATGTACACAAAGATATCGCATGAAAGCTGTTAAGCACATGACACAAGAATGACGACATAATGTACTTATGATAAATTTGTTTTGACATTAAAACATAGATTTCCTATCATTAGTTCTTTTAAAATGTAAATCTTAATGAAATTATTATTTTCATTTTAGAGCACGTAAACAGACACATATTGCATTAAGAATATGTGACATTAAAATTAGTTAATCTCTCCTTACTGATTTTAGTCAAACGTTTTATAGATTAATTAACTGTCTAACATCGAAATTATGCGACAAAATGTTTAAATAAAAATATTTTTCTCTTTGAACTAATGACTCTCTTAACCAAATGAAAGTTATAGCATTGAAAATATTCGAACTTAAAAATATTTATATCTAAAATAAAGTAAACCTAAAATAGTCTCATCACGTACAGAAACAAATAAGAACAAAAGTTCAATTTCCGTTCACATAGCAGAATAATATTACTCTATAACAAAAAAAAGAAAAAAAAAAGAAAAAAAGAAAAGAAAAGAAAGAAAATGTGTATTAATAACAATTCCTATTTTTATGGACATTATTTATTAAAAAATATAATATATGCACAGGTGGGAAATTTTACATTTTATATACTACCATTATTTTTCAACAGGAAACTTTGATTTATTTATTCAACCTTTAGTTTACTTACCTAAACATCCTAAAATTTTGCTGATTAAATAAGAAACATTTATCAGTTAAAAAATAATAGTGGTTGAAAAAAATCATAAAAATTGTAAGCTATGTAAATAAAACTATCGATGGAATCGTGCCAACAGGAATACTTTTGCGTGCTAAAATCAAGGATAATGCAAATATCATCACGAAAACAGACGAACATACTGAAATTTCAAACGTCATCGAATAGTTGCCGAAACGTCCGTTGAAGATTAAAGTGGAGACTCGAAAAGTTTTTGGTTTCTGTTTGCCTTTCTGTCTATCTGTCTTTCCCGCGATAACTGCCGCAAAAAACATGCGACTAGCTTGATATTTGGTAGGTATGTTTGTGAGCTACCGGGATTCAGCCGTAAAATTTTTGGTTAAAATTGGTTATTTTGATCGGAAAATACAGAACAGTTTCTTTTACGTCATAATGCTTTTCTATAAGAATTAAGACAATTTTAATTTTTTTTTTTTTTTTTTTTGTTAAATTTGCTAATGAAGGTATTAAATTATATCGAGTTATTGGAAATTTTATTAATAGATTTATCAGATTTTTTTTAAATTATGTATATAACTTTTAATGAAATTTTATGCATCTGTTCGAAAAATATAAACCATTTTGTTTTATCACTTTACATATCTGACAGGATACATAATTCATTTTTTTTTCCTTTTTTATCAGTTCCCTAGCAAGTTTACCCATAGCCTAAGAAAAAATCATTACAATAATCGCGATTAGGAAAGTTTCAGCAGGAAGTATGGATGAGGAAAGTAAATAGTTGCGCTAAATTTGAGCTATGTTAGTAAGATTAGAGTTTATATTGAATATGGATACTTTTAAAAGCTTCACAAAAACCACTTCATAGCGCCAATTCACTAAAATGGTCAATTGGCAGTGGACTCGATTACACATGATACGGTGGCTTAAAAGTCTCCAAATACCCAGATAACAATTTTTGATTTTTAAAACATTTTTATAACCCCAACATGTAAATGACTAGATGCTTTTTAAAGGCTTTGTCTGAAAGGTTTGCCAACATTGTAAAAGGCATTATAAAAGGTTGCTAGTTGACACAATCTGAGGTACTTTGTAAGTGTTTTAGGACAAGCATACCAAAATGTAGAAACGTAAGGGTTGTTACAGGCTTTCGTATTAAGCATTGTAACAAGAATTACAATCAAAGGTAAATAATAATGCGTTTATCATAAGCATCTATAAAGGAAATGAAAAAAAAATTGATTAATCTGTTAGTTTTAAATCTTAATTGACAAAGGCATGAGATTTTCATTAAAATAACTTGACTTATAATTTTTCTTTTGTTTCTGTAAAAAATTAAATTTTAGCCTAATATTTATATACTGAAAAAAAAAAGATTTTTATTAGCTCTTATTATATTTAAAAAGTCATATTACATAGCAAGTTACATATTTTAATTAATATACTAGATGGAACCCGTCAAAACTTGACGCAAAAAAAATACTATAACAATATCAGTAAAATAAGCTTCTTTATTATTTATGAAGGGATGCGTAAAAAACAGCCTTTCAAATATTTTATTTTATTTTTTTCCCCAGTCAAATACAGTACTATTTCCGATGCAAACTCCAAACAAACAATCCGTAAATAACTGTGTAATGCAAATCAGTTTGACATTACCACCATATTCCTCACGGCAAGAAAAAAAAATTCATGGACCTATGAAATATATACAAATACAGTGGAACTTCCCTTTAACGAAGTCCCTATTTAACGAAGTTTTCTACTTAACGAAATTTTCTCCAGAACTTTGACTTTGAACACCATTAGCATGTAAATTAATCTCCACATTACGAAAAATATATTCTATATAACGAAGTTTATTCCACTTTTGTACGTGTACATAATTCAAATTAAGCTATTGCTGTTCGAAGGATATGCAAATTTATTTCAGCGGATTCGATTGTATGAAAATGAACACATTTAAATAATTTCCATTCTGCTTGGTGCTAAATAAAACAATTTTTTTCACACTAAGAAAAACACTTGTTATCACTATTATCCCACTCCGAGACTCCAGCGCTGACAATTGGGAGAAGTCAAAATCCCCTTTTTACCTTCAATGATATAGAAGATGAGGTGTCGCAATGGTGTCAGATGCATTGAAACAAAAAATATCTATTAGAGTCAGACAGGTACCATTCTGACCTTCCATTGCTGATAGACAATTGCTTTGTACATCCAAACGAACGTGCTTCAAAATACAAATCGAAGAACATCAAAGTTATTTTTGTTCCTGCCAATACAGCTAAACTTCAATCATTAGTTTAAGGAATAATAAAAAATCTTGAAGTACATTATCGAAAAAGACAGAAAAAAGCCGATGTAGTGAAAACATTAGTTTGAGATTCTGTGTATCACAACTGATAAAAGCTTGGGCCAAAGCAAGTGTAACGATGAGACTTCGTTAAATGGAAGTTCCACTGTAGTATATTCCTACGTTCATATCATATTCAGTAAATAACAGAACATAGTAAATAAAGCACACATCTCCCCCCCCCTTCCTGTGATAATGCAACCGAATGAGCTCCTATGCGCATGTGCATTGCATCTGCCCAAAAGCAACGTCGAAATCCGACGTTAAAAAAAGTTTTAAAATGATTAAATTAAAAGTTTTAAAATGTCCTCTTTAATCATTGTTCGTTTCAAATCCATATCTTCTAAAACGCATCCATTGTTTTAAGCTAATCAATTTTTATGCAAAGATTAAGAAGTTTTTTACAGTAATAAATCTATCTGCAGATGAGGGAGATTTTTAATGTTTTCAAGTGTAATTTATTTGTATGGTTTCTTCGGTTCCTTGACATAATCAGGATGATTATCCCTTTTCCATCACAGTCGGGGATATTTTTCCTCTTATACAGTCGGCAAATGTAAAAAAAAAAAAAAAAAAAATGCAATTCCTAGCATCTCCTGATATCTGATGGAACATATTCATCGACGAATTCAACATATCAATTTTATGTTCAACATAAACTAAAAATAGTCCTTTTTTTCTTTTTTTTTCCCCTGACAGATTTTTGTTTAGCGCCAAAATGTTCTATCTTATGGATAATCTGATCTTATGATTTATCAGTTTTTTTTTCTTTTTTAAATTATTATTCACTTTTTATGATGGTTAGGGAAATCTATTTTCAATTGTGGCAACTTTCCCTGGGGCTATTTTACATTATTGAAGTAAACTGGTGGTCATTGATAAGATAGAATTGAAAAACTTTTCATGCTTGAAAATTATTTAAAAAGTCGTTAAATTAATCGGCTGTTTTCAAATAAATTTCAATCGAAAGCTAATTTTTTTTCTAATTGATGATGTAAGAATTGAAATTGTAAAATGTAGTAAAAAATAGAAATTTGTAGTATTTCGAAGTGATATAAGCGCGATGAAAGCTAAAGCGATAGCGCCTTTGTTGTCACAACTGTTGTACATTTCTAAAAATTGCAACTGTATTTTGGCTGGCGTCCAAAAGTGGAAAAACATTTTTTGACATCGAAAGAGAAATTCACAGTGAAAGAAATTGGACTTTGCGCTAATAAGGAATTGTTAAATGAACTTATAATAAATCTACCAAAATAATTCCTATGAAATATTAGTCTTACATTGTTTATTCTAGCTAAAAATACAATCATTATTTCAAGATTTTTTTCTGCCATAACACTATTTTTAATAACTTTAAATTTCCTGAAATCCTTTACTTTTGTGATTTATTAAAAAAGGAAATCTTCTATCCTATAATTTAAAAAAAGCAATTGGTAACATGTAATCAAGGTATGCAATCAAGATGAAGAAATCAATGACGGCTCCAATTCTAATCTTTATAATTATGAATGCAAAAATCAGTAAAATTATGTCATGTTAACACAATCATATACATTTTTCTCTTTAGTTTTATCAATGTTAAAATGCACTTCAAGCTAAGCATAACGTCATTTTCACCGGCGCAAACTTTTCCCACGTACTTCATATACCTTACATTAATGCTTAAACATCACCATGCACACAAATATAAATATATTTTGTATTTAATTGTAATGAAAAAATGGCATCAACAAAGTTATAATGCATAATGATAAAATAAACCCAATGGACAATATTCCCGTGACGTCACAATAAATATGAATTTTTATTCGCTTATAAAACATGCGGATAAGTATTTTTACCGAAATTTAACTTGCAAATTAACAAATTCGGCCTTAAAACCGCGTGCTTTTAATATTTATTATTTCTCTTTTATTCAACCACAGAGTTTAGAGAATAAACTGTGTGCTTCGCAACAGTAGGCGTTACCCGATTAAGACGTCATTAGCAGAAGTAAAAGTTTAATTGAAAATTACGGTTAATTAATTAAATTTTCGAACAAACGAATGCACGATAACAAATCTGTGTCCAAATATCTTTCATTTAAAAAAAGAATGATGTAATTTGATGCAGTAGTTTGTTCTCACGGATTGTCGAAAGAAATCGCTTAGCGTTTTAAATATATAGATTGTTTTTTTTTTTCCTTTAAAGTATTTGCTTTTTTTTTTTTAATACATAGCTTTTTTTCTAAGTAATTGCTAAAATTTTAATTTATTTTATTTTTTAAGTTCTACTGATTGAATTTTGCCTTTGTTTTTGTAGGAAACTAAATTTTAGCCTATTATTTATATACTGAAAAAAAGGAAAATAATGCTATTTATTAGCCTACATTATATTTAAGAAGTCATCTTACATTTAGCAAGTTACATATTTTAATTAATGTATTTTTTTTTCTTTTAAAGTAATTGCTAAAATTTGAATATATTTTATTTTTTAAGTTTTACTGAGAGTTTCTTTTGTTTGTGTGGGAAACTAAATTTTAGTTTAATATTTATATGCTGAAAAAAATAATAATAATAATGATTTTTATTAGCCCATATTATATTTAAGAAGTCATATTACATTTAGCCAGTTACATATTTTAATAAATATATATATATTTTTTTTTCCTTTAAAGTAATTGCTAAAATTTGAATATATATTTTAAATTTTACTAAGTGGGCTTTTCTTTTGTTTCTGTGGGAAATTAAATTTTAGTCTAATATTTATATACTGAAAAAAATAGAATAATGATTTTATTAGCCTACATTATATTTAAGAATTCATATTACATTTAGCAAATTACATATTTTAATAATTATATCGTTCTCTTTTAGTAATTGCTAAAATTTGAATGTATTTTATTTTTTATATTTTAATTAATATATTGCTTTTTTCCTTTAAAGTAAATGCTAAAATTTGAATATATTTCATTTTTTTAAGTTTTATTGAGTGTTGAACATTGTACGAGGGGGGGGGGGGGAGGGATTATTATTTTTTTAATCTTGTTGTGGACAGTTTTTCTTCATATTTTTAAAATTAACCAAAGTACTTATTGATGATGTGTCTCACTTTGAGAATATTGCAATAGGACGGATAATTTGTGTGCATAAACTGTTTATTTAATGCAAATGTTTCTATTTTATTCAAATCAGACAAGTTATTTCAGAGTTTATGTAATTTCTGATTCTAAAAAAAGAATTATTATTCTGACCTGTGATGACTGACATATTCTGAAACATCAAATTCCTTGGAGTTGGGGGAGATAGCACCCTTATTTGTACCGATTCTGTCCAAATATATATCTTACTATATATGTGTGTATAATATATATATATATATATACTAGATGGAACCCGTCAAAATTTGACGGCAAACAACTTGATAGTACCATAAAAATAAAATTTATAGTTGCTTTAACTTGACAAATTTCATAGTGGGGAGCATAATATGATTAAGCGGTCACTGACCTTTCCATTGATATATCACATGAGGGGTGTGTGCAAAGTTTAGAAAAGTACCCCCTTGGGGGGGTCAAAATGGGGGATGGACATGGGAGATGCATAATATGATTAAGTGGTCACAGACCTTTCCAATGATATATAACATAAGGGTTGTGTGCAAAATTTATAAAGTACCCTTTGGGGGGGGGGACAAAGTGGGGAGATGGACATCGGAGATGCATAATATGATTAAGCAGTTACAGACCTTTCCAACAATATATAACATGAGGGGTGTGAACAAAATTTAGAAAAGTATCCTTTGGGGTGGTGGGGGGGCAAAGTGGGGAGATGGACATTGGAGATGCATAATATGATTAAGTGGTCACAGACCTTTCCAATGATATATAACATGAGGGTTGTGTGCAAAATTTATAAAGTACCCCTTGGGGGGGGGCAAAGTGGGGAGATGGACATCGGAGATGCATAATATGATTAAGCAGTCACAGACCTTTCCAACAATATATAACATGAGGGGTGTGAACAAAATTTAGAAAAGTATCCTTTGGGGGGGGGTGGGGGGGCAAAGTGGGGAGATGGACATTGGAGATGCATAATATGATTAAGTGGTCACAGACCTTTCCAATGATATATAACATGAGGGTTGTGTGCAAAATTTATAAAGTACCCCTTGGGGGGGGGGCAAAGTGGGGAGATGGACATCGGAGATGCATAATATGATTAAGCAGTTACAGACCTTTCCAACAATATATAACATGAGGAGTGTGAACAAAATTTAGAAAAGTATCCTTTGGGGGGGTGGGGGGGCAAAGTGGGGAGATGGACATTGGAGATGCATAATATGATTAAGTGGTCACAGACCTTTCCAATGATATATAACATGAGGGTTGTGTGCAAAATTTATAAAGTACCCTTTGGGGGGGGGGACAAAGTGGGGAGATGGACATCAGAGATGCATAATATGATTATGCAGTCACAGACCTTTCCAATGATATATAACATGAGGGTTGTGTGCAAAATTTATAAAGTACCCTTTGGGGGGGGGGGGGGCAAAGTGGGGAGATGGGCATCGGAGATGCATAATATGATTAAGCAGTCACAGACCTTTCAAACAATATATGACATGAGGGGTGTCAACAAAATTTAGAAAAGTATCCCTTGGGGGGGGAGGGGCAAAGTGGGGAGATGGACATTGGAGATGCATAATATGATTAAGTGGTCACAGACCTTTCCAACAATATATGACATGAGGGGTGTCAACAAAATTTATAAAAGTGCAAAATTTATAAAGTACCCTTTGGGGGGGGGGGGGGGCAAAGCGGGGAGATGGACATCGGAGATGCATAATATGATTAAGCAGTCACAGACCTTTCCAGCAATATATGGCATGAGGGGTGTCAACAAAATTTATAAAAGTGCCTCCCTTAGGGGGGGGGAGGGGGGTGGCGGGATGGACCCCGGAGATGCGTAACATGAATAAGCGGTCAAAGACTTTTCCAGCGATATATCACATGAGAGGTGTCTGCAAAATTTAGAAAAGTGTCCCACTTGGGGGGGGGGGAGTGGGGGGATAGACCCGAGATGCATATCATGAAAAAGAGGTCACAGGCGTTTCAACTTGCAACTTTTTTCTCGAAGGCATTTGACAATATTAAATTTATTTTACTCAAGACAATTTAACGATTTTCTTAATTTTTTTGCGTAATTCGTCAAATGTTCATGGAAAAAATCATGAAATTCGCTAATCAATAGTTGATAAATTATAAAATTCAACAATCGATAGCAGTAAAATTAGTCAATCGATAATGGAAAAATCACAAAATTCATCAAATGGTCTCCCGTAAAAAAATTGTCCTGCACACTGATGATATGATCAAAAGGATTTTGAAGTATAGGACAAAATTAACACTTGCCAAACAGCGAGTAATGCTGAAAATTTGGCAATGGACTTTATTGCCACCACTGGTCAAACATAATAGTCACACTCACCAATTGCGATGATTGAATGGAAAAAGATTTTTTTCTCTGCTGTCGCTCGACAAATTTCGAAACCATTTGGCAAATTTCACGATTTTTTCCCCGAAATTGACGGATTATGATTTTTTTTCTCGAAGCCATTCGACGATATTCGAAAACTTTTCCCCCCGAAACCAGTTGATGAATTTTGCGATTTTTCCACTGTCGATTAATGAATTTTGCGATTTTTCCGCTATCGATTGACGAATTTCGCAATTTATCAACTATCGATTAATGAATTTCATGATTTTATCCATGAACGAACAAATTGCGCACTTTCTTTCCGCTAATGTTTGACACATTTCGCCCTTTACAATTCAGCCAATGAGTTGAACGTTGTTTCTTTCCAGAAATGTCAAGAATGAAACAATGATTCTTTAGGATGAATTTCCTTCGTTCGATGCCACATGGAAGAACGTGTGCAATGCAGCAACGGGGCGTCACAGACTTTTTAGGGCACCTGCAGACTAAAAACATCTAACCAATTTTCGCGGGGGGGGGGGGGAAATCACAGATTTCGTCAAATGATTGAGGAAAAAACACTAAATTCATCAAAGGATCATGGGGAAACATGACTTTCGTTAAAAGACAACAGAAAAAACATTAATTATGCAAAAGGATCGTGAAAGATAAGCAAATTTTGTCAAAGAATCGCAAAAAAGGAAAGTTCACCAAAAGATCACGCTTTTTTACTAAATTTCGTCTAAAAATTGCGGAATAAAATGTATTTTATCAAAGAATCGCTGGAAAATGCGAATTTCGTTAAGGATCACGAGAAAAATGCGAATTTCTTCAAAGGATCGCTGAAAAAACACGAATTTTGTCAAACAGAAAAAACATTAATTATGCAAAAGGATCGTGAAAGATAAGCAAATTTTGTCAAAGAATCGCAAAAAAGGAAAGTTCACCAAAAGATCACGCTTTTTTACTAAATTTCGTCTAAAAAATGCGGAATAAAATGTATTTTATCAAAGAATCGCTGGAAAATGCGAATTTCGTTAAGGATCACGAGAAAAATGCGAAATTCTTCAAAGGATCGCTGAAAAAAACACGAATTTCGTCAAAGAATTGCTGAAAAAACATGAATCTCGCCCAATAATAGAAAAATCATGGTTCATAATCATTATATCTAGTAGTATATGTAAATACAGTTTGTGATATAAGACAAAATTAACACTCACCAATCGGCGAGTAATACTGAAAATTGGTAATTGATGTTATTGCCAGTACTGGCTAAACTTAATAGTCACACTCGCCAACTGCGATGATTGAATGTAAAATGAAATTTTTTTCCCGCTGTCACTCAAAGAATTTTGAAACCATTTGGTGAAGTTTTTCCCGAAACCATTTTGTGAATTTCCCGATTTTTTCTTCAAAATCATTTTTCAACAATATTCGACCCAATACGCATGCATCAAAAAAATCACCAGCCAATGAGGTGAGGGTCTATTACTGTCTCTAGAAACGTGTTTGGGATCATCTCCTGTTTTTTTTTTCTTGCACATTGCATTAAACCTAGGAAGGTATTTATATAGAACTCACTGTGGAGTGTTTAGAAGGTATTTATTTTATTTATTATAATTTGTATGTATACTTAGGTGTCCATTCCGGATTTACTGTTTAAAAATGAATTTAAGCTCATTTAACATTCGCGAAATCAATCCGATGGAAATTGTGTTTTTAGATCTCTATCATTTTGTATATATAGTACAGAAAATAATTATTCAAACGTACGTAAAAATATCGTAGAACACGTAATACAAAATTGGACCACTTATAGTCCGTTTATTATCAGGGATGAATCTTATGGTGTTCCGATTGCTAATGAAAACGATTATGTAAATATATGGTTCTTCATAGAAGTATGTGCTTCTTCACACTTCAATAGAAGCATTGTTTAAATTAATATAATTCTACAAATATGATGCAGTTTTAAAATATTGAGTAATGATTAATACTGTCAAGGAATCTACTCATATACGTAATTACGTTTTGGTACTTCTCTATTATCTCATCGACCACTTTTCATAACAAAAAACTATCGCCAAACTGTAACGCCAAATAAACGGGAGAACGTTGTCATTAATATGCGCAAATGTTGAATTAAAAACCACTTGACGACATAACAAACACGTATAATGCTTCCGACATCAAGTAAATGGGACTGCATTTTTGGCATTTAATCATACAGTTTGGCGATAGTATTTTGTTATGAAAAGTGGACGATGGGATAATAGAGAAGTACCTAAGTTTTTTATACCAAGTTTGAAAATTTATCTTTTTTTGACATTTAAAAAAAATAACAGAAAAAACATTACAAAATTGCCCATTTGCTCAGCGGTCAAAGGATTAAGTAAATATTAATGATTAAGCGGAACTGGTTCTAGCTATGAAGTAATATTATTTTGCTCAAAAACCCCCAACAAAAAAAGAATTACAAAGAATAAGTAATCGTCTTTAAATATACAAAAAACAATGTGATTAATGACCAGGATTTTTTTACATACAACATTTTTTATATACAAAATAAAAACCGAAATAACCTCATTCATTTCACCCGATGTCAAAAATAGTTTTTTTTCCACATTCCTGGGCAAAGCACTAAATCAATAAAATCACCAATTTGTGACAAATTATGAGTTTCATATGAATCGCCCATGAACGAACATGCAAACTGGTAAAAAATGAATGTAATAAATTAAAACATTCACGATTTGTATACATACAAACAATACAATGTAAATATTAATATTGTTACATGATACATTGTTTGTATATATACTTCTTTGTATACATATATTGTTTGTATACATACAAATATAATGTAAACATTATTCAAATATTAAGAGTTTGCAAATCAAAACATTCTAAAGATTTGTATACATACAACCAATATAATGCATACATACTCTTTACAAATAAAATAGCACACTTATGTAATGACAAAACTTTTAAATCGAATAGAGATAATATATTTCTGTTAAAAAATAATGCTAAAGTTCAGACTTATATATATTATACATTCACATAAAGCTAGTCACATTCCTGCATATTTATTAAATATTTAGTTGCTAAATACAGAAATAATATTTTATAATTTATATTCAGACGCTCAGATTCGCTTTTTTCGAACACATAATAATAAAAATATTACTACCGTGCGTACTGTCTTTTGACATTATATTTACATAATAGTTTTCATTAGCAATCGGAACACCATAAGATTCATACCCGATCATAAACGGAATATAAGTGGTCCAATTTTGTATTACATGTTCTACTATATTTTTATTTACGATTGAATAATTATTTTCTGTACTATATAAACAAAATGATTTGATTTCGCGAACGTTAAATGAACCTAAATTCATGTTACACAGTAAATCCGAAATGGATACCTAAGTATTCATATAAATTACAATAAATACAACAATAAATAAAATAAATACCTTCTAAACACTCCACAGCTTTTTATATAAATATCTTCCTAGGTTTAACCAAGGCAACACTAGATACCGGGCTTGCTCATTCACTCTCAAAACGTCACAAATGGTGGCTGGCCGCGACCAGCGATTGGTCCAAAGCAACGCGCCCATCGTTTTGTGCCAATCGCTGTATGTCTTTCCTCCTAGTCAGCCACCTTTTGTGACGTCAGCATAATGAATGAGCAAGCCCGGTATGTAGTGTAGCCCTGGTTTAACGCAACGTGGAAGAAGCCATAAAACAACAGGAGTTGATTTCATCTTGATCCCAAATACGTTTGGAGACAGAAATAGACCTTCGCCTCATTGGCCGGTCCTTTTTTGACGCATGCGTACTCGGTCGAAATTCGATGGAAATTTGACAAAATTACCAAACTGCTTTAAATAGATGGATATATATATATATATATTAAATTTGTAATCAATCCACCACATTACTAGATCATATTTTCATATTAAAATGTTCCTAAATTATGTTAAGAAGTTTTCTTTAGGAAAATTTCTTTTATTTGTAAGTAGGTGGGAAAGGCCGGTTTCACGCCATGAGGCGGTGCTGCGGTGCGGCGGCGGTGCTAAATTGTTGTAAAAGACTACGATGATAAAATTCAAACTTAAAATCGAGGGTGGGGCGAAAGGGTGTGCTATAGGAGAGGGGGTTTTAGGAGAGGGCAGCATGTTATAGTAGGGGGGTATTTTTTTAAGGGGGGGCTTAATTTAAAAAAATTTTAAATTGTCTTATATTACGAGGTATCGGCTATGGTAGAGTACGACTACTATCCCCTTGCCCCCCCCCCCCCCCAATTTTTTTTTTTAATTTAGGAGAGAGAAAGTTTAAGGCGGTGTCGCCCTCTATCGGTAAGTATGAAAATTATGGAATTTAAAATGACTGCTTCTGAATTTTAAGTTATAGCATAGTATAAAATAAAATATTCTAAAGTATCTAACCATACTGCTTACAATGGAAATTTAAGTTATAGCATGGTGTAAAATAAAGTAACTTACCACTGCTTACAATGGAAATATATAGTTATAGCATAGCACTTAATAAATAATTTTAAAATGTGTTACCATACTGCTCGCAAAGGAATATGAAATAGAAATTTAAGTTCTATCATAAAGCTAAATAATAAATAATTTTAAAGTTTCTTAGCAAACTGCTTACAATGAAAATATTTAGTTAAAGCACTTAATAAAATATTTCAAAGTTTCTTTACCAAACTGCTTACAATGGAAATATTTAGTTATAGCGTAGCACTTAACAAAAATTTTAAAGTGACACATGTAAATAATTATAGTTATACACCGACATATAGGCAGATAGGCAGGCACACAGACAAGCAGGAAAGCAGGTAGGCAGACAGGCAGACGCACAGTGAACTATTTGTTACGTACACAAGCATGCATATACGAAGTGAACTGATTGAAATAAAATACAAGACGTGCATACGTTTTAAAACATTTTTTTTTCTTCACAGAAATTAAGAAAATATTAAATTTCGACTACAACTTTCACTTTGAAATAGCGTACTCCCTTGTTAAAAATTATTAGCTTTTAACAAACATGTAAATGAAGCGGGGTTCGAACCTCGAACTTGACAAAATGATCTCATGATGTGTTGATTTGCAGTAGGTTTAAACGAACACACCATGAGACCATGTTTATTAGACGCGATTTAAGATATATAAGAAAAGGTGTCACGTGACTGAACATATTGGATTATTACTATACAGTACTAATGATATTATAAATTTTGTAAAACAATTTAAGCTTTACGATAAACTTTAATGTTTAAACTTACAAACACATTGGAATGTATTTATAACATATAAAATAACCTTATAAAAGGTTGGTTGGTTTGTTGGTTTTATAAACTTGCAAAGCAAAGCGTATCTTACCAATTTGCATACAAGAGATTTTGTAACATAAATTATATAATACAGCAAATTTTAACTTACCAAGTGAGGTTTAAGGATACTGTAATATAATTTTTAATTGTATACTTTAAAAAAGAAAGTTTAACTTACCATTATGTTTATGCTCGGATTCGAACTGTCAACCTTTTGGCTAGCTTTCCAATGCGCTCCCAATTACGCTACGATGGCTCCGTACAATTAATATAAATAATGAAACCTAACACAATGTTACTTTTTTTCCTAAGATTTTCAAGTTAATAAAACAGGATATGACGACATTTATAGAATAACATCCTGTTTTACAACGATAAGAATAGCAATATAAGAAGCTTGTACACCATAATGAATTTACTGTTTAAAGTTTTGACTTAAACGATTATTCTTCTAATTACTTAAAACCTTGCTGTATATTTGCTTGATCACCTATCTGTTTACCCTGCTTTTTGGATACTTCTAAACCTGAAAATGACTACTTCGCTTAACACATCTTACTATGAAATTTCAGAAATCAGCGAATTTAGTAGAATATTTCAGTATTTTGACGTTTTTACCCCATACCATTGGGACTTAGGGGAGGATACGATTGTCGAAGTGCAAATGAATAAGGACTGGGAGTTAAACGTTCACATTCAAAAATATAAAGAATTTGAGAATAGTGGTAAAATGTACCCTACAAATGAAGGAATTACAATATCGTGCGCAACCTTTGATAAATTTGAAACGAGAATGACAAAATTTAATTTTGACTCTGCAGAAAAAGAAACATTCGTATCTAACAACGACTTACTAACGATTTATGTGGATAAGAAATCATGCATACTGCAAAAACTATTGAAACCTGATTGTTTACTACTTACAAAAGAACAATTTCTCAAACTAGAGAAAAACTGTATTGAAATTAGCGAATGTCTTATTCAAACTTTTTTAACAAAACTTTTACCTGTTTATGTTTTAAAAAACGTAAAAATATGTAAATGTTCTCACTTTACAGAGGAAGAGGCGATGGACTATTTTTTAGAATGCTTCGATCATGTATTAGAGAGATCAGTATATCGCACGTTTGACTGTTATTTATGTTCAATCGGCCAACCAGTAGAAATGGATCATGAATGTATGAGATATAATTTAAGAAAACAGTTTAACTGGTGCGCAGACAGTGCTTTGTTAAATTTCAACATTAAGGAATTTGTGAAAAACCTGCTAGAGAAATATACATGTAATTATAAATTAACGTATTTATTTAATAAATATTTGTTTAGTTTTTTATCATGTGTCAGTTTTTATTTATGTATATGGAATAAATAAGTATAGTTTTCGAAAAGTTTTACAATTTTTCTTTAGAAAATGTAGAAACTTGTTTTATTTTTCTACAAAAATTAAGGATTTTATACTATTTCATTAAACATGTGTACTATTATTATAATATAACTTACATATTGTATACAAAATACTACCCTTTACTTGATAAATTATTTAAGATTTTAAACCAAAACTGAGCGAATATTATAACGATTATCGAGTTTGAAAATAGATCTGTTGTCTACCAGACCAAAAACAGGAAACTACTTATTTGCGGATAACATCCCTATGTTTTCTTACTTATAACGTTACTTCTTTTATTTAGTTTAAGGTATAAAAATTATTTTACTAAATTGAATATTATGTTTTATTTTTCGTGACATGTAACTTCATTAGCAATACCATATAATGAACGAGTATTTTCACACATTTAAATTTGCATTTTAAGCCACGATGAATACATAATAAAATATTACTTGTATACTTTTACATAAAAATTGAAAATACATTTATACTTAACGAAATCACCCACTGTATAATAAAATATACTTTGCTAAATTACTTATGTTTAACATACAGACTAATTTCTGTATACGATATATAACACGTGACGCTATTTTTAATTATTTTAAGCATGCGCGCCATCTACAATTAAATAAATATTCATGAAAAGTTTTATTTGAAATAATATTCATACTGTTTCTGTGCCGTTAAGACGTTCTAATTTTTTCTCCGTTTAAGTGATCTGCGATTTTAATTGATTTAAATTAAATAAGTACAATGCAAGACATGGTGTTAGACGAACCAACCAAGATAAGAAAAGCCTTGACATCGGAGTTTAAGGAGCAAATAGACTGTACTACTTTAATGAAACCTGTTTTGAATAAGGAACCGATGGCCTCTTCATCAGATCAAGTCGATCAAAAGTTACCTTTTACATGTGATACATGTAAAAAAGTATTTACTAAAAAATATATGTTATTAAGACATATGAACTTACATTTAGAAAAAAACCCCTCTAAGTGTGATAATCTGTTTACTACAAAGAGCGCTTTACAGGGTGATATGCTAATTAATCCCAAGACATCTGCCACATATAAATGTGAGAAATGCAGTAAGACTTTTTCGCGAAAAAATGTATTAGTTAGACACATGAAATTTCATTTAGAAAAGAAACCTTTTAATTGTAAAATATGTTCGAAATCTTTTGTGCAGAAAAGCGACTTACAAAAGCATAACTTAGTACATTCTAAACAAGGAGTTGTGCATAAATGTAATGAATGTGATAAAAAGTTTTGACGGGAAAAAAATTTAATAAATCATACTATGATTCATAACACCCCTCAGCAAAAGAAAAGGAATATTGAACCGTTTACCAGACACTATAAATGTGTCGATTGTTCTGAAATATTTAATCACAGATTTGACTTAGTGAAGCATAAAAAAATTCATCTCTCGCCCAAAGAACATATATCTGAACAGCGTACTGAACTTTTAAACCATTTACAGAATTTATTACTACGTATAGACACTTTACAAAATGCTATAAAAATGAAACTATTCCTTTTTGAAATATTGACTTTACCAATTTATTTGAACTATACATATTCTTGTATACACTAATGTATGTGTTTAAATAATTAAATAAATAATAGATAAGTGAAAAAGCTTTTGTGTTTTATTTTTCAATATGATTATATTATATCACTATTATGTGAATGAATGGACTTGTAAATTTATACACTATGTATAAAAGTAAATTTCTTGGACTTTTACAAGAAGTAAAAATTTAATACAAATATATTTCAGATTTTTTAAATATATTATTGATTCACATCTGATAGTTAAATTAATATGCTATTAAACATATAATTTTGTATAATCTATATTATTAATTTTCTTTAACACATATTACTTTTTTACAATAAATCGATTTAACTAATTATACATTTGTGTAATTAAACAAACTTATTTTACTAAATATACGTATCGATAATTAATTTATATTATTTACATACACATGATTATACTTTTTATCGTACGCGATTAACTATTTATACATTTAATAAGCGTTGCCATACCCGCTTTTATAAGTAATTAGATATTATAAAGCATACGGATTTCACATAAACAAGCAATATTCATTAAATGAACAATTTGAATCTTTAAGCTATAACGTCATATTTACTTTTAAACTTGCTTTTAACTGTAACCATCACTCTTTTTTAACATATGTTAGTAACTGTTTAGATATAATATAATCAGTTTACTGTTGACTTTTGTCGTGACTGAACCTTTTACTGTTTGTTATTTAAAAATGGCTTGTGAATTAGATGGGATTAAACTGTCGTGTGAAGAAATGGCTTCTTCAACAAAGTTTCAACGTTTAGATGAACCTATGGAAAATTCTGATTTTTATAAAAATGAATTTTTACCCAAATCTAATATACAGGAGAACTAT
Source organism: Maratus michaelseni (assembly GCA_963931845.1). NCBI lineage: Eukaryota > Metazoa > Arthropoda > Arachnida > Araneae > Salticidae > Maratus > Maratus michaelseni. The sequence continues at coordinate 428,799,717 of OZ007592.1, forward strand.
GAAACACTATCACCTACCATGGACTTGTATGCAGCAGAGCCTAAGATTACCAAGGATTCTACAACCCCAATATTTACTAACTGTGATAATGACGAAACGTCTTTCCCCGACACCTGTTGTGAGTCTACCTCTGCTAAAAGCTTTTTGGATACAATGTTTAAGGATCTAGATTTTAAAAATTTGGAAACATATCTTACCTCACAGCCTACAAGTGGTTTAATTTCTTCAAATGAACCATCAACTAGCATTACACATAGTAGTGAACAATTATATAACATACCCCCTCCCATCGCATGTGTGAATAACATTTCCAAAACCAAACATGGTAAATCTCGCATTTTTGTCATGTTTCGGATTAAACTTGCTGATTTTATATTTTTAACTTTAAAACGATATTATAAACAGTTTTATGTACATATTGAAGAGATCAAACACAATGTATTTACAAATGAAGAAATTTCATCAACAAATAGAATTTTTATGGATATTTCAACATGGTATGAATTCCAATATAAAATTTTTGGATTTAATTTAAAATATAAAAGTTCATCGTTTATTGCTAACAATACAGTATTAGTGTTAAATTATAATAATTCTATTATGCAAATAAAAAATTTAAAGAATTATACACATTGTGTTTTAAACGATTTTCAGTTAGAAAATTTAAAAGAAAAAGCTATTGATTTTAATAGCAATCTTATTAAACACTTGTATACAGTTCATCTACCGCAGTTAATTAAGCAAAAATGCACACTCGTTAATTTACCTTCTGAAATCGAGCGTGTTTTACTAACGAAACTTATCTCTTCTATTGAGGATATTGTACTGACAATATTAAACCAAATTTATGAATGTGTAGGATGTATATTTAGACACCAATCCCAAAGTCTACATACATGTTTCACCTTTAATAAACGTGAAAGATTTAATCACTTAGGGGATATGATTTTAATGCTTGTAAATTTTGATTATGTTATTTCAAGGTTTTTAAACGGAGTTGAATGTATCAGTGAAAACTTTTTACGTAACATTAATGTGGAATTTATTCGAAATGTATTATTTAAGTCCTGAAAATAAAATATTTTGCTTTAAATCTGTGTGTTTATTTAAACAAAATGTGTGTGTGTTTATTAATATTGTTTAACTTACAATTTAAGATTAATAATTTCTGTTATATGTTTATAACAGAAACATGATAACATAGTATGTATACTAAATGTTAGTAACATACTACACATGTTAGTAAATGTATTTTTGAACTATTATAAAAGTTTTTAAAATTTTACAAGATAGCAAAATTATTTTTCAGTTAAAAAAGTTTTAAAACTTAATAAAAGTATTTCATACTTTATCAATGTTGATTCGTCTTGTATGTTAATATTATATAATGGTAACATACTATATAGTTGTTATGTTACTACATGTACTTATAAAAACAATTTAAACATGTTATATTATTATAAAAGTTTTTAAAAAATTTACAAAGTAACTTAATTAAATTATAAGTAAACAAAATAATTATTTTTTTTAATTAAAATAAATTAACAAAAATGAAAAGTTATCAAAATTATTTTATAAATGTTTTAAAATACTTAATTTTAATAAATTGTGTCTATGAATACATATATATATATCTACCCTATATATATAAAATCCTAATGAAACGAATTTGTGAAACGATTTTATGAAACGAATTTATGAAACGATTTTATGAAACGACTGATTAAACGACTGATTATGTTTCAGGGCTATTTTTAATAAAATATTAAACGCTTGATGGTGAAATTAATACCAACTGTCCATAAAAATCCGCGGATGTCAAAACTGGTAATATAATTTTGAAATTGGAATTAATTTTCGAGATATTAATTTTTTTCTAATTTTAATGACATTTCTGTAATGATGGCAACTAATTACTCAGTTTTCTTTTTGTGACAAAAAGGGAAAAAAATTGAAAAGGATCCCGATAGGGATTACTGATTTCTTTTTATTCGTCATTTTCAAATTGAAATTGAATTTATCTTTTATTTCAATCGATAATGAAGACAAGATTGTGATTAAATTATGTTTTTCAGGAAAATTTGAAAAAAAAAAATTACATTTCTATCGTCAGGATTCAATCGTCTGTCAGGATTTAATTTAATTTATAAACTGAAAATATTTTGAATAAATTCGTCCAAATGACGTCATTTGTGTAAACGCAAAAGAAAAGGGGGAAAAGGAATTAATAGTAATTATTATTTATTGATATCATTTTGTTATTTTTTTTGTAAAATTTAATTAAACGAATTTATAAAATCACTAATTCGGATATTTGAAACGAATATATAAAATAATAATTGCCCAACTGAACGGAAAAGGAATAAAATATCCTGTTTGGTTTTCTATCCTGCTTGGTGTTTTCCGCCAAACTTTTTAAAAAAGTGTCAAGAACCCTATAATAGGAAAGCACCAAAAGTTCATTGGTTTTTTTTTCATAACTTTTGGCAACAAATCTATGTATATTAATGAATCTATCACTTTTTGAAGCTCGAATTACGCCAAACCTAAAAGCAAAGGATCCTATACTGGAAAAGTACCCGATTTTCTTATGGACAATAGTCAAGTGACCTAACATGGTATGAAATTATCGCGGATAGTAAATTTGTTTAAAAATCTCATCAATTGATGCCGAATAAATGCAGGCATGCATGCACAAAATATTTAATTTTGTATGATAAATAATTATTAGAAAATTCGTATATACATATTAATTAAAATAAATAATTTATTATAAGGTTAACTGGATGAATTATGCCCTCCAGATTCGACCGGGATAGCTCAGTGGTAGAGCGTGGCGGCTTCAGCCAAGCGATCCCAGGTTCGAATCCTGGCCCGGACATTTTTCGTCCAGTTGGAAATTTACAACTTGTATGATTGCTTTACCAATTTGAAATAATTGTGTTAAAAAAAATAATCTAGTGTATTCACGTATCCAGCGTTTACTGGAGTTCCATTATCTGCGATCTTTTCTGTTGAGCTGATTAAAATATCAGACCAGATACTTTGATCAATAAGGTTAACTGGATGAATTATGCCCTCCAGATTCGACCGGGATAGCTCAGTGGTAGAGCGTGGCGGCTTCAGCCAAGCGATCCCAGGTTCGAATCCTGGCCCGGACATTTTTCGTCCAGTTGGAAATTTACAACTTGTATGATTGCTTTACCAATTTGAAATAATTGTGTTAAAAAAAATAATCTAGTGTATTCACGTATCCAGCGTTTACTGGAGTTCCATTATCTGCGATCTTTTCTGTTGAGCTGATTAAAATATCAGACCAGATACTTTGATCAATAAGGTTAACTGGATGAATTATGCCCTCCAGATTCGACCGGGATAGCTCAGTGGTAGAGCGTGGCGGCTTCAGCCAAGCGATCCCAGGTTCGAATCCTGGCCCGGACATTTTTCGTCCAGTTGGAAATTTACAACTTGTATGATTGCTTTACCAATTTGAAATAATTGTGTTAAAAAAATAATCTAGTGTATTCACGTATCCAGCGTTTACTGGAGTTCCATTATCTGCGATCTTTTCTGTTGAGCTGATTAAAATATCAGACCAGATACTTTGATCAATAAGGTTAACTGGATGAATTATGCCCTCCAGATTCGACCGGGATAGCTCAGTGGTAGAGCGTGGCGGCTTCAGCCAAGCGATCCCAGGTTCGAATCCTGGCCCGGACATTTTTCGTCCAGTTGGAAATTTACAACTTGTATGATTGCTTTACCAATTTGAAATAATTGTGTTAAAAAAATAATCTAGTGTATTCACGTATCCAGCGTTTACTGGAGTTCCATTATCTGCGATCTTTTCTGTTGAGCTGATTAAAATATCAGACCAGATACTTTGATCAATAAGGTTAACTGGATGAATTATGCCCTCCAGATTCGACCGGGATAGCTCAGTGGTAGAGCGTGGCGACTTCAGCCAAGCGATCCCAGGTTCGAATCCTGGCCCGGACATTTTTCGTCCAGTTGGAAATTTACAACTTGTATGATTGCTTTACCAATTTGAAATAATTGTGTTAAAAAAAATAATCTAGTGTATTCACGTATCCAGCGTTTACTGGAGTTCCATTATCTGCGATCTTTTCTGTTGAGCTGATTAAAATATCAGACCAGATACTTTGATCAATAAGGTTAACTGGATGAATTATGCCCTCCAGATTCGACCGGGATAGCTCAGTGGTAGAGCGTGGCGGCTTCAGCCAAGCGATCCCAGGTTCGAATCCTGGCCCGGACATTTTTCGTCCAGTTGGAAATTTACAACTTGTATGATTGCTTTACCAATTTGGAAATAATTGTGTTAAAAAAATAATCTAGTGTATTCACGTATCCAGCGTTTACTGGAGTTCCATTATCTGCGATCTTTTCTGTTGAGCTGATTAAAATATCAGACCAGATACTTTGATCAATAAGGTTAACTGGATGAATTATGCCCTCCAGATTCGACCGGGATAGCTCAGTGGTAGAGCGTGGCGGCTTCAGCCAAGCGATCCCAGGTTCGAATCCTGGCCCGGACATTTTTCGTCCAGTTGGAAATTTACAACTTGTAAAATAATTTACATATTTAAAATAACATGAAAATATGCATGATGGTGCACTAAAATAGAGAGAAAATTAAAACCTGTTACTGAAAATATGTATAACATAATACTATTTTTCAATACCGTGGATCTTAATGTTATTCACAAGCAGATGGAATTTTTCTCATCCTTAAACGCAAAGGAAGAATAGAATACAGATCGTTGTTATAAAAGTCCGAGAGGTAGCCACAATTTAAACCTAACCATTTTATACAAGCTGGTTTTCAAGTTGTAATTGATTTTACTTATCAATCCTGAAAACAGTCGTCAGTTGTCGCAACAGCTGTGTATGAGGCCATGATAATAAAAAAATGCCCCATTAAAATGTTAAAAGCATGGCAACCCAATTACAGATTTACCTATATTTTTAAAATAAAGCACGCTGTCATGTTTTTAGAGGCCTCGAAGTCTGAGCGGGGGTTGGCGAGCGTAGCTTGCAGGAGGTAGGCCCCCTAGTATATATATATATATATATATATATATATATATATATATATGTGTGTGTGTGTGTGTGTGTGTACCTATATACATGTGGAACTTTAGTTAAGTGATAGAAATTCTCAAACTTTGTTATTAGAAAACCTATTTTCTGATAATTAATAACAATTAGCTTTAAATTAAAGAAATAGATTAATTTATACTTACAAATATAGCCGACTTATAATAGCACGTCCATGTTACTTAGTTACTTCAAACATTATGCTTGTTACTATCCTAGCAACAGGATGTTTTTGTCGTACCACGTGATTTCCTTTAAAGTCACGTGATCATGAAGATAACAGTTAAACACAACGTGTTTGACATTTTCACTTCTGCTATGGAAGAGGCTTGTTTGGTAAGTTATAATGTCCTGTATTCTTTATTTTACAATTTATTAAGAAGATCTAATTTAAATAACGTTTATATTGCAAACGTAAGGTAAAAGCACTAAATTATTGTTTTAAAAGCCTTTTATTTTGTAATTCTATCGACCATAAGATGATGTAATACATTTAAAATCTTACTATTGGGTTTTATTTTAGCATAAACGATATTTATTCAACTGGCTAATGCTTTTAGAAGTAACTTAATTTTCTTACACAAGCGGAAAATTATATTTCTTCATTAATATATCATGTTTACAAAATTTTTAAGTTATTTATAATATAACTTGTAAATACATAGTATATTTATATACCAAATCCATAAGTATACATATATACTTAAATAACATGTAAGTATACATATACTTATAGATACTTATAGTATAAAAATATACTATGTATTTACAAGTTATATTATATATAACTTAAAAATTTTGTAAACATGATATATTAATGAAGAAATATTATTTTCCGCTTGTGTAAGAAAATTAAGTTACTTCTAAAAGCATTAGCCAGTTGAATAAATATCGTTTATGCTAAAATAAAACCCAATAGTAAGATTTTAAATGTATTACATCATCTTATGGTCGATAGAATTACAAAATAAAAGGCTTTTAAAACAATAATTTAGTGCTTTTACCTTACGTTTGCAATATAAACGTTATTTAAATTAGATCTTCTTAATAAATTGTAAAATAAAGAATACAGGACATTATAACTTACCAAACAAGCCTCTTCTATAGCAGAAGTGAAAATGTCAAACACGTTGTGTTTAACTGTTATCTTCATGATCACGTGACTTTAAAGGAAATCACGTGGTACGACAAAAACATCCTGTTGCTAGGATAGTAACAAGCATAATGTTTGAAGTAACTAAGTAACATGGACGTGCTATTATAAGTGGGCTATATTTGTAAGTATAAATTAATCTATTTCTTTAATTTAAAGCTAATTGTTATTAATTATCAGAATATAGGGTTTCTAATAACAAAGTTTGAGAATTTCTATCACTTAACTAAAGTTCCACATGTATATAGGTACACACACACACATATATATATATATATATATATATATATGTATATATGTATTCATAGACACAATTTATTAAAATTAAGTATTTTAAAACATTTATAAAATAATTTTGATAACTTTTCATTTTTGTTAATTTATTTTAATTAAAAAAAATAAATATTTTGTTTACTTATAATTTAATTAAGTTACTTTGTAAATTTTTTAAAAACTTTTATAATAATATAACATGTTTAAATTGTTTTTATAAGTACATGTAGTAACATAACAACTATATAGTACGTTACCATTATATAATATTAACATACAAGACGAATCAACATTGATAAAGTATGAAATACTTTTATTAAGTTTTAAAACTTTTTTAACTGAAAAATAATTTTGCTATCTTGTAAAAATTTAAAAACTTTTATAATAGTTCAAAAATACATTTACTAACATGTGTAGTATGTTACTAACATTTAGTATACATACTATGTTATCATGTTTCTGTTATAAATATATAACAGAAATTATTAATCTTCAATTGTAAGTTAAACAATATTAATAAACACACACACATTTTGTTTAAATAAACACACAGATTTAAAGCAAAATATTTTATTTTCAGGACTTAAATAATACATTTCGAATAAATTCCACATTAATGTTACGTAAAAAGTTTTCACTGATACATTCAACTCCGTTTAAAAACCTTGAAATAACATAATCAAAATTTACAAGCATTAAAATCATATCCCCTAAGTGATTAAATCTTTCACGTTTATTAAAGGTGAAACATGTACGTAGACTTTGGGATTGGTGTCTAAATATACATCCTACACATTCATAAATTTGGTTTAATATTGTCAGTACATCATCCTCAATAGAAGAGATAAGTTTCGTTAGTAAAACACGCTAGATTTCAGAAGGTAAATTAACGAGTGTGCATTTTTGCTTAATTAACTGCGGTAGATGAACTGTATACAAGTGTTTAATAAGATTGCTATTAAAATCAATAGCTTTTTCTTTTAAATTTTCTAACTGAAAATCGTTTAAAACACAATGTGTATAATTCTTTAAATTTTTTATTTGCATAATAGAATTATTATAATTTAACACTAATACTGTATTGTTAGCAATAAACGATGAACTTTTATATTTTAAATTAAATCCAAAAATTTTATATTGGAATTCATACCATGTTGAAATATCCATAAAAATTCTATTTGTTGATGAAATTTCTTCATTTGTAAATACATTGTGTTTGATCTCTTCAATATGTACATAAAACTGTTTATAATATCGTTTTAAAGTTAAAAATATAAAATCAGCAAGTTTAATCCGAAACATGACAAAAATGCGAGATTTACCATGTTTGGTTTTGGAAATGTTATTCACACATGCGATGGGAGGGGGTATGTTATATAATTGTTCACTACTATGTGTAATGCTAGTTGATGGTTCATTTGAAGAAATTAAACCACTTGTAGGCTGTGAGGTAAGATATGTTTCCAAATTTTTAAAATCTAGATCCTTAAACATTGTATCCAAAAAGCTTTTAGCAGAGGTAGACTCACAACAGGTGTCGGGGAAAGACGTTTCGTCATTATCACAGTTAGTAAATATTGGGGTTGTAGAATCCTTGGTAATCTTAGGCTCTGCTGCATACAAGTCCATGGTAGGTGATAGTGTTTCATAGTTCTCCTGTATATTAGATTTGGGTAAAAATTCATTTTTATAAAAATCAGAATTTTCCATAGGTTCATCTAAACGTTGAAACTTTGTTGAAGAAGCCATTTCTTCACACGACCGTTTAATCCCATCTAATTCACAAGCCATTTTTAAATAACAAACAGTAAAAGGTTCAGTCACGACAAAGGTCAACAGTAAACTGATTATATTATATCTAAACAGTTACTAACATATGTTAAAAAAGAGTGATGGTTACAGTTAAAAGCAAGTTTAAAAGTAAATATGACGTTATAGCTTAAAGATTCAAATTGTTCATTTAATGAAAATTGACTTTGAATAACATTTTTTTCAGAATATGAATTCTTTTCCTATTAGGTAGCTTTCAATACAAAAATGTATAAAGCTACCTATTGCAGCCGTTCGGAGGAAAGCATTTCCGGAAAATTTCGATATATTTTCACCGATCATGACCCCCAGACCCCAAAACCACCCTCCGTTCAAATGTTGATTTATATATATATATATACCGGGTGGTTATAAAATAAGTATCTCTATTTGGAGCTGTCTGTAGCTTGAAGGAATAACCGGAATGAAACCAAAATCGGTGCACTTACTATTCAAGAAGGGGGTAGAAGAATGGAACAATAAAAACAATTAATTGCAATAATCGCTGACAGATGGCGTTTTTGAGTGTGAAATGTGATGTGTAATATTATGTACCGTGGAGGTGTCGCAAACCTCAACTACTTTTCTGCGTATCAAAACATGTGCGAAACATCACTCCTGATGCATTACATTCCGCAGTTGAGCAAGTCGTGCACCACCTGGATTGTGTCCTCAAGCACAATGGCCGTGTGGAACCTGAATATGATCGGCAACGCCTTGCGAAAGCATAACCACATTCACTGTGACATTTTCGAATAAATTAGGTGTGTCATCTGGTTTGACGCCTTAATTCTTTGTTCTTGTATTACACATTACATTTCACACTCAGTAGCGCCATCTGTCGATGATTATTGCAATTGTTATTTTTTATTATTCCATTCTTCTTCCCCCTTCACGTATAGTAAGTGTACCGATTTTGGTTTCATTCGGGTTATTCCTTCGAGCTACAGACAGCTCCAAATAGGGATACTTATATTATAACCACCCTGTATATCCATATATATATATATATATATATATATATATATATATCTGACTTATGTCATACGATAACGCTCGTATTTATAAATCGATTTTGATTAAACTAATTGTGTGTATTAAGGTCACCAATGTTTCGACTGAGTTCGTTGGCCAGCTTGGTCCGCCATTTTGTTTTAAGATGGCACGCATTTAAAAATTTAAAACTAAAATAAATATACAAAAAAATTAAAAATTAAAATTTATTTTTTAATTACGTGTTAGGCCTTGATACAAGGATTCCAGAGCATTTTTTGGTTTACCTCTATCTTAAAAAATGGCTGAGATAGAGCAGTTTGAAATTCTAGGGTGGCTGACATTTTGAAACAAAACAGCACATTAACGCGATTACTCGCAAATTATTTTCTTTCATTGTTGTAATAATTTTCCCAATCATACGCATAAAACTATATATTCATATCCATTAGCGCCAAATTATTGCCAAAATTGGCGACATTTGGCGAAATATCGCCAAAATTGGCGACCAAAATAAGTCTTCATAAATAAAGCCAATTTGGCTATTGCTCAATAATTTGGCGAATTTCTTATTCAAATTCAGTATTAACGAATCTTTTGTAAACGTTTCTTTGCATTTTAATTTGCTGTTTTCGTGTAACATTAGCTAAAATTTTAAAACGAAGATATAGGAAGCTACCTTTTCCTCCCGGTACAGGCCGGAAGGACTTTTTTAACTTTTTATATGGGTTTTTGGCTACAAAATTTCAAATGAAAAATAAATAATTAGGTATTAGTGGAAGATGAATTTTTTTTTCTAATGTCATTTATCCTTGTAACAAAAGAAAAAGAGGAAATTCTAAAAAAAATAAATAAATTATATTAGAGGAGAGGGAGAGTCTATTTTTTAAATTATTGGTTGGATTCGAGCATATACAACTCTACGCATAAGCTTATACATAGTAAATTTATTATATTTTCAGTTACTTACCTTTTGAATACAGTTCACTGGTACAGGATCAGCTAATTATACACTGTATGAGGGGGGGGGGGGAAACCTGTGTTTACTAACAATACTCACACACCAAATATGTAGAATTCCAATATACTGTATATTATACACTGTTGCAATATGTGTTCTAGTTGAAAACTAAGAATACTTTAGTTTCGGCACTAAATTGTCCAGTCCCATTCCAAATATCATGACGAGTATGTGGCGTGCGGCAACAGATCTCAGAATACTAAAACCTAGGAGTGATCAACCCAGTAAAATCCCGACTTTATTGGTCAGCCGACCTGGGTACTTGTCATTGTGGATCGCCCCATGAGGCGATCAGGCGAATTTCGCCCCACTCTCTAGGCACTCAAACCCGTCAAAATGGGTCGAATCCCGGTAGGTAGGGGCCTGGTCAGCGGTCTCCAAGAATACTTTAATTTTTAAAAAAAAATTCTATGTAGCTATGCTTTTTTTTTCATTTCGTCTACAAGAGAAATATTTTCCTACGTGTGGCAGAGCAAACACAATCTAATGTTGTTACTTTTATTTTCTAATTTAACTCATTTAAATTACTGTTTTTCCTTTATAATAATTTTTAATAACTTTCTTTGAAAATGAATTCCTTAATGATGCAAAAAGAAACTTTTTATGTATTCAATGATAATCTTTTCAAAACATTTTTATGCTAAAACAATAGCAGTTTCTTGCCCATTTAATAGCTTAATTAAATAAGTTTTACATATTACAATGTGACAAATATGATATTAAAAATATAATTTTTAATCTACACCCAAAGATTACTTTAACTAATAATATCTTTTAATATTGTAATCTTCGCATTTCCTCATCTAATATTCCCTAATTCTTTTCTAGTTAAACGCTAAGAATACTTTAATTTTTAAAAAATAAAAATCTCCATTTTTATGTGGCCTTGTTTTTTTTTTTGGTTACAAGAGAAATACTTTCCTATATGCGACAGAGCAAGCACAATCTAATGTTGTTACTTTTATTTTCTAATTTAACTCATTTAAATTACTGTTTTTCCTTTATAATAATTTTTAATAACTTTCTCTGAAAATGAATTCCTTAATGATGCAAAAAGAAACTTTTTATGTATTCAATGATAATCTTTTCAAAACATTTTTAAGCTAAAGCAATAGCAGTTTCTTGCCCATTTAATAGCTTAATTAAATAAGTTTTACATATTACAATGTGACAAATATGATATTAAAAATATAATTTTTAATCTACACCCAAAGATTACTTTAACTAATAATATCTTTTAATATTGTAATCTTTGCATTTCCTCATCTAATATTCCCTAATTCTTTTCTAGTTAAACGCTAAGAATACTTTAATTTTTAAAAAATAAAAATCTCCATTTTTATGTGGCCTTGTTTTTTTTTTTTGGTTACAAGAGAAATACTTTCCTATATGCGACAGAGCAAGCACAATCTAATGTTGTTACTTTTATTTTCTAATTTAACTCATTTAAATTACTGTTTTTCCTTTATAATAATTTTTAATAACTTTCTCTGAAAATGAATTTCTTAATGATGCAAAAAGAAACTTTTTATGTATTCAATGATAATCTTTTCAAAACATTTTTATGCTAAAGTAATAGCAGTTTCTTGCCCATTTAATAGTTTAATTAAATACGTTTTACATATTACAATGTGACAAATATGATATTAAAAATATAATTTTTAATCTACACCCAAAGATTACTTTAACTAATAATATCTTTTAATATTGTAATCTTTGCATTTCCTCATCTAATATTCCCTAATTCTTTTCTAGTTAAAAGCTAAGAATACTTTAATTTTAAAAAAATAAAAATCTCCATTTCTATGTGGCCTTGTTTTTTTTTTTTTTTTTTTGTCTACAAGAGAAACACAATCTAATGTTGTTACTTTTATTTTCTAATTTAACTCATTTAAATTACTGTTTTTCCTTTATACTAATTTTTAATAACTTTCTCTGAAAATGAATTCGTTGATGATGCAAAAAACTTTTTATGTATTCAATGATAATCTTTTCAAAACATTTTCATGCTAAAGTAATAGCAGTTTCTTGCCCATTTAATAGCTTAATTAAATACGTTTTACATATTACAATGTGACAAATATGATATTAAAAATATAATTTTTAATCTACACCCAAAGATTACTTTAACTAATAATATCTTTTAATATTGTAATCTTTGCATTTCCTCATCTAATATTCCCTAATTCTTTTCTAGTTAAACGCTAAGAATACTTTAATTTTTAAAAAATAAAAATCTCCATTTTTATGTGGCCTTGTTTTTTTTTTTTTTGGTTACAAGAGAAATACTTTCCTATATGCGACAGAGCAAGCACAATCTAATGTTGTTACTTTTATTTTCTAATTTAACTCATTTAAATTACTGTTTTTCCTTTATAATAATTTTTAATAACTTTCTCTGAAAATGAATTTCTTAATGATGCAAAAAGAAACTTTTTATGTATTCAATGATAATCTTTTCAAAACATTTTTATGCTAAAGTAATAGCAGTTTCTTGCCCATTTAATAGCTTAATTAAATACGTTTTACATATTACAATGTGACAAATATGATATTAAAAATATAATTTTTAATCTACACCCAAAGATTACTTTAACTAATAATATATTTTAATATTGTAATCTTTGCATTTCCTCATCTAATATTCCCTAATTCTTTTCTAGTTAAAAGCTAAGAATACTTTAATTTAAAAAATAAATAAAAATCTCCATTTCTATGTGTGTGTGTGTGGCCTTGTTTTTTTTTTTTTTTTTTTTTTTGTTTACAAGAGAAATACTTTCCTATATGCGGCAGAGAAACACAATCTAATGTTGTTACTTTTATTTTCTAATTTAACTCATTTAAATTACTGTTTTTCCTTTATAATAATTTTTAATAACTTACTCTGAAGCAAACAAAAGTATTTCTCAATTTCCAGGCAATATTTTCTAAAACAAATGAAACATTATTCAGTTTAAATAATTCTATTTATTTACATACAAAAAATAATATAATCATCAACAGCTCGAGTAAAGTCTATTTTCTTCTTGATTCTATCTTTTCTCTCTAGCAAATAAAAAGATAAATAAATAAATATAGACACACACATCAAATATGTATAATAAAAGGAAATAAAGTATACAATAAGCAGTAGCGCAGCCAGGATCCCCATCTGGGATTGTTACTCATTAAAAAAAAAAATGTTGTGTGACAAAAAGTAATGAAAAGGACAAATAGCTGTAATAAACTAAACATTTATGTGCTTAAAGGTTTCATAAAAGAGCAACTTCTTTAGACAATGGAAATCATTGGATTTAGTAATCGTCGATGAGTGCAGTATGGTTTCGAATGTACTTTAGCGATGATCAGCTAACGATATGGCGAATGTTGTAAAAACAAGCGAGATTACTGTTTTGGTGGCAAAAACATTATTTTGTTTGGGGATTTATTGCAGCTAGTACCCGTAAAGGCCCAATTTTGATTTCAGGAACTGCCTTTAAACAAAGTGAAACAATTGTTTAGTGGTGTTGGTGCATTCAACTTTTGGTACGAATTTGAATACTGTTGGAATAAAATTCCATACATGTCTACATTTTTAGTCTTGTCACTTCATTTAAAACATTCATCTAAATTCATTCATTTAAGTCATTTATTAGAAGCTCTTAAGTTATTATCAGTTTCATATTTATTTCTAAGTTCTGGCTTACTCACACATATCTTTGGTTTATGATTTATTTATTTCAATAGTTAAATATCGTATTTAATATTTCCTTTAGTTTACTTACCTTTAATATCTTTATAAATATCCTGGCTTATTCACTTTTATTTTTACACGGCATCTTTAAAAGACCACGTATTTTTGTTTACATTCTACCGGCTTCTTTTCCCGTACACATCAAGTGTTACGATGTTCCGGAGCGACTCCGGCAGCCGACAACAGTTGGCGTGACCATCGGTTTCCTCCTTCATCGCTCTCTCGCCACTGCTATACTTCATTTTTTTAAAATAGGCGCGTGCCCTTCATACTGACCCTCAGTGGTTTCGTTGGAAATCGTAGATATCTCTTTTTTTCCACTTGACTTCTGTTTTGTGAGCGGGATTGAGAGATCGGGTTGAAACAACCTCAAATGTAGTGTGGAAAAAGGTAACCTACTGGGGAATATAGAACCCGTTACATTAGAAAAACCCTCCCATGCCGTGAAGGTCAATGGAGATCATACGCCAGTGTTGGTGAAAAGTACTATAGGCTTTTCTCGATCTTTCACTATACCGGCAGTGATGTAATCCTCATTAAATATGGAAGGCCGTATGATTGGATGTTTACCTGGGGAGATACATTTAAATACTAGCTCTCGGATATCTCTCATCAGCTTCACTTCGTTTAGTTTCAGCTTTGTGTTCAGCGTTCTCAGATCTAGGGGAAAATCCCTAGATCTAGGGAAATGCAAGTTTATTTGGGGATTTAGGGAATTCTTTCTTATTTCTAGGGAATTTTCAGAAGACTGACAATAGTTTTCCAAAACCTAGGGATAAGGGGAATTTTTTTTAGTCTTCTGGCATTTTCTGAGAATGAACATGAAAGAAGGAAGTAAAAGGATGAGAGAAGTTTTCAAGCAACTCTTTGGTTAACAAGGAGGGGTGGGGGGGGGAGGGAGTTCGGAAATAGTAATATCGCACCTCTCTTCCGTTTCTCGGAATCCTATATGGCTAATAAATGATCACCACCTGGACTTATAGTTGTGAATTGCTCCAGCTAAGGGCACTGCTTATTTTGTCATTCAGCCTCTTAGAATAGAAACACCATTTGCAGATTTCAGCAACTCGATTGGAATCACTAGAAACTTTTTAAAGCGAAACTACCCCTCATATGGTCTTTCATTTAAAGAAAGTGGAGGAAGAGGGCCGGTGGTTAGATCTGGTTTTTCTTTCTTCCTAAAGTATTTTCAAGTAAAACCAAATAAATCATCCTTCTGATTTCTTTTTGTTAGTAAAGCCCGTATTACGTGTATATGGAAAATTCATTATAATTATACCCATAATGAAATATAGTACTACGTATTTATAATGTATGTAAAACAGAAAAATGTTGAAAAATGAAAAGATCTGCTGAAAATTTAAACATCCTGATCCTATAAAGAAATTTTATTCTATAGCTTTTAAGTATAAGTCATAACAATAGCGAGCATTTCTCCCAAATTAAGCAAATTTGTATTTTATTCCAGTTTTTTTCCTTATTCAAGGATTTTTATTATTATTATTATTATTATTATTATAGTTCTTACCGCAAATAATTTTAAACGAGGTTTACAGCAGTCAAGGACTATCTGAGAATAATAAAGACGATGTCGCATAAGAACATGAACAATTTGTTTAAAGCATAGCCATGCCTTTTAACATAATTTGCTGGTTTTGTTTTATCCGAAATTGCTCTTTACTGAACAATAAATTTGAAAAATATCAGGCTATCAGTATTAATTTATGGATTATACGCCAGAAACCTATTAATATGTTTTTGTTACATCTGTACTCAGCCCTCGCTATTGTTTATATTTAAACTCCGCCCACAATCTTTTTTATGATATGTATTCCTTCAGAATGAAACTTTCAGTGCAGAAAATCTAGCTATATAATGTAGGCAGAGCATCGTCACTGCGGTACGATTTGAATACAGATGTAAATTGTATTAATGTTATTTGAGAAAAATATCTAATTTTTGAATATTGCAAAAAGCCTCTTTTCTTAAAAATCCTTGCACCGTATTTCATGAATTAGAAATATGTTTTAGGGATACTAAATAATTATAATTTGGTAGTTTTTTTTTAATTTATTTCAGTGAAAAATTGTGTAATAAACGATATATAATCTTAAAAAGTTAAAAACATATCCATACCTCATTCTGTGAAAGCAATGCATTTTTTTTTTTTATTAAAAAAACTTTTTTTTAACACTTATTTGTGTGTGTTAAATATTCCTTATGGTTGATCATGTCATGTATATTTATTTAGCTTCAAGTTGTGCGATGGGTATCACATTTAAATATTTACAAATATATATAAAACATACTAAAAAAAAAAAAAGGGGTGAGGGATTTAGGGTGGAGCTACACATTATTTCGATTTTCTTTTTATAAACCTTGCTTTTTATTCTGTTTAGGTACTTTTACCAATAAATTTGTAAACATTTATGTGGACAAAATCACTTTTGTTGCTGCCATATGATATTTCTTTTTACATGTTTATTGTCATATAACACAGTGCCAGCGCCAACCAATCAAAATACCGTATTATTCTCAAGTCACGTGATTTGTGAATCTAGGGAAATCTAGGGAATTTCACTTTGATAGTCTAGGGAAAAATCTAAAATCCATCTGAGAACACTGTTTGTGTTGTGGTAAGGCAATTCATTATGCCGCCTCTCAGTCACGGCTAATAACGATGAGATGATTCGAGATGTCATGCCGCTTACTTTTTAATTAATATTTTTAGTT
The DNA here is from genome assembly GCA_963931845.1 of Maratus michaelseni. Taxonomy (NCBI): domain Eukaryota; kingdom Metazoa; phylum Arthropoda; class Arachnida; order Araneae; family Salticidae; genus Maratus; species Maratus michaelseni. The sequence goes on from OZ007592.1 coordinate 428,816,553, forward strand.
TCTCACAGAAAGTAAATACGTTATGTTTAATAAAGTGTGACGGCCGGATAAAGTTTAGGTAAAGATGCATTTGTTTAAGTAAAGACATTTTAAGCATTTTCTATTCCGAAAGGATTAAGCTATGCCAGTGAAACAGTTGGATAGCTGGGGAAGAAAATGGCGGCCTGTCGACACTTTGCATAGGAACCCCGGCCAATAAATGCAACACGTTCAGCAGTTAATAGTTTGAGTTTAATGGTTAATATTTTGAGTTTAGTCTTCAGTTGTTTCAGTTTGTTTTATCAACGTAGTTTTTCCCTCTTCTTGTATTTTTAAACCGACTTATCATTCATCCTCTGAATATTATCAAGTGGATTTCAGAAAGTCGCGTTCGTATATTTATATAGTGTTAAGGAAGGGGGTGAAACACACAGTGAAGTTTTAGTAAGTTTATTTTCAATTAGTTTTTCTTGAGTTTGTTTTTATATTTATACAACTTTATTTAATTGATTTATTACTGGGTTAAGTTTCTTTAAATAAAGTTTTAGTTTACGTTTTCTTCCCTCTTAAGTTTTAACATCTATTTTTTAAGTCTCTCGTTTCGTTTTCTGGCTTTAAAGAATCTGACAGATAATCTTGGTGTTACGGAATTCATCATGTTCCCTTGCTTTAGGTGAAGGTCCGTATGGTTCGTCATGTTTGGTCAGCTTTGTTAGTTTTGGCATACTAGTGACGGTTACTGCATGGTATGTCGGAAGTTTTTTTTCATAAGACAGAAGTTAAGTAGAAACGGAGATCAACAATCTTTTAAATTGGATCGTAATTTGAAAGAGGGTAGATGTATAAAGTTTATATTATCTTGTTTTAAATTAAAGTTAAATTGTTTAAAGTTATAATATGTTTTTGAAGTATAAAGTTTTATTAATGATAATATTTAAAGTAAATTCAACTTAAATAAAAGTAATTTCCTTCATGAAAAATATTGTTTCTTAATAAGCTCCAGTTCATATTAAGTATATTTTTCATTTGTTTAATTTATTGAAATTGTATTTGTCTTTTATAGTTTTTATTTCTGTTTCATAAATGTTAAGTTACTTTTTAAAAACAGTTGTGTTTATTTCAAGACACATTTCACCTAGTTTATTTTTTCAGCTTTTCTCTCATGCATAATCTTAGCAACCAATCGCCAGCATATACGCTCTATTGCGTTTGCTAATCTGCTTCTTTTAAATTACTAGTAATAACACTAGTAATTACTTATTCTAACAAGGTTATGGGCCTGGTGGTTGCCCTGTATTTTAATCATGTAAAGTTTTGAAAAAAAAAATTGCCTCATTTAATACCCATCTTTTGCGATGGGGGGGCTACGGGGTGAATTTAAAGTGTCTGTTCTTCTTTCTAAATTTTTTTTAATTGTGCTAAAAAAAATTTTTTTTGAACGTGTTGCATAATAGTGAAGTTACAAAGTGTTATTGAAAGGCCACTCAACTAAGTGTGAAATATGTGAAATTCAACGCTGCATCGTTTAGTGCTTCAAGTCAATTTTAAGATCATGAAAGATTATCATGATCAAGTGTTAAGTCTGGAACAGCTGTGTATGGTGTAGCATGAATCTCATCAACAAATCTACAAAGTGAGTGATCTTTAGTGATAGGCTTGGAGTGCAGTGGTCCGCGTCCTGGGCCGGTTTGTGTTAACAAAGTTAATTTTATAAGTCGTTTTAATTAAAGTTAAATTTTTGTGATTAATTAATTTTTAATGTTAAGTTAATCTTACGTTTTGTTTAAATTAATATATATGAAGTGAAAAGGGTTAAATTTATTGAAAGTTGTAAAACGTTAAAAATTGTGAATTTTTTTTTATTGAAATTTTTTTGTTTCTTTTGTTGTTTTATTGACAATGATATAAATTTAATATATAGATTTGTTAAAGTTAATCATTAAATAGATTATCTTTTGAATATGTTTTTATTCTCGTTTACAGTAAATATCAAGTTTATAGTATCAAGATAATCTGGTTTTTAACTGTATGTTTATATCTATGTATATTTTTAATTACATTTTAATAAATTTACATGAAATTTAAATAAGGAAGGTGCATATTTTTTTTAGCTGATGGCTATTGTGTGGCTATATCACAGCTGTAGTTTTTGAGGGAGATGGAGAATGACTTTTAATGTTCTGATCAACCTCTTGATTAGATGTTAATGGTAGAAGAAAAAAAAATTTTTTTTCATACTTTGTTATGGTCCAGTTTATAGACGTCTGCCAGATAAAGTCTGTTATATTAAAATTACTGAAATTTTTAAATTTTTACAGACTCTAATGTTTTAAGTTTATTTGAGATATTATTTTTTTTCTCTAGGCATCGGAGATATTGCTTTTTGTTCATTGCATGCTAATTAAAGTCGACTCACCGATTAATATATCATATGATGCCAAGCATTGGTAGTTTTTCTCTGATTGTTAGTTTTTGTTGCTCAGTGAGGGGGAGGCTATTCTTATATATAGCTAGAAAAGGTTCTGAAATTGGTTTTTAAAATATAAAAATTTGAAGCAGTAATGAAATAAAAGTAAATTATAAATTTTCGTTTGGGATTTTAGTTTGAATCTATTAAGACTTATGTTTTCAATGAGTAGCTTCATATGGATATTTTTAATGAGCTAACTCTGAATAATGAAGCATGAGTTTTTACACAAATGTGTAATGAAGGTTTAGGCTTGGAATCCTGATGTTTATTATAATAAATTGATAGATAGTGATTATGACCTCCCCGGCTAGTTGTATTTTTTATGTTTTTAGAAAAGGTGTTTGGTTTTGAGGTTGATTAGTTGTTGAAAAGTGTTTTTGATGTCTTTGAGCTTAACTGAGGCTGTGATAGTCGCTGTAAATGGCTGTGATAGTGTAGTGTAAGGTAGTATAAGGTTTCTCATTGTCCGTGTCAAGTTTGTCAATTACAATTTTTCTTTTAATTTGTCATTGCTAGTTGATGGTTCGAGTTTTAATATAGAGTTCTTATATACATATATATGCAAATTTTGCTTTTAATGCATATATTATGATTTAGTGAACTTAGTTTTTTTTTAATCGACCTCATCAAAGCTGGCAATATAATTGAAAAGAGTTGGAAATTTTTTTTAAAATTGTGTTAGTGTGTCAGGGGGTAACTGATTCTAAAGGACTGTTAATGGTCCTGGTGTTAAGGCGGCAACTACATGGAGAAAATTGGCTAATGTGTTTTATTAACAAATTGCTTGCTATATTGGATTCATAGATAGTATATAAGGTTTGTGTACGGTGAATCCATGTTTTCCTTTTTAAGCTTAACTAGTTGAAGAGATTTATGAAGTTGTGAAATTCAGTCCTTCATGGTAATTTAGCAGTGGAAATAGTTGGCAATTTGTAAAGGTTTTTTTTTGCTTAAGTTTCACTTAAGTTTAAAAGTGTAATTGATGGTAACATAGTGAATCTTGGGTTTAGCTATAGAATTTTCTCCAGTAACCATTTTTAGGTGCGTTCGTAATTATATAAATACGTAGCACCTATTGTCGTCGCTTGGTCCGTCTGTCTGTCTGTCTGTCCGTCCGCATATAACAATGTAAAAACTACCCAACCAAATGGTTTGGAATTTAAGATATATTATCTTTGCAGAATTTTGTCGAGACATTTCAATTTTTTTAAAAATCGAATCAAAACTTTACGAGATATTAATAAAAATATTTATTAAGAAATTTGAATTAAAAGAAAAAAAATCGGTGCTTTCTTGTTAGAGGAGCTTCCAAGGTTTAATGATCAAGCGACCGAGATACTTATTTTATGACAGAAATTAATCTGCAGACGATATAATTCATTTCACAGAATTAAAAATCATCAAGATCTGAATATTTATATAACTAGCTATAGTACGAACGCACCTCATTTGTCACGTTTGACGTACAATTTCCAACTTGTTGTTTAATGTGTAAGGTAATGTAGTTAGCCAATATAGAAGAGGATTATACAATTTGAAGTCAGCGGTTCATGTTCTGTTTTTGGTTAATTATAGTTTGTGATTCAAGTTTGAAGTAATAAGTATATTTGTAGTGACATTTTGGTTTTATTTAGATATCTGTGCTACCCATGTCTATATCCTTGTTTAATGTGAATGAAAGGTATGAGTGTATGAAATCTCTGGGCCCGGAGTAATGAATGTATGCTTGAATATTTGAGTGAATCTAAGTATGTATGTTATGTCATAGGGTTAGCAAAAAGTTTTAAATTTTTTTTGAAATTGTTATTGTATGAATCAGTACATGGATAGGTATCTTTTTGACGAAATTGTTTTTATATAATGCTATCAGCAAATAGAGTTAATGATAGTATTGTAATATTGTATTAAAATTACCTCACCTGAAGTACAGATATATGTACAAAATATGCTAATTAATGTTGAGATATGATTATAACCAATATAAGCAATTTTTACATGAAATGAACTGTTCTGTTAGTTAGAAAGTTTAGGAATTGTTATGAGCTGATGTAGTTGTTGTTATTCACGTCCTTATACTTATATATTTATGTATTGTAAAGTCCTTAGCCACACATGTGATGTCTATATGTATATGTTATTGTATGTATTTTTATAGGTTATATGTAATTGTGTTACAGATTTTTTTTTGTATGGACTGGAGCCCGCAGGTTTTTTTTTTAAGGCATCTTATAAGTTGGTATGTTGGATGCTGGTTGTGGAAGTTTGCCATGGATAGTTTCTAGTTTTTTAGCTCACAGGCTATCAAAGCCTGAGAGCTTATGTGCCCGCCGGTTCTGTACGTACGTATGTATGTATGTATGTAACGCAATAACTCTTCATAGAAATATCCGTTTACCTTCAAATTTTGTTTATAGGTTCACTGTGTTAAGGTGCTTCCCTGATTAGTTTTCGGGATTGATTGGTTAAGTATAAAGGGGGGAACGGGGGGCTAATCCCCCTTAATTTATATAAATGGGTTTTTCATGCAGAATTATTCCGTTTACCTTCAAATTTTGTTTATAGGTTCACTGTGTTAAGGCGCTTCCCTGATTAGTTTTCGGGATTGATTGGTTAAGTATAAAGGGGGGAACGGGGGGCTAATCTCCCCCTTAATTTATATAAATGGGTTTTTCATGCAGAATTATTTCGTTTTCCTTCAAATTTTGTTTATAGGTTCACTGTGTTAAGGCGCTTACCTGATTAGTTTTCGGGATTGATTGGTTAAGTATAAAGGGGGGGGAACGAGGGGGCTAATCCCCCCCCCCCCCTTAATTTATATAAATGGGTTTTTCATGCAGAATTATTCCGTTTTCCTTCAAATTTTGTTTACAGGTTCACTGTGTTAAGGCGCTTCCCTGATTAGTTTTCGGGATTGATTGGTTAAGTATAAAGGGTGGGGGGGAACGGGGGGCTAATCCCCCCCTTAATTTATATAAATGGGTTTTTCATGCAGAATTATCCCATTTGCTTCAAAATTTGTTTATAGGTTCATTGGGTTAAGACGCTTCCCTGATTAGTTTTCGGGATTGATTGGTTAAGTATAAAGGGGGGGTGGAACGGGGGGGGGCTAATCCCCCCCCCTAATTCAGATAAATGGGTTTTTCATGCAGAATTATCCGATTTTCTTCAAATTCTGTATATATATTCATTGTAATTAGAGACTTCCCTGATTAGTTTAAGGGGTTCATTAGTTAACTATGAGGGGGGGTAACGGGGGGATGACCCCCCTTAATATATTGTTGATTTCTTTATTTCAGATTCCTTGAAATAAGAGTATAATATACAATTAGTGTGAATAGCCTGTGAGCTCAATGCCCTCAGTTTAACTGGGTAGTTTTCTTTTTAGCTCACAGGCTATCAAAGCCTGAGAGCTTATGTGCCTGCCGGTTCTGTACGTACGTATGTATGTATGTACGTAACGCGATAACTCTTCATAGAAATATCCGTTTACCTTCAAATTTTGTTTATAGGTTCACTGTGTTAAGGTGCTTCCCTGATTAGTTTTCAGGATTGATTGGTTAAGTATAAAGGGGGGAACGGGGGGCTAATCCCCCCCTTAATTTATATAAATGGGTTTTTCATGCAGAATTATTTAGCTCACAGACTATCAAAGCCTGAGAGCTTATATGCCGCTGTTTCTGTATTTATGTATGTATGTATGTACGTAACGCGATAACTCTTGATAGAACTAACCGTTTTATTTTAAATTTTGTTTATAGGTTCCCTGATTAGTTTTGGAGGTTCATTGGTTAAGTATAAAGGGGGAAAACGGGGGCTAACCCCGCATAATTTAGATAAATAGGTTTTTGATGCAGAATTATCCCATTTTCTTCAATTTTTGTATATAGGTTCATTTTGATAATACGCTTCTGTCAATAGTTTTGGGGGTTCATTGGTTAAGTATAAAGGGGGAAAGGGGGGGGGTGACCCCCCTAATTTAGTTAAATGAGTTTTTCATGCAGAATTATCCGATTTTCTTCAAATTTTGTATATAGGTTCATTGTGATAATGCGCTTCTCTGAATAGTTTTGTGGGTTCATTGGTTAAGTATAAAGGGGGAAAGGGGGAGCTAATCCCCCCTTAATTTAGATAAATGGGTTTTTCATGCAGAATTATCTGATTTTCTTCAAATTTTGTATATATATTTATTGTAATTAGAGACTTCCCTGATTAGTTTAGGGGTTCATTAATTAACTACGAGAGGGGGTAACGGGGGGATGACCCTCCTTAATATATTGTTGATTTTTTTTATTTTTCGAGGGGCTTATTTCAAATTCTTTGAAATAAGAGTATAATATACAATTAGTGTGAATAGCCTGTGAGCTCAATGCCCTCAGTTAAACTGGGCAGTTTTCTTTTTATTTTATAACTGTTAAAGTTTTTACTAATGCAAGTTTTATCATATATCATGAATGATGGAGTGTTAGCCGCATTGTCCTCTTAGTGCTATTCATATCTTTCGGCTGTATGAAGGGCGTTGATGGAAGTTCACCTATGTGGTATTTTTAGAAGTAACAAGAGGGGAGGCAATTGTTGGAATAAAATTCCATACATGTCTACATTTTTAGTCTTGTCACTTCATTTAAAACATTCATCTAAATTCATTCATTTAAGTCATTCATTAGAAGCTCTTAAGTTATTATCAGTTTCATATTTATTTCTAAGTTCTGGCTTACTCACACATATCTTTGGTTTATGATTTATTTATTTCAATAGTTAAATATCGTATTTAATATTTCCTTTAGTTTACTTACCTTTAATATCTTTATAAATATCCTGGCTTATTCACTTTTATTTTTACACGGCATCTTTAAAAGACCACGTATCTTTGTTTACATTCTACCGGCTTCTTTTCCCATACACATCAAGTGTTACGATGTTCCGGAGCGACTCCGGCAGCCGACAACAGATGGCGTGACCATCTGTTTCCTCCTTCATCGCTCTCTCGCCGCTGCTAGGCTTTTCTCGATCTTTCACTATACCGGCAGTGATGTAATCCTCATTAAATATGGAAGGCCGTATGATTGGATGTTTACCTGGAGAGATACATTTAAACACTAGGTAAAGCAAGAGCCGTCGTGGTCGCTCGACATATGACCTAGGGACCGTCTCCCCCAATGGGGTTTCGCGAACAAAGTCATCGGGGGTTCCATGGCGGTTCATCAAGGTTTCGTCTCTGCGGAAGTTTCCTCCGAGACGTGGGGTTACTGCCGTGACGACCTATGTCATCGACCTTGGTAAAATGACCTGGGGGTCCGCAGTGGGGAGCGGCCTCAGGTCGATCACAGCGCCGGGCAAGACAAAGCCCTGGTGCGTTATAAGCCCTTCAGAGGTGTTAGGAATCTGCAACCCTTGGTCTTGTCCCTGTACTCACATCTTTATATATCCTACCATATGCTCTTTATTTAATAATATTCATTCATCTTGATTTACAATAGTTCATTTAAATATCTTTCCTTTATTTATATTTCATACTTTAAATCTTATTTATTTAATATCTAAAGTTTACTTACAGTACTTATTTTTATTAAAGTTTTCCCTCTTCAGTCTACAGTTTGTTTATATCGCATTTCTGCTTACTGAGGAACGTCACTTCGTGTCTTCCTTTCACCCTCTTCTGGAGTGGTTCAGATTGCCGATACTAGATGGCGGTAGTGGATTGTTTTAGTCACGATTTGCATAAGCAATCGTACATCTCCACTCAGTGGCGTATCCAGGATTTAATTTCGGGGGGGGCTGACTTAAATTTCGATAATGTTCTGAGTCTTACGAAATATGTTGAACTGTGTTATAAACAGAAATCATGTTTGACAACAAGACCGAGGGGGGGGGGAAACGGTGGGGGGGGGGAGGTACAGGGTTGAACTTGAGCACTCCTCCCCCCCCCTCGCCGAAATAAGTTGAAAAGTGATAATGGATTGTTTCATATACTTTCATTTAAAAGAAAGTCATTGTCATTGTAGCTTATAATCTATAAAGTTGCCTCCTTCTCCCCTAAATTCTGGATACGATTCTTGCTTGACAATTAATTAATTTTTTGCTTGGGACAATCTCAAACAAATTTTTTTTTCATATTTTTTTTTTCTATTTTAGGATCAATTCCCTATTACTGCTAAGGTACGTGGGGCACTTTCCCAGAACCCACATATTTAAGGGGCCCAAAAACTTATGATGTTTCAAATCAATTTTATTGTAAACAATCTTAATATATTAAGAAATTAAAATTTCTAGATTCATTACACAACTTATGTAAACTAAAATTGTCAGTGATATCATAAGTATATTTATAATTTTTCTTCTCATTTGAAGATTTAAGTTTCTCAGAGTGCGTCCAATTTATTTCAGCTTCTTCATATGTGTTTTAAACTTGTTTAAAAAAATTTTTATTTTATGACTATCTTATTTATAAAATATCATTTTCTTTGGGTTGTGTATGTTTTTAAAGTTCGTGCAACATTAGTTCATGTTTATTTAACCTGATATTTGAGTCTGTTAAGTTAATTTTTACGAAAAAATTTCAATAAAAATAATAATAATCCAACTTCAGTTTGCATTTATTCTCTGTCTTTCATTTAAATATGTGCATTGCATAGTTATATTCATACCCTTCTCATTCACAGTATTTGTAAAAATGTGATAATCTACGATTAGGGCCAAAAATATTTTCTGTTGCCATGGCCCAAAATTTTGATGGTCAGGGTCTATTCAGGATAAACAAGCTTTCTTTGCAAAATCTCTTTTTTTAATACCAACAAAAATTTAATTCGAAATCTTGGGGGTAGCAAGTATTCCTTCTTGATCTCCCCCTTCCCTTCGTATACATGCTCCTGGGATTTTGATCAAACGTATGACTATTAACCTTCAAGAAATATATGTTAAAAAAAAACTCTTCAAATTTGTGAAGGAAGGGACAAATTAACAATTAATTGGAAACTAAACATCAGATTCCCCTTTTTTAAAAAAGAGTTAAAGCTATTGAATTATGGCTAACAATATTACTGGACTTTTTTTAAAAAACGGTAAGTAAAATTGTAAGAAAATTTATTTTTAACCTGTGAATTTATTTAATGCTATTCTTCTTTTGTTAAATATTCCAAATGGTAAAAATGCTGCCGATACTAAAGTGTGTCGTGTCAAAATAAGAGAGATTAGAAAAAAACACTATTCGTAATATTGTACATTCATAGAAGAGTAATTAAGAATTTTTAATTTTTATCTTTTGCTGGATCACTCGTACACTGAAATATTTTAAAAGGCAGTAACTTATCGAGTTGTAAGTGATTCTGGTAATGTATTAACGACTCGTTTTTCGCGTTTCTCAAGCTGCCGCATTGGGAATCAGATTCAAAACGCCAACTTGGACAGTGCTTTCTGAAAGATTTTCTACCTTTACAAAAAAAGGGGAAAACATATTTCGTTCATCTTCCTCCCTGCTCATCAACGGGAAACTTTCTGACACATTTTTAAACGCAAAGGCAAAGATGACTGGCAGGCCTGACTATGGAAGAGATTTGGAATCGAGATGAGTTTTTCATTTTTTGGTGAATAGATTTTACTTATCGAGTTGTAAGTGATTCTGGTATAGTATTAACGACTCGTTTTTCGCGTTTCTCAAGCTGCCACGTCGGGAATCAGATTCAAAATGCCAACTTGGACAGTGCTTCCTGAAAGATTTTCTACCTTTACAAAAAAAGGGGAAAACATATTTCGATTGCAAAGTTACTGAATAAAAATACCTGTGAATTTCATGCGTTTCTGAGCAAAAATGAATTTAAAAATATGTCATAAAGTAGCCAGTTTGTATTTGAGAACAGCCTTAAATCTGGAAAAGCGCGTAACGTAAATAAAACTAGTTCGCTAGTAAAAAGACCAGGAACAAACAAATCAACAGGAGATTATTTTTTTAGTATTACTACTGGGCATCTTTAAAAGACTCTTCCAAAACCGAAAATCAATAATCTTGCTTGACATTGCCATTCACAAAAAAATTTCAGTTCGTACATTTGCTGATTTGGCGATAATGTTTAATGTCACTTCGCACTAATATACCTCCTTAGTCTTGTCATCTAGATCTTGCCAATTGAGCATATTATACGTTTTCAATTATCCACTAAAACATGTATAGAACTGTTTTTCAGTCAGTTGAAAATAGATTTTGTGGTCTCAAGTAATTTTGATTGCAAGACTGGGAGGCGTGTGGGGTTAACGAGAAAACAAATTTGTTGCACACCAGAAAATAAAACAAATTTATCTCATAAAAAAAGAAACAAAGTCAGTTTTTTTAAATTTCACTGTGACCACTTCGGAAGAGGGATGGAGCTGTCACCCCATAACCTCCACCCCTTGTGTACTAATATGGGACTAAAGAAAATAGATTGGGTTGTGCATTGCATGACAGAAAAAATAATTCTAATTTTATTTGAAACATAAAGAGAGAAATTCATTCAGAGAATTATTTCATTCCATTTTTGACCATTTTGGGAGATGGGGGGGTTCTGTGCCCCATCAGCCCCTTCCCGCTCTTTGGATATGCTGTGGTGTTACTCTGTACTAATATGGGAGTAAAGAGAAGAAAGTGGGTAGTGTATTGTATAACAAAAAAAAAATAAAAATTTATCTCAAAGAAGAAAAAACAACATTATTTTCATGAGATGTTTGACTATTTCGGGAAGAGGGCCTTCTGTAACCCCATCAGCCCCTTCCCCTTTTTAGATACGCTTTGATGTCAACGTGAACTAATATGGGGCTAAAAAGAAGAGAGTGGGTAGCCTGTTGTATAACCAAAAAAAAAATTAACAATTCATGTCAAAGAAGAAGAAAACAGCACTTTTTTCATGAGATTTTCAACTATTTCGGGAAGGGGGGGCTGTAACCCATCAGCCCCCTTCTCCTTTTTAGGTATGCTCTGATGTCATTATGGACTAATATGGGGTTAAAAAGAAGAGAGTGGGTATTCTATTGTATGACAAAAAAATAATACAAATTTATCTCAAAGAAGAAAAAACAGTACTATTTTCATGAGATGTTCAACTATTTGGGGAGGGGGGGGGCTGTAACCCCTTCAGCCCCTTTTACTTTTTGGATATGCTCTGATGGCAATGTGGACTGATATGGGACTAAAAAGAAGAGAGTGGATAGTCTGTTGTTTAACAAAAAAAATACAAATTTATCTCAAAGAAGAAAAAAAACAGCACTATTTTCATGAGATGTTTGACTATTTCAGGAAGTGGGGGGGGGGGCTGTAAACCCCATCAAGAAAAAACAGCACTATTTTCATGAGATGTTCGACTATTTCGGGAAAAGGGGGGGTGGCTGTAATTCCATCAAGAGAAAAACAGCACTATTTTCATAAGATGTTCGACTATTTCGGGAAGAGGCGGGCTATAACCCCATCATCCCCCTTTTCCTTTTTAGGTATGCTTTGATGTCAATGTGAACTAATATGGGTTTAAAAAGAAGAGAGTGGGTAGTCTATTGTATGACAATATAGATATATATATACAAATGTATCTCAAAGAAGGAAAAAGCAGCACTTTTTTCATGAGATATTCGACTATTTCGGGAAGGGGGGGGGGGGCTGTAAACCCATCAGCCCCCTTCCTCTTTTTAGATATGCTCTGATGTCAATGTGAACTAATATGGGGCTAAAAAGAAGAGAGTGGGTAGTCTGTTGTATAACCAAAAAAAAAATTACAATTTATCTGAAAAAAGAAGAAAACAGCACTTTTTTCATGAGATTTTCGACTATTTTGGGCGGGTGGGGGGGGGGGCTATAACCCCATCAGCCCCCTTACCATGTTTATGCTGTGATGTCAATGCGGACTAATATGGACTAACGAGAATGGCTAATCCGCTGTATAATAGAAAAAAATTAGAAATTTATCTAAAAAAGAAAGAAAAAGGCACTTATTCCATTTTACTCTTGACAATTTCGGGGGGGGCTGCAGCCCCATCAGCCCACCCCCTGGATACGCCACTGTCTCCACTCCACTCCACTCTCTTAGGAACATTCTGGATGCCAGAAGAGGGCGTTATTCTGTCATGCATAGTTAATCAGCATGCGTCAGAGACCGGTATATATTCTTCGCTGACTATGCTTACGATGCATTTGTTCTTTTAGTTTTATCGGAGGAATTGTAGTTGTTTTTCGTTTGCAGAGATGGCTCGATGTTATTTTTAAAGTGTCTGACTTCAGTCATTGACAATGATAGCTCGTGTGTAATAGTTATGAAAGTCGGTCAGTAGTTTTATAGTTGTCTTTTGGAAATGAAGTTCATCATTTATCAAGTTCGTCATTTTTCCTGTTCTTGGATGTTTTTCCTGTGAACTGAAATAGTGTTAGATGAATGACTGATATTTAGACCCGTCTTCATAACGTCCTGAGCAGTTTTAGATTGGTGACTGAAGCTGTCAAATCAACGAAGATAGTATGAAGTTTAATCGACTTGAATTTGTAGCCGTTGTAGTTTGTCATCTTAAATCATTTGAATTAGTTTTTCCTAAAACTGTCTAAGAAGTAATTGTCAACAGTTCATCTGAATTCTCTTTTAGCATCAATTGAAGTTCTAATTGGATCGTGAGGTTCAGAATGAAATTTGAACTGTTTTATTTTATTCAAGATGACGTTGAGTTCCGGTTACATCAGTTTCAGAAGTGATATTTAAGTTTTCCAGTTGATCATCTATATTATGTAAAGTACCTGTGTCATGATAAATGGTTATGTTATCATAACGAATTAAGTCAGATAAGTGTTTCAATAATGTTAATATATTTCTTATTTTATTTTTATATGTTGTTTTATTTAAAGTCTTTTTAATAAATGTTATTTGTTTTTAATTAGTTGTTTTTCATTTAATCCACCATCATAGTCTAAGCTACTTCTTTTTCAGGTTTAACTTTATTATATATTTAAGATTTATTTACTTGGGGTTTAAATCAGCTTATACGCTTCACACTGTTTAAATGTACTCTGCTAATTATTTAACTCCTTGGGAGATACTTTGTATTTCCCAAACAAATAGGTTATGGGCTAATTGTTGCCTTTAGGCATAGCCAATTTAGAATTAGTATAATAAGTTTCTTTTTCAAATAATTAAATAAGTTTTCTTTATTATAAAAGTAAATGTAAGTTGATAATTGTTTAAACTGTTATAACAGGTTTAAGTTTAATTTTTGTGAATTATAATTTGATTAAAAATGTTTTATGAATATATTATGAGTTATTTTTAGCTTACTGTTTTTGACCTTAATAGGTCTGGTGATGGTGGATATTTTCGGTCCCAACATTTTCGATCATTTTCGTTGGGAGTGGGGCCGAGTTTAAATAAGTTTTGTTTTGATTTTTGAAACTTAAAATTGTTTATAAATGGTGTTTAATAAATTTTAAATTGATATTTTAAGGATAATAAAGGTAATAGAAGTTAAATTGTTTATAATGTGTTATATAGATATTTGTTTCTGAAAATTTTAACGTAATTTGAGGTTAACTGAGAAAAATGTATAAAATAAAAATATAATTTCACTTTAAGAATTTAAAAGTTTATGAGGTTATTTTAAGATCATGACACAGAATTAAAGTAAAAATGAAGTTTTTGAAGTATCAAGAAAGTTATTGAAGAATAAAGAAGTTCATCTGGTGAAATGATGTCATCGATTGTAGTGAAAAAGGTGATACATCGGTGAAAGTTTGTTTTCGTGCAAGTCATTAAGTGTTAGGCGAGCAGTGGAGCGTGATGGGCACCTCCCTGTTTCGATATTTTTTTTGGATTAATGACTTTGTTTTTGGATTTCATCGGACCGTTTCTGCAAGCTTTTACAAATTGTGGACTTTGTCCCTGTTTTTATAAAGAAAAACCGCTATTTCGTCAAAGTGACATTCCTCTGATGTTTGTGTTTGTTTAGTCCAGTTTTGCTCTTGCCATCCATATGGATTGTGTGCCATTTTAATACATATAGGTTGGTTGGTTGTATTGGGTTTAATGGCACAAGGTCCCTATGGGGACAAGCTGCGCCAAATAAAAGAATATTAAAGAAAACACACAAAATTTAATGCGAACAAAGGCAAAAAATAAAGCTTAATGAGAGAAATAGCTGGATGGGGTTACCCATCCAGATATAGTCAAACAGTGTATAAACCAAACATGAAGAAATCTTAAAAAAATAAGGTATGAAATATCATCTGGATGGGGTTACCCCATCCAGGTGTCAAGTTAAATAAATATAAACTAACATTGTTATATATACAACATGAAGGGTATATTAAAACTATATATCAAAATAAAAGCCAGTTTGTTTTAAAAAATGAAAGAGTGCCCCATGAGGTGTTTCCCCAATGAGGTTTGTCAAGATTGGTGATGATGAATTAAAATAAATTCTGTACAAGTGCCGGAGGCCCGGACAGTCTGTTAAAACATGATAAATGGTCAGGTGATCAAAATGACAATGTGGACACATGGGTGTGTCCTCCCGAAGTAAAAGATGTTTATGCGTGATCCTTGAATGTCCAATTCTCAGACGAGTCAAAAGAACATCTGTTTTTCTTGGATAAATCGGAGGCCAAGTAATGATTAAAGGTTTGATTTGGTGCAGCTTATTATTGTATTCTAAATCCCAACTTTCTTGCCATTTATTATGAATAAAATGTTTTATAAGTAGTTTAACGTCTGAGAATGGAATTTTATGTCGTAACGGATTTAGAGCGTGTTTTGCCGCCTCATCTGCTTTTTCATTTCCAGGTATACCCATGTGTCCAGGTACCCAACAAAATAAAATATTATATCCACGTCTAGTCAATTTATTATAAAAATCAAGGATGACTGAGACATAAGGATGTTTTTTAAAAGATTTCATTGCGTCAATAGAACTATTTGAGTCAGTATATATGATGAAGGATGTGTTATGATGATGAGATATGTGCAACATGGCTCTCTCTATTGCAATCAACTCAGCCGTAAAGATAGAAATCGAAGCATGAAGCCGATAACTCAAACTACTGTTATCGATAAAAACACCGCAACCAACAATATCCCCACTCTTGGAACCATCTGTATAAACATCAGTGTAGTTTTTAAATTTTGCACGATGTGCAGCAAATAATTGTTGGAAAACAGCAGGGGCCAAGTTAATACATATAGGAAGGAGAGGCCCCTCGTCTGTGAAAATGCCTTATAGTGATCTGTAGGACTTTTTATTGATCTATAGGACTGATTCCAGTGCTATTTTACATCTTGGACCAAGTTACCTTATTTAAGTGCTATTAAATATGTATTGATGTATTAAGGACTGCATCTTTTACAGGACTGTTTTTTTTGGGGGGTTTAACTGAAGTTAATTCTTGAATAGTTGTTTTAATTAATAGTTTAATTGTGGTTAATTAATTGTGTTAATTTTAAAATGAAATTATATGATTTTTTATATATATATGTATATTGATTTTTAGTAAAGAGTTTAAATTTGTTTAAAATGTTGATAATTAAATGTTAAATTTAAGAACTTTAAAAGTTTGAAATTTTTTTTATTGCTAGTAAAGATATAAATTTGAGATAGAAATATGGCTTTTGTTAAAGTTAATTGTTAAAATTGATTGTTTTCGAAATTTTTTTTTTTGACTTTGTGGGCATCTGGAGTATCCATCTTTTTTTTGTGTATGAAGGAGATGTAATCCGTAGTTGTATTCAGCAGTTGCATACGGAGGAATGATAGGAGAGTGCATGATCTAGATGGTGTGACTGGATATAATTTGTGAGGAATGAGTGAGTGTTCTGTGAGTTTTGTCATATATTTTAGATGCCTGGCGAAGTATATTTTTATGTGCCTTTCTGAATTGGTTTAATTGACATTGTCAAAATAAATTAAGATATCTGAACTTAACTGGGTTTAATTTTGGTTTAAATTTTTGAGCTATTTAAAGCATTTTTTTTTTTAGTATGTTTAAAAATCTGTAAGCTGATTGTTGAATTGACCTTCTTTTCTAGTAATTTTGAAAATTTTTAAAAATAAAAGTGTTGGATATTTAAAATTCAGTTGAAGTTTAATAGAAATTTTTTTTTATTATAAAATTTAAGATAATGGTTTTCAAAATGTTTAAATTTTTTTTAGGGTTTTCTTTACAGAAGTTACTCCTAACATTTTTAAGCAGCATTCACTGTTTGGTTTGGGTAGGCTTTAGTTTTAAATTTGAAGGAAAAAGTGTAAGATGGCCTTGCCCTGTGTAACTAAATTGAGTGTTGTGCTTTGGTTAGGGTATTTATATATTTAATTTTATAATTTAGAAGTTTTAATTTGATCCATTAAAATTTTACCTGTCAAGATATATTTATAAATGTAAATTTCATGATAAAAGTTTAGTTTTTCTTTGGGGGGAGGTCAAATACATTTTTTTTAGTAATATAAAATAAGTTGTTTTTAAAGTAGTATATTAAAGGCCAATTATGTCATGTTAACTAAAGGTCATGAAGAGATGTATAATACATTATATATGCAAATAATCTACTATTTTTGTTTTAATTTATTAAAAATTTAAATTTATTTTCAATAAAAGTGTTAGAATTTTAAAATTTTTAATATTCATGTTGTTTGTTTTCTATTTAATGAATATATATAATTTATTAATATGTGTTTAGTTTTCAGATAAATTTTTTTGGAAATGCAGAGGTTTAAATCTTGATTTTGCAATAGCTATTTTTAGTGGATTGTTTCTAATGCATATGTATATGAAATGGATTTCAAGTGGGTCTGGATGATAGTCTTGTAGTTTAAATGTTTGAGGGGAATTTGTTTAAAATTGGTTTTAAGAAAAAAAAATGTTGAGAGAAAGAAAGGTTAAGTTAAGAGAAAAAAAATTTTAATGTTAAGAAAAAAAAAAGGGAAAATAATTTGTCTAGAACTGAGAGGAAGCAGCTGGGTATTTTTCATGAGTTTGCAAAAGTTTTAAAGCAAAGGGTTGAATGACTGTGTCATAATACCAAGAGTTGTTCACTACTGATTTTTAAAGTGAATTTAACTTTTGAACTCAATGAGTTTGTATCGGGTGTGAGTGCAGGTTTTTAAGTGAGAAGATTCTGGCATTGTCATGTCACGAAGAAAAAAAAAAAAGAGGGCCCTCACTACTAATTTACTACTATCTCATTGCTAAATTCATGATTTGGGATGCTGGATTTCTTTTATGTTCAACCTTGCATTGGTTAGTTGTCCGTGTGTTGAATTCTCCCATAGGTACTATTTTGGAGGAATGATATATTGCTGTGTAAGTTGTTTTTCTGAGAGGTTAAGAGAGGGGGAATTCCATGAAGTTGGGCGACGGTATGGAAATGGATGCTGTTTTCTCATTCAGGAATTGTTGTAGTTGAAATTTAGTTTCTGATGTGATGGTTTCTTTCTGGCTAAGGACATTGACGTATTAATCTGCTTGTAATTTAAAGGTTTGATAATTGCCTATTTAAGATTTTTAGTAAATTAAATGTGTAAAAATTGTTTTGGTCGGGCAATTTCTTGGTTTGGAATTTTTACTTGGCAGTGGTTACTGATGTTCAGATGTTCGATGTTTTCATTGTCGGGTGGAATTTCTTTTTAGGTGCTTATTGCTTGAGAATTGGGCATAGCATATAGAGATGCTTGACTAAATCATCGTTGCATGTATACAAAGCATAATTGAGACATAGTAGTCCTGGCTGATGTTGGGGAATGATGTTATGAATAATGCTCTATTTTTGTGATAGTTTTTATACTGTCATGAAATGGTGTTTTTGGTTTCCTTAAACTGTTAATTTAAATCTCATTATGATAGTTCTGGCTCTCTACCTACGTCTTATTTTTGTGAGGGAATGTGTATATTAAAATTCTATATCCAGAGTAGATAGGAAAGAATGGGGATGAATGAATGAAAGGTTTTCTGGATTGCCTCGTTTCGAAAGGGAAAGTATGTGTGCGATGTTCCATATAATTGATGTTCTGATCAGATTCTTGGGTAGTTAGTTGGTTTTTGTTTTTAAGTTGTTTTTGTTTTTACATATAAATTTATAAGAATTGTTTAGTTTTTTTTTAAGGAGGTATAACGGTGAGAAGTTTGGGAGAGAGCATATTAATATCTTCTCTAAGTGTGATCCCTGACTGAGGTGTTATGGATTTACATAAGCTGTTTGGCCAGTTTTTGAACTACATGGAGGATGTTACATGAAATGCTGAGTTACATGTTTTTATAAATATTTGGCTTGAAATTTTTATATGCTGTCAATGTGTTTTTGGCTGGGGAGAAATCTTGTTCCATCTAATTGTAATCGTTTCATCTGATTAATTGTAATTTCCCTTTAGTTATTTGAAAGGTAAGATTTTTGAGGGCAGGATATTTTTCAGGGTGGGGGTATATGTTTTATGTATGTATAATAAATTTTTTTTTTAGATCTCAGAATTTAATGTTTTGAAATGAGATCAAGCTGGGATCAGTGCATGATCAATACAGTGTATGACAATATGGAAAATGGTCAAAGACTGTGAAATTTTTAAACTGGACATTATTGTTTTTTTTTTATGTTTTTATGTGTATATGTTTTTTTTGTGCAATGGTATATGTATAAATTTAAATAGTAAATTTTTAATGTAAAACCGGAGCTCATTGTCGTTGGGGTTTTTTTTGGTCATTTTTAGGTTTTCTAGTTGTGTGTTAAATTTTTGTTCATCTAGGATGTAAGGTCTCTTTGGTAGGTGTGTTGAGCGTTTTGTTTTAGGATCAAAGGTGTAATCTCTTGGCCATGGTGAATATCCGTTGGTTCTTTTTAATACCTCATATAAGTAATTGGCTGTGACATGGGTTATATCAGTGATGCCATTGGGGATATTTGTGAGTTGAGATTGTGTTACTTTGGTCTGTCGTACAGGTGACAAGAGGGGGGGCTTTGTTAGGAATCTGCAACCCTTGGTCTTGTCCCTGTACTCACATCTTTATATATCCTACCATATGCTCTTTATTTAATAATATTCATTCATCTTGATTTACAATAGTTCATTTAAATATCTTTCCTTTATTTATATTTCATACTTTAAATCTTATTTATTTAATATCTAAAGTTTACTTACAGTACTTATTTTTATTAAAGTTTTCCCTCTTCAGTCTACAGTTTGTTTACATCACATTTCTGCTTACCGAGGAACGTCACTTCGTGTCTTCCTTTCACCCTCTTCTGGAGTGGTTCAGATTGCCGATACTAGATGGCGGTAGTGGATTGTTTTAGTCACGATTTGCATAAGCAATCGTACATCTCCACTCCACTCCACTCTCTTAGGAACATTCTGGATGCCAGAAGAGGGCGTTATTCTGTCATGCATAGTTAATCAGCATGCGTCAGAGACCGGTATATATTCTTCGCTGACTATGCTTACGATGCATTTGTTCTTTTAGTTTTATCGGAGGAATTGTAGTTGTTTTTCGTTTGCAGAGATGGCTCGATGTTATTTTTAAAGTGTCTGACTTCAGTCATTGACAATGATAGCTCGTGTGTAATAGTTATGAAAGTCGGTCAGTAGTTTTATAGTTGTCTTTTGGAAATGAAGTTCATCATTTATCAAGTTCGTCATTTTTCCTGTTCTTGGATGTTTTTCCTGTGAACTGAAATAGTGTTAGACGAATGACTGATATTTAGACCCGTCTTCATAATGTCCTGAGCAGTTTTAGATTGGTGACTGAAGCTGTCAAATCAACGAAGATAGTATGAAGTTTAATCGACTTGAATTTGTAGCCGTTGTAGTTTGTCATCTTAAATCATTTGAATTAGTTTTTCCTAAAACTGTCTAAGAAGTAATTGTCAACAGTTCATCTGAATTCTCTTTTAGCATCAATTGAAGTTCTAATTGGATCGTGAGGTTCAGAATGAAATTTGAACTGTTTTATTTTATTCAAGATGACGTTGAGTTCCGGTTACATCAGTTTCAGAAGTGATATTTAAGTTTTCCAGTTGATCATCTATATTATGTAAAGTACCTGTGTCATGATAAATGGTTATGTTATCATAACGAATTAAGTCAGATAAGTGTTTCAATAATGTTAATATATTTCTTATTTTATTTTTATATGTTGTTTTATTTAAAGTCTTTTTAATAAATGTTATTTGTTTTTAATTAGTTGTTTTTCATTTAATCCACCATCATAGTCTAAGCTACTTCTTTTTCAGGTTTAACTTTATTATATATTTAAGATTTATTTACTTGGGGTTTAAATCAGCTTATACGCTTCACACTGTTTAAATGTACTCTGCTAATTATTTAACTCCTTGGGAGATACTTTGTATTTCCCAAACAAGAGGCTTGGGCGCGATGGTCGTTTACGCGCGTCTGCGACCCCCGTGGGCGCCTGACGGCACAGGATAGTTTTTGTTAGGTTTAAAAACCTCCCAAGTTTGGTTAAGTTCTCAATACTTCTTAAATTACATTTAATATAAACTTAATTTAAAATATATTTATTCTTGTTAACTTACCCATTTCTATTGTACTTTATTTTCATGAAGCATTCCTTAATTTAACTGTTTAAACTTTAAATTACAAATGTTTATCTTTTGCTGTGAGCTCTGTTAAAACCACACTTCACTCAATGTTTTGACAACTGTCTGTTTTGGCCTGCTGGCTTGTATGATGATGTCATACACTCACACACTCATGTCATACACTCATGTAAGCACAGGAAGTTCATACACTCATTAAACATTCATATTTTGATCAGCTGTTTGAGGTAGGGGGAGTTACTTCCTGCTTCTAGTCATTTCTTTCAGCCATTTAAATACAGTGAGTTGTTCTGCTGATGTTGCTCTTTACTTTTTCAATCTTGTGGTTTTGCTGGCTGGGATGTTAAAGGCAGATGTTTTTTTTCCATTTGAGCAGTGAAGTTAATATAGCAGTTTGTTTTTCTTTCAACATGGAAAGTAAATTAGTGATATATCATTTTTCCCTTCAGCTGATATGGTATAGTAAAGTTTATTAAATATGTTTCTGAAATTAATTATGTGTTGAGTCAGGAGATTTTTTACAAAAGTAAAAGTGAATTGTTGTTTTAAGAAGTAATCCTTTTTCTATTGAAATGAAGAAACAGCTTGATTTATTTAATCTGATAAAGCCATGTTCATCTTTTTTTTGAGAACTTGTTATTTTGTCTGAAGAAATAAAAATGTTTGTTTTTTTAAACATATCTCTCTCAAGTTATTTTACACAGCTTAAAAGTAATTAATGAAACTGAAATTAAATGATCAATTGGGGAAACAAGGTTTATTTAAAGATGATATATTTAACTAATGAAATTATTGAATTTTAAGTCATACTTCATATGGGCTTCTTACTGCATTTGAGATGTAATAAAAATGGCTCTGCTACATTTTAAGACAGTTTGTTTTTACAAACTGATAGTTTTTTTTTTTTTTTATCTGTCATCAGCTTCGCTTCGTTTAGTTTCAGCTTTGTGTTGTGGTAAGGCAATTCATTATGCCGCCTCTCAGTCACAGCTAATAACGATGAGATGATTCGAGATGTCATGCCGCTTACTTTTTAATTGATATTTTTAGTTTCTAACAGAAAGTAAATACGTATGTTTAATAAAGTGTGACGGCCGGATAAAGTTTAGGTAAAGATGCATTTGTTTAAGTAAAGACATTTAAAGCATTTTCTATTCCGAAAGGATTAAGCTATGCCAGTGAAACAGTTGGATAGCTGGGGAAGAAAATGGCGGCCTGTCGACACTTTGCATAGGAACCCCGGCCAATAAATGCAACACGTTCAGCAGTTAATAGTTTGAGTTTAATGGTTAATATTTTGAGTTTAGTGTTCAGTTGTTTCAGTTTGTTTTATCAACGTAGTTTTTCCCTCTTCTTGTATTTTTAAACCGACTTATCATTCATCCTCTGAATATTATCAGGTGGATTTCAGAAAGTCGCGTTCGTATATTTATATAGTGTTAAGGGAGGAGGTGAAACACACGGTGAAGTTTTAGTAAGTTTATTTTCAATTAGTTTTTCTTGAGTTTGTTTTTATATTCATAGAACTTTATTTAATTGATTTATTACTGGGTTAAGTTTCTTTAAATAAAGTTTTAGTTTACGTTTTCTTCCCTCTTAAGTTTTAACATCTATTTTTTAAGTCTCTCGTTTCGTTTTCTGGCTTTAAAGAATTTGACAGATAGTCTTGGTGTTACGGAATTCATCATGTTCCCTTGCTTTAGGTGAAGGTCCGTATGGTTCGCCATGGTTGGTCAGCTTTGTTAGTTTCGGCATACTAGTGATGGTTACTGCGTGGTATGTCGGAAGTTTTTTTTCATAAGACAGAAGTTAAGTAGAAACGGAGATCAACGATCTTTTAAATTGGATCGTAATTTGAAAGAGGGAGATGTATAAAGTTTATATTATCTTGTTTTAAATTAAAGTTAAATTGTTTAAAGTTATAATATGTTTTTGAAGTATAAAGTTTTATTAATGATAATATTTAAAGTAAATTGAACATTAATAAAAGTAATTTCCTTCATGAAAAATATTGTTTCTTAATAAGCTCCAGTTCATATTAAGTATATTTTTCATTTGTTTAATTTATTGAAATTGTATTTGTCTTTTATAGTTTTTATTTCTGTTTTTATTTAATAAATGTTAAGTTACTTTTTAAAAACAGTTGTGTTTATTTCAAGACACATTTCACCTAGTTTATTTTTTCAGCTTTTCTTTCATGCATAATCTTGGCAACCAATCGCCAGCATATACGCTCTATTGTGTTTGCTAATCTGCTTCTTTTAAATTACTAGTAATTACACTAGTAATTACTTATTCTAACAAATACAATGAGCTAATAATGAACATTGTGTTATATACATAAAAAAATATATATCGCGGCATAACTTTCTTAAATAACAGTCTCATGCACCAAATAACGATGCAAATCAAAACACAATTTTTATAGCATCATCACTGAACTGATCGTTAGTATAATTATCAGAACCTAATATTCGGTCCCAATCAGCGATTTTAAGAAAGACTAAGAAGAGTAGTAAGGAAAGATACCACTGAAAGAACAACTGAGCCTATAGCAGGCGACTTCAGTGCAGCAGAAACAGTCCATGGATACGACCGAGACAATTATAGAATACAGTTTCTTTATGAGGTAATAGCTATGAAAAACCACCATTTAATTATTGGTCCCCAGACATTTGAGAGAGCATGTAGACATGAAAAATTGCTACTTTGGTGATGAACAGTCAACGATTTGGCGAGTGTTGTAAAAACAAATGTAACAATAAAATTTTGACAATAGCAAAATTTTTTGCTTTTCAAGATATTAAAAAATCTTTAGTTTTTATCAAAAAATTTAAATGACTAGTATTAAAAAATGCTCTGAAGAGCACCAAAAAAGGTTAATATGTTTAAGTATGAAAAAGGGTTGGACAAGTGCTTCTAATTGAGCATGAGAAAGGAAAGGGGTTCCTTCTTGGCTGCAGCTCACTGTCAATGCCAACTTTTGAAAAAATCATATTCGCACATTTTCCATATAAATGAAATCACTCACAGTTACGATAAAAATGTATAGTTTAAAGACGTAGACAGTAAAGACGCAGCTTGATTAGACATGAATGTAAGGCGACATAGTACCAAAAACCTTAGTTCCTGCAGCGTATCACACTCATGCAGTGCTACCAAGCATGCCTGCAGTGTAGAACTGCGCAGAAAATTGATTTGTATTGCAGTGCAGAGTGTTGCAGCATTCTGAACAGGAACAATTTCACATATGCACGCATTACAGTATAATGCATTCATTGATTGAAATTATATGCAAGTGGCTGTGACTCCACAATGCAATATGCAGTACAGCAATGCATATGTAAATTATAAACGAACATTAGGTGCATATACCTTTAATACGGAAGTACAAAGAAACAGTGCGGGTGTGCACTGAGGTTCAAAAGTATAATAGGAGTGTACAGTGTAGTATAGTCTGTAGATCAATAATGGTACACAGTGCACTGTACAAAGTTGCATTGCCGACGAACGCACAGTACAACAGTAGAACATTGCAGTTGAAATATAAAGCACGTTGGAAAGTTTTACTACAGTACTGCAAATTTCTTTTATACGGAAAAAGCGCGAATATGATTTTTTCAAAAGTTGGCATTGACAGTGAGCTGCAGCCAAGAAGGAACCCCTTTCCTTTCTCATGCTCAATTAGAAGCACTTATCCAACCCTTTTTCATACGTAAACATATTAACCTTTTTTGGTGCTCTTCAGAGCATTTTTAATACTAGTTTTTTAATATTTCATTAAACTGTTACTACGGCAGCGAAGTGTGACGTCACTTAAATGGCTGACAAACCACAAAGTTTGGACATCTCATGTTTAAGTTCCCATAGGCTTTCAAAAACATGATGTACCAAATATTGATTTATGTATTTAAGACATTTCTGGAACAGGTGTGCAAAATCGGAGGAAATACTTTCATATGAATTCACTAAACGTCTTATTCAGTGTTTCCATTTATTTATAATTTGTTTTTGTTTTTGTTTTGTTTTTTCAGTATAGGGGTCTTCGCAACCTAGAGAAAAGACCTTGGCGAGAGAAGAAAATTTGGCAACAAATTTTCTGGCAATCTATTCCCATTTTCTTATACACAAGCAATCATAATATATATGATTTCTGTTGTCAACATCCCTTTTTCTATGCATACATAATATATAATATGCATACATACATAACATATAACGATGAATGAAGTATCATTCGAAAAGTTTTTGAACAGGTTTCTGGCATAATACACTCACATTTTGTTAAAATGTGTTGTTTGATTTAAAAAAAATCAGTTAATTAAAAATTAGTGCTAAAATGTACCAGGAAATAATCTCAAAGATTGCAGTGCAAAAGCTTCGAATGGTTCTTTCTGGTTATTATTGAATATAATAATGCTTTAAGTTTTGGGAATAATTTACAAAATTTGCATTTAATCAAGTGTATTAAACTAATTTACAAATGTCATTAAAAAATAATCCTTTTTTTTTTTTTTTTTTTCAAGTGTTACCCACATAAATTTTGTTAATTCTGTAACAATTCTGTGTCTATACTGGAGATGAAAGAATATAGAAGATAATCTCCTTTTCTTATCAAGAAAAACACATGAAATCACAACTATATATCCAAGTGGCTATCTTTATGAGATAAAAAGAGAGCATTCATCCCAGCAGCAAAATGTAAAAATCCAAGTTTCTAGATTTGCATTTTATGTTTGCTGTTTGACACAGAGACCTGCTAATTAATTTCTTTCAAAATTATAGTTGTGATTTTACAAATTTTCAGAAGAAAAACAGAGGATCTTCATCTCTAAACATTAATTGAGTTGTGTATATAAAACACAATATTTCTAGTGGTTATCAAATTAACTATTTACTAAAAAACTAATTATACTGCATATATACTTACTTCTGTGGGCTTTTTTATTTGAATTTTACTGCAAGAGCATTTAAATTTCAAGTTTTAAAATTCATAATTTTTTCTTTTAGAAAATTCTGAAAATTAAATTAATAAAATGAAGAAAATAAGAAAAAGAGCCCCCCCTCCCCCACACACACAGAGAGAGAGAGAGAGAGAGAGAGAGAGAGAACTAAAAACTGGGTTAAATTTTCGTGTAATTTCAGTTGACACCTCCTTGACACTTTTTTAATTGGCACTGATTAGTGTAGTTTAGGCATTTGGGCAAAAAAAAAAAAACATTAAATTTATAACCAATTTTTATAAACTTTCAAAATAACAAAATTGTTTATCTTTGTATGCATTAAATAAACTGTTAATTTTAATTAAATAAACTGTTTATTTTAAACATATTACTTTGTTGTATGAACAATATGAACCAATCAACAAATTAAAACTAATGAAATTTTAATGTTTTCTATAATCGTTAAACCTTTTCAGAATTTGCTTTTAATTTTGCTTATGCAACCAAATGATGAGCTATGTGGTGAGTCAAACTCTTTACAAACTCATTGATAACACTTTTTTACAAAAACTTTCGCACATAGATTATTTTTAAATATTTAATTTAAATGTTTTGTCCAATCATTGAACTATTTCAGAAATGGAATATTGTGTAAAAAAAAATATACTCATCATTTGTAATTGTAGAAATCATTTGTCATTTAATGTACTTTTCTATTGTGCAAACCTTTCAATAATAAAATCTTCATGCTGTTTGTTAGTATGAAGTCTTATGAAAATTAAACGCAGATCAACAATCTGTCATTTTTTATAGAGGTTATATGCTAATATTCTATATAAGAGATGGAACCTGTCAAAATTTGACAGAATAAAAAAGTTTGACCTCTTCAATCATCGTTCATTTCAAATTTATACATTCTGGAATGCAACCATCGTTTTAAGCTAATCAATTTTTGTGTAAAAATAGAGAAATTATTTTACAGTAATGACATAAAATCTGCAGATGAGGCAGATTTTTAATGTTTTAAATTTGACAATTTCTTTGTATGGTTTCTTCGTTTCCTTTCCATAGGCAAGATCGGTGTTGCAGCCATTAAAAAAAAAAAAAAAAAAAAAAAAAGAGGGTATACGATATAAGGAAGAGGATATACAGAGTAAAGGTCTGTACAGAACTGGGACTGGCCCGAGAATGGACCAATTTTCATTCGTGACACATGGGCCGGGACAGGCCAGGCCTGTTGGAAAGTGTTTATGAATTCGGTTTGTCTGTCTATCTGTCAGTCTATATATGTCCATGCTCTAACTCTCGAAAATATACTTGGATTGTCATGAAATTTTAATACATTATTGAATTTTACTATAGAATGTTCAGTATTGAAAATGAAAAAAGTAGCATTAATAATTCATTTACAGGGACATGGAAAAGAATTCCATTACATTATGGTCTATATGAAAAAATTGTTTGCGGCATATTTTATTGATGTTACGATGTTTCAAACATAATGAAATTAGTATGCATTACTGAGCTGAACTATAGCATCCGAGTTTACAATTAGTAGCATTTATTACAGGGACGTACAAAATAATTCCTTTACATTATGATCTATGGGGAAAAATCATTTATGATTTTGAACATTTTATGATACTTGAAACATAATGAAATTTAAAAGGATCACTAAGGTTCAATTCAACTTATTTTCTACTAGCAGACTACGCCCGCTGCGCTGGTCGGTTTCTCCAAAAGAACCTTGAATCAAACGAAATATATCGGTGAATTTAACCTTGTATTTTAAAGTAATCTGTACCTTTACCTGGAATATCCTAAAATAACATAAAAACGGATACTTATTTCACTAAGTTGTGTTTTTTTAATACGGTTTATTAGTACCTTTACAATTTATTACTTACTGTTTTCCATTGATTTATATGTTTTATAGCTACATTTTTTAATAACGTGAATTAACCTATATTATTCACAACTAAAAAGAAATGGCGCATCTAGTATTTGTCAAAAAATTAAATAAAAATCATGCACTCATGACATCATAATTCACTTTTATATTTTAACAGAATAATACGGCTACTACAATTTGTGACTCATGCTGACACATTGCTGCTGTTATTATTTTTTTATGTGTGAAGTTTTCACTATATGGTACTACATTGTGAAATTTGGTAATTTTTGAAATTCAATATTTGAAAAAGTGCATAATCAGTGGATTTGAAATTTATATCAAGAAAAATACAATTTTTTACCTTTCTAACGCAGTTTGTCTAACAATTTTGTGACAAATACTTTTCGAGCAATTAATTTTTTCAGTAACTTCAAACGTTTCATTTTCCGAGATTAATCTGTGGCAACGATTATCAAAAATCCCAGTCATCAGCAACACGTACCTTTTTATTAAAGAGGATAGATTATGGATTGTGTAAGATTTATTGTTCATGTACAGAGACACAAAAGAAAATTCAGTTAAAGAACTGGCTAATTGATGGAAGTGCTCTATCCGCTGCAATATGCAATTTTATGTAATTTTTAGTATATTAAGTGTTGTTTACAAATTCTATAGATTTTATACAGGGCTGCATGAAAGACTTCAAATATGGGCAGCAGTTGCTAAAAATGAGTTTTTACTGAGTTAAGTATTTTTTTAATTGCTTATTTAGATATCTCATTTCATCATATAAAGAAATGAAATTTCTTAATAATATTCTGTTAGTGTTGGAAAGTGTTTCATAATCTATGCCGTATGCACGATTTTTCGTTCTTGTTCCATTTAAGACAGGATTTCATCATAGGCATGTTCTTTTACACAGGTTTTACTGCACTTTAATTTTATTGCCAGGAAATATATCTACTATTCTTATAAAAGAATAAATTTTAAATTTTAATTGTAGAATAAGGGTGATTTAAAAATATATGCATTTTTTACAAAAATTGTTTAGCCAGACTAAATTTTAGGGATTTTTGCACGGGCTGGGCTGGGACGAGCCAGGCTATGCCAGTATAATGATTTTCATTTGGATTGGGTCGAAAACAGACTGAAAATTTTGGCCTGTGCAGACCGCTAGGAAGAATGAAGTCCAGGTCTGGCCTGACGTGGACCCGGCCGCAGTCTGGCCTGCAAAGAGTGAAGAAAAGTTTGTTGTTGGAAAGTGTTATAAATGTGTTGATTCATGCCAAATGAATATAATAATGCATGCAAAAATAATATAATCCATTTACAACAGACAAGCTACTTGCTAAGAAGGGAACTTGTCTATAACGATTTTTTTTTCTTTCCTATGAGATTCAATCTTAGAAGATTTTACTGAATAACATTTTTCATATTTTTATGTCTTCAAGCCATGCAATATGGATTAATGTAACAAACATTTACATTAAAATAGAGATTCATTAAAAAATTAATATTGCAGCCCTGGGCCCTTTTTTAAAATGAACGAGAAAAAAAAGCTAAAATAAGTATTTTTTGTCAGAATTCCTTGTACAAGACAATTTTTAACCATATTGACACAAAACAAGGAAGAAAAATCATGCACCAAGCATAGATTATGAAACACTTTCCAACACTAACAGAATACTTTAACAAATCATCGCTGTTTAATAAGGTAAATAAGATATCTAAATAAACAATTCAGAAAAACACAGAACACATTTGAAAACCAGATTTCAGCAATTACCATCCACAGCCGGAAAAGTACTCCAATTCTTTTCTGCAGCCCTGTATTTAATTTATATACTCTATAGTATGCTACAATTTATATTAGTAATAAAACACATAACACAGTTGGAAATTCGTCTTCAGCAGTTTCTACCAATAGACGGAAACATACTTGAATTAATTTGTACAGCCGTGTATATTACCTTAAGCTTTTTATACATGCCACATATTAAGCTGTAGTTTAATTCACGCAAATACACACTGAAATCACACTTCCAGAAATTACCATACATAGGTAGCCATGTATTCAGCTCTTTACGTGGCCCTGTATATGATTTTATTTAAATTCTACAAACCTTTCTTGGTATACTAAATATATTTCACATTCAAAATGCATAACTTGATTAAAAACGCATTTTAATCAATTTACGCTGATGCACCGTAATGCTTACGAAATTTTTTTTTAGCACTGTATATGATCTGTAGCATTTAAATATACCTCAAAGCATTCAAAAATGTAGTTAAATGCATACCTTACTAAAACCCCACTTCCAATTATGGCTTATAAACAATACTTCGGACACAGTACTGTACCCGAAATATTTTGTGTCCCTGTAAATGAACGATAAATGCTATGCACATAACAACTATCTTTTAGTAAACCTCAATAATGTATATCAATTTCATTATATTTGAAATGGCGTAACATAATTGTCTGAGTGCAACGAAGACTCATACACAGCGCAGTATTACTTTGCCCCATATATAGCTAGGATGGATATTAAAACCTTTCGTCAAGCATAACTCAAAAAATATTCAACGGATTTCGTTCAAATTTTTACAGCAGGTACCTATAAAGGTGACAACGACGTCTATTTATTACCAAGAATAAATGTCAAATCGTTTGGAAATTATATTAAAAAAATAGATAAAAAAGCACAATTAAAGACATACGTCACGAAAATTTTGTGCGTACGTCATTTTCACCGGCGGGAGATTTTCGTAGACAATCAGAATTGAAAAGTTCATGGAGTACATGGAGCAAAAAAATATGCACGCACTAATATTTAGCACAATAAAATATATTTCAATTTAGTAGAAATCGAAAATTAATCTGGATTTTTTTTCTGTTTGAAAGAAAACCCCCGCAATAACTTGGTAGACTTGGTATTAGAGATTTGGCGCAAATCTCAGCAATAGCAGCTTTTTTTATTTCGCGTGTATAAATTTAAAAAAAAATTCTTTGGTGTTTAAATAAAAGGTTTCGATTTATGGCATTATTTTTTTTTCTCTTTTTAGCATTTTAAATGGGATTAATGAAAGGCATGTATTTTTAATTAAATGAGTGAAAGGTTTATATTTAAATGAAATGAATTCAATATGAAAATGTTATAGGAACAATATTTGGCGATTTATCAACTGCGCCAGGATAACATAAAAGTACCAATATATCAAACGGTATGTAGTATGTAAAATGAAACGATTATATTATAATCACCCATCGTACAAGAAAAAAACCTAATATTCTGCATTCATAGGGAAAAATCCATCTCCTGTGCCGTAAGATTTGGCGAGTTCTTTTTTGGTGATAAGTTTTTCGATGTGAGTGTTGGGATCTGCAGGATTTGGCTTACTTTTTCTAAATCTTATTTTTTGCAGATGTAGTATTATGTAAATATATTTTTTTGCACATATTTTCTATTTTGTATATATATTAAATTTTAATGGCATTTGGAAAAGAGATTTTTACCTTTTTATCTGTGCCTTCGGAAATATTAAAAAATAAAAAAAAAGATTTACATATATCAAGCGTATAATGTTATGTTTTGCATTTTTATACGGACCACTTCTCCATTTTTAGATTTTAAATGCTATTTATTATTTACTAGCCGTTTATTAATTGTTTACAATTTACCCCCCTGACAATAACAATTATTTATCACAAAAATGCCTCTTAGGTTTGTTAAATAAGTTTGTTTATGTATTTTCATTACTTATTAAAATATCGAATATGGCGATAAAATTTTATTTTAGCATCGTGATGCTTAAATTTTTAAGATGGTGCAAAAACATGCTTTAATAAACGTATGTTTGTAAATATTTGAAAAACATGTTTTACCGCTCTCTTGAAAAATTTTGTAAGATGCTAAAACTACCTTTTGGCACCATTTAAATTTTTTTTCGCCAACCGACATTGGATACGAAACTTTTCCCCATTCAGATACACAGGCAAGGCTGGTCTCAAACAAGAGTAAATCTAGCAACAATATTGTTTTAACTCTATAAGAGTTACAATAATGATATTAATTGGTCCGATTGGCTTTGGGCCCAATTACGAAAGTTTCTCCTAAAAAAAACTCTAAAAGAAGTCTTTTACATTTGTTTCAAATGAAGCTCGGTCTACAAGGTATTAGTTAATAATACAAACAACACTAATGGCATGGAGGCAAAAGTTTTAATTTAAATATATATATTTGAAACCCTCCTCCCCCCCCCCCCCCAAAAAAAAAAGAAAAAAAAAGAAAAGAAAGTTACAGTAATGAATTTAAAATGGCATTAAGCCACGCTTTCTGACATAAGCAATTGGCTGCAAACGCGATAACGAAACTTTCACTTAACTTAATAACATGTAGCTAATATAGCCCTCAGGGTACTTTGCAGTTATACAGACCTTGTGGTTTTTTAAAAAGCTTGAGACAATTCAGGTTTAAGAAGTTGAGATTTACTGTCAAATGATATAAACAACTATGAACACAAAACTGATGATTTATGTATGTATTTTTAAAAAAATTGCATCTGATTATACTTATTAGATAAATTACTTCTGTTTGCATTTAATAACTGATAAACGGCTTCTGTATATTAAATGAATTGTTTAAATATTGGGAAGAGGTGGCGAGAGGTAGAAAGACGAGTAAACAAACGGGTAAACAGACGGATAGTGAGATGGGTACAGAGACCAGTAGCGACATAGGTAGGCTGACGGGTAGCGAAACAAATAGACAGACGGCTAGAGAGAAAGGTAAAAAGAGGGTTGACAGAGGGGTAGCGACACCGGTAGACAGGAATGTTGCGAGAAAGGTTGCGAGACGCATAGCGTGGTAGTTAAAGAGACGAGTAGAGAGATGAGTACAGAGATGAGTTTACTGACGGGTAATGAGATTGGTAGGTAATGAGATTGACGGGTAAAGAGTCGGGTACAAAAACAGACGAATAGTGAGACGGGTATACAGACGAGTAGAGAGACAGTAGATGGGTACAGAGATGGGTAAGAAGATGGGTAGAGAGGCGTATAGCCAGACGGGTAGAGAGACAGATAGACAAATGGGTAGCGAAGTGGATAGAGACACGGCTAGACATATAAGTAGTTAGACGGATGGACAGGCGGTTAGAGAAATAGATTGGCGGGTCACGAGACCGGTAGAGAAATTTAGAGACAGGTAGCGAGACGTGTAGAGAGATAGACAATCGGTTAGAGAGACAGGCAGAAGAACGGATAGGGAAACAGACAGATTGTTGAGAGACAGACAGACAGGCAAAAGAAAAGTCTGTGGATTGGTCCAGTAAAGGTGCAGGGGGCAGAGCCTCCTAGAGAATAATCAAGAAGTATCTGTTAAGCTTAACTTTGAAATATATATAATTTTTCAATTTTGCCGATATGGAGATTTAATGTAAAAGTTATTTTACAGAAGTCATCGAAAGATTTTTTTATACTTTAATAGTAATTTAGACTATAGTTTTGCAATCTGGTTTGTAGCAAAGCATGCTATCAATGTGGTTTGAAGT
Organism: Maratus michaelseni; assembly: GCA_963931845.1. Taxonomy (NCBI): domain Eukaryota; kingdom Metazoa; phylum Arthropoda; class Arachnida; order Araneae; family Salticidae; genus Maratus; species Maratus michaelseni. Next base: position 428,849,919 of record OZ007592.1, read on the forward strand.
GTAAGAGTTTCTATAAACAGTTATACAAATAATAGATATACCAGAAGGACCCGTGCGAAGCTTTCGCGCTTGATAGAATAATCTATTAGCTGCAAATCCAATTACGTAACTTTAAAAAGCTTGGTGTTTTAAAAGATCCGGCGGTTTTTTTTTTCAAGTTTTGACAATACGCGCTTAAGAAAATGAGATTCTTTGCCACATGTTAACAAAAATTATGACAACACATCTGATGACTCCAGACTTCTTTTCTATTTTTTTAACAGTGTATATGAATTTATATATGATATTTTGTAATTCTATCGTTTAATTTGCTCTTTTTCTTTTTATTGTAATTGTTAACCCTATGTTCTCAGCAATATCACTCAGACTAATCCCTTTGAGGGAAGTCCTAGTTAAAATATGCTGCACAAACAGTTTTTCCCCGTAGACCATTATGTAAAACAATACTTTTGTGTGGCACTGTATATGAAAGAAAAAAGCTTTACACTCCATATTCTACAGAAAGCATGTCTTAGTGCATCTCCGAAATTGATATCAATTTCAATATGTTTGTAATAGTGTAGTATGATTAAAATGTGCCGCAAAAGATTTTCCACATTAAACCATAATGTAATGGAATTCTTTTCAGTTTCCCTGTAAACTAATTATAAGTGCTAGACGTACCATATTCGATAGTAAGCATCTTGTGTAATTCAATGATGTATACCAATTTCAATATATTTGAAACAGTGTCACATCATTAAAATGCACTGCAAAGGATTTTTTCTCGTAGACCATAATGTAACGGCATTCTTTTGAGTGCCCCTGTAAAAAAAGTATAAGTGCTACACACTTCATTTTCAATACCAAATATGCTATAGTAAACCTCAATAACATATATCAATTGCATAACTATCCAGATATATTTACGCGAGTTAGAGCATAGACAGGCAGACAAACCGAATTCATAAACACTTTTCAACTATGTTGGAAAGTATTAAAAACATGTTTTGAACAAATGCAGTTGGGCAGATCCAGAACAATTAAGTTTTTGTATGGACCAGGCTGGGCTTGGACTGAGATTTTAGCATTTTATATCAGGCCAGGCTGAACTTTTAGTTTTTATACCAGGCTGGCCAAAACTTTTAACTTTTATATTGGTCCAGGCAAGAAGTTTTTTTGTATGGGCCAGGCCGAAATTTTTTTTCTGTAATTCGGACTGGCCACGGGCTTGGAAATTTCAGCCCATGTACACCGCTAACACAGAGTTTCTTTAAAAAATCCAAAGGTGTATGGGGAATACTACTGTATACCACTATAAAGTAAGTGTTCTCTCATATGAAGTGACAAACACAATGGATCTTAAAAAAATAAATAAATACAATTCTTAGCCCATTGTGATGCAACACAAATCTTTCTTTTCAATAACAAATTTCAGTTTAGCATCAAAGTGCTAGGTAATCTGATCTTATAATAATTTGGCATTTTCAGGGGCTGGAAGTAGCAAAACTACAGCAGTCTCTACTTTTTAACAGTAGTTTGTAGTGTAGCACACTACATTTTGAACAATGTAGTGTAGCTACTAGTGCGATACAAAAATTCAGTAGTTTGTAGCGAAAACCGAAGCTACTTTGAGGGAAAAAATGTGTCATTCTACAAATCATATGGCCAAAACTTGCTTCCTTTGTGCAAAATTTGTTCTGCTCAACAATATGAGTATCTTGGCGACAAATCTCAGTTGCAGTGTATTAGCAAAACGCATCACATGAAGTAATATATTTTCCCCATTAACACTTGTAGTTAAAATCAAATATAACCCATACACCAAAGGAATTAATTTTCTAGCTGGCAACATTTGTCTATTTACAAGTTATTAGGTCTTCATGTTTTAAACGCTGGGTTTCTTATTATTTGGAATTGCTAATTTACAGATTTATTTATTGTTTGCATTTAGAATTGTTTTTCTGTAATTTTCTAGATTATAATATCTTTCTTAATTTTGCTATGAAATTTGTAATGTGTGTATAAACTAACATTTTGGAGACAAACACAAAACATTTTCTTCTGTCTTATCTTTTTTAATGTCCTCGGTTATGTTGCATTTATTTAATTGTATCTCGGCAGACATGATATAATGTGGGGTCGCTTTATTGTTTAATCGCTGTTTTCCATTTTGAGTGTAAATTGAAACCTTTAACAAAATCTGAAAGTAGGGAATGAAAAGTAGTTTGTAGTTGCTACTTTTTAAAACAAGTAGTTGTAGTTAACAACATTTTCAATAAAGTTGTTGTAGTTCGCTCGCTACAATAAAAAAGCAGTTTTGTCCGACCGATAGGCATTTTTTTTTGGTCATTTGGAATTGCTGATTATGATAACTTTGTCAGTATACTGAAGCAAACAGATGCTCATCTATACTAATATTATAAAGCAATAAAGATTGTTTTTTTGTTTGTTTGTTTGTTTGTTTGTAGGGGGTAATCTCTGGAACTACTGAAGTGATTTCAAAAGTGATGGAGGCAAATTGATGGTGACAATCCCTGCTCCAACATAGGCTATATTTTATGTCGGTGCATCTACCCCCGGGGGGTGTAGGAGTGAAAAACATTCCAAAATTTCAATTTTTTTTATACTGAAAGAGCTAGAAACATGAAATTGGGCATGGTAGTTACTTATAAGATGTAAATGCTCTCTAAGAACAAATTCTAAAAAAAATCGAAATTTAAAAGGGTGAGATGAGCGAAAAGCGTTCTAAAAACATTCTAAATTACAATTTCTATGGAATCTCTGGAACTACAGAACCGTTTTCAAAACTGATGGTGGCAAATAAAGGGTAACAATCCCTGCTCCAACATATGGTATATTTTATGTCAGCGCCACTATCCCCAAGGGGGTGCAAGAGCGAAAAACGTTCTAAAATTTTGATTTTTTTTATACTGAAAGAGTTAGAAATATGAAATTTGGCACGGTAGTTACTTTTAAGATGTAAATGCTCTCTAAGAACAAATTCTAAAAAAATTCGAAATTTAAAAGGGTGAGATGAACGAAAAGTGGTCTAAAAACATCCTAAATTACAATTTCTATGGAATCTCTGTAACTACAGAACCATTTTCAAAAGTGATGGTAACAGTCCCTGCTGTAACATAGGCTGTATTTTATATCGGTGACACTACCACAGTTGGGGGGTGTTGTAGAATTTTTCGCAAATTCTAAATTTTTAACTTATATTAACATAACCCTTCATTTCTCTAAATTTTCAGTTAATTTTTCTTTCACTTTCTTTTTTTTTTTAATGTATAACATGGTAAGTAATGCAGTTCTTTCTTCCAAATTCTAGTTAAATGTTCCTTTTTTTTTCCCTTTTCGTAATATCAACCCCAAGTGTAAATTGTTGTGACCTTGTTGTTCAACCCCACTTATTCCAGGAAAAATACCCGCAAAGTTTAACCTTGTAGGACATGCAGTCAACCTTCCCCCAGGATTTCGGTCAAAAAAAGGACCATTAGGTGACCCGTTCCTTCAAATATTTTTCTGTTACCATGTAGTTAGCGCATAGTAACAGAAGCGATAGGCCCCCGTTCCCCCTTTTTTTTAAATGGGTAGGTCCCATATAGGTTCGAGGAGAGAGAGGTGATACGAGAAGGTCAGTCAGTAAGCAGAGAACAACGTATGATGTAGGTGCGAGTCGAAAAAATTTGGAGCGGGCGAGGGGGATTTTTGGCGGGAAAATGCGCCCCGCTACCCCTGAGCTCCGAAGCATGAGCGCAGAAAAAAAGGCATTGGTACTACAGAAGAGGCTAACTAAAAAGGATGCTGGTCCTATAAGTATTTTTTGCTATCTCCATTACAGAGGTTTTTAGGAGATATGAGCTTTCCTCAACTTTGAGCCGAGGTAGTACATGAAAGTTCGGAATGTGTTGGATGAGGATCGAATTAAAGAGCAGAAGGAGGAATTAATGTTATACTTCAAATAATCCTGCTGCTACATTAAAACTTAATTAGTGTAAGCGGAATTTCTTTCGATATTATCAACACGAATGTCATCGGTGTTACAAATACCAACCCCGATAGTGTTAGCGGAATTTCTCTCGACATCATCGACACAAATGTCATCGGTATTACAAATACCAACCCCGAAATAGCGTGTGAAAGCAGTACGTGACCAGTGAGATGCGGTTTTAGGTGGTAAAGAATTTCTCTTTCAGCAAAGTGGGGACTGCCGATGAAGTAGAGGCCATCTTCGACGATAATGTGGTGATCTGATATAAAATTGTTAATCTGTCATCCTGATGAAAATCTCTATAGATGAGATAACTGTTGTGGTCTAAGAAAAATATATGTGAGTAAATTTTGGTTTGTCTATAATGTCATACTATAATTATAATATTCTTTCTAGTACTGATATGAAAATGTTTACTTGTAAATAAACCCACAATTAACCAAGAATCTGTTTTTCCCTTATTAATTTGCATCTATTATTCTGATTAATTTAAATACATTTCTCATGTATTATAACAGTAGCTTAAAAGATTTTATTCAAGTTATCAAACTTTAAATGGTAATGTTAAATTCTACTTTAATAGTAGTCTGTTCGATTATAATAACAGCAAATACATGTGTAAAAAATTGAATTTAGAATTCTGTTATTGTTTTATTCAAATGTGTTTATAAATATTATTTAATAAGTAATTCTTTTCTACACTTTAAGTTTAAAATATGTAAATTAATAGTAAATTAACCCCCTCCCCTTTCCTTTTTATTAGCTTTGTTGCCCTTATATTTTTATTCTGTGAAAAAGTCCACCTTCATTGGTTTTTTTTAAATTGATAACAGAATTCATATGGAGTGAAATTCAATCACACATGTTTTCTTTAAATATATTAATTCTGTAAGAAATATATATATATGACAAATATAATTTTAAATTAATGTGGATTTAAGATGAAATGTGTAGACCTAATCTAAATATCCAAATGTAAATAGGACTAAATAGCTAGACAGATGATAGTAAATTTTATAGATTAAAGTTTATTGATGCACTTAAAATAAATTGTTTATTCTGAATTAAGTTAATTGTGAAATTTTATATATTTTAAAGAGAGTTAATAAATTTATGAAGTATTAAGAGAATCCTATTAAGTGAAATATTATTGTTTAGGTAATTAAAAATGTGTCCTATCATCTTGAATCACAGCTTTTCAAATGATTTATAAAATACGTAGTGTGCTCAACTATACGATTTCATTGGTCCCTAAATTTTAAAGGTATAAATGTATTCATAAAGTAATGTCATTTTGGTTTTAACTTGCAAATTTTCTGGGTTTTATCCTCTCAAATATGAGAGTTTGTCTCCATTCAGTCATTCAAAATTAGTTTAATTTTCACTGTTATTCGTCATCATTTATGAATACTTTATATTTTTGAGATTTAGAAGTATTGGGTGTTTTTCCTTTTTTTTTAGGTTGTGAAAGATATGAGAATATTGTTACCTCCTTTGATTTTATTTAAAAGTAAAATTTAAAAGTAAATGAATTTATTTTGCCATTCTCTCCCTTTTCTTATATTTTGTATTATGTGTGTTAACTTGTACTAAATTTTGGTGCCCCTTCTTAAATCTAATTACCTGGTGTTTGTAATAAATTTATGGTAACAATATTCAGTTGGTGGTATGTCTTTCTCACCTGGTGTAATGTTAAATTTAAATTCTTGTATAATTGGATCAAAGTTAAATATTGTGAAGTGGTAGAATGTAAGATTATAGTCATAAGATGCATTAAAATAACTTCTTAAAAAAAATAGTAACAAGGAAAGACCCAATAAGATTGGTGCCCATGACATTTCAAACCTGGCTTATGCTTATAGATTTATAAAAATCTAAAATTTTTTAAAAAATATGAAGCTGTATTTTGTGTTTTTAATTTAATTTTCATGGTTGTAAAAGGTATTTTGATTTAATTTTCATGGTTGTAAAAGGTATTTTGATTTAATTTTCATGGTTGTGAAAGGTAAGTCTGTGACTCTGTATGGCAATTTGGTTAAAGTTTTGACATCTCTGCACTTAGATAGTTCCAAATTTAAATTCTCTCTTGTTTTTATGCTTTTGTATGTGTATTTCTGTGTATAGTTGCACCCCCCTCCCACTTAATTTTTTTTTCTCATTGATAAAACTTATCATGGCAGAAGATCAGGCAAAAAACTTGGCTAATATTCAAAAGAAAAATTCCCTTATGGAAAATATTTCTTCAATTCCACCTTTTAGCGGTGTTGAAAATTCAGTTTCTTTTAGTGAATTTTTTGAAAAGTGGGATAGCCTTGCTACCTTTTTCGAATGGGGGGAGGATGAGAAAAAATTCGCTTGGTTTAGCAGAGTTACCGGGGGAGCGGCAAGGTTATTTAAGCTTCATAAAGATAAAAAGGTAGATGAAATTGTTAAAATTTTCAGGGAAAGATACACCAGTCATGTTTCTCCAGATGTAGCCCTTTCAAATTTTTTTAGTTTCAAGCAAACCCCTCAAATGTCGGTGCAGGACTTCTATGACAGAGCCTACGACATGTCGCTTAAAGCCCTAGTTATTGATGGATTACAAGGGGAGGTAGTTAACAAAAGTAGAAACGCTATCTTTCACTCAATGCTTTTGGGAAATCTGTCCCCAGAAATAAGAAAAGGGGTCATTACGAAAAACCCACAAACGCCTGAAGAAATCCTCACTGTTGCATTGCTTGAGGAAAAAGCGTGCAGGAGTATAAATCCATTCTATAACCTCCAAAATGAAATTAGTGCTCCATTTATACCTGAATCTGTACCACAAAATTTAGCCTGTGCAGCTATGTATCCCCAAAATGAGTATAAACAATCACAGCAGGACATCAGCAATTTGAAAGACCAGGTAGATTTGCTGTCAGCAAAAATTGACAGTTTAGTTCGAATTCAGGAAAGGCAGAGTGAGGTCCAGAGCCAGGAAAGAGCACAATTCAGAAATTTTCAGTGTCATTTGTGCTCAGAAAGTGGACATTATGCACGAGATTGCCCACAGGCTAGGTACCAGTATAACTTTGGTAGGAGCAGGCATAATAACTATAGGGGCCATGGAAACTATAACAGTAATTATAGAGGAAATTCAAACCAAGCAGGGAATGGTAACTATAGGGGAAATAGAAATAGAAATGAATATAATTATAGGGGTAGAAATGACTACAGTTATAGAGATAGAGGTGACTACATAAATAGAGGAGATAATAATAGGGACAGACATGAAAACAGTAATGGAAACCAACCGAGTAATGATGCTAATGCCCAAGGTACTCCTGCGAGGCCTTTAAACGGTTAGAGGCCGGATCTTTAATGGTCGAATTGATCCCCCAAAAGCCAAACGACTCACCCCCTGTATATAGTGTGTTTTCACCCCATTTATATAGTCTCCCAGTTACTAAAATTACTGTAAATAATAAAAATATTACTGCGTTATGTGACTCGGGATCGGCTATCAATTTGTTGAGTAGCACTATGCTCAATTTGTTCACGGGTAGCCCTATAGAAGAGTGTTGCACACCGATTGTGACAGTAACTGGTCAAAAAGTTCATCTCAATCAAAGTGTACTCGCAACATTTAAAATTAATGATACGCTGTGCAAGGCACAGTTTTTTGTTGTACCAGGTCAGCTGGCGGAGGAATTTTCTGCTATTTTGGGAATGCCTTTTTTAAAAAAGTATCGAGCTCTCATTGATTGTTCAGACAATGCTATCACTCTTAGAAGCCCTGAACAAACCCAATGTAAACAAAAAATTGATATGCAAAGTCATTCCAAATTAGAGACAAACAAGGGTTGCCATAATCTTAGTGAGTCTACTGAGAGTGTGGAAAACGTCGAGGAAAATACTGAACAGTGTCAGGATTCTGTAAATAATGTAGGGGTTATAGTAAATAATTGTAAATATAATTGTAAATATATGTATAATAATGATTCAAAAATGTGTAATTGTGATAATTGTGACCCTGAAAATTCCCAGTGCAAATATGTCAACAAAGGTGAAAGGGAGCAGAAGGTAGACTGTAGTAGTAATGTAAAGACAGTTCAGGGTACCATAAGTAGTATTAGTGGAGAATTCGATAATGGTGGGCAGAATAAGGTGTCAAGTGAAAGTAATAGTGTCTTGCAAAGTGAAAAAGTAGAGGGTACCACAAATAACTACAGTATACCACAGACTACTGAGGCTCAACAAGTAAACCATATTGCACAACATGCGGATAATGCTAGCAAATCTGATGAGACTGTTTTTTATGATATGGAGGAACAATTAAGTGGGAACACACAAAATAATGAGAGTGAAAATAGAATGAGTAGCAATGAGAGTAATGACAAGACTATCATAGGCATTGCCGCATTATGTGACAAACTTACAATTCCCCCCCAAACTAAAATTTTAGCTAATGTTAAGTGTAATAAAGAATTAAATGTAAATGTTAATGACCCTATAATGTTAGAACCCCTTGCTAGAAGTATGCATCAAGGCCTCCTTATTTCTAGAACCATTTGCACACAAGAGCATGGTTTATTTTTATCTTTTGCTAATTTCTCAGATAATTCTATTAATTTAAATAAAGGAACATATGTTGCCAAAATTCTTAAATGTAAAGACAACTTAAATTTAACCCCAGAGATATGTAATTTAAATTGTAATGTAAATGTTGACCCCCCAATTGCAGATTTCGACCATGCAGATTTAAAATGGAGCTCTGAAATTAATTTAGACCACTTAGACACCCCTTTAAAAGCACAAATGCAAGATTTCCTGGATAAGAACAAAGATGTGTTCGCAGCCTCTGTACTAGATTTACCTGGCTGTGACACTATTCCCCATACCATAAATCTAACCTCTGATAAACCAGTTCGTTGCAAAGCATATAGAGTCCCTTATAAACTGCGCCAGGAAATGGAGGACCAATTAAACATTTTATTAGAAGCTAATATTTTGTCACCTTCAATGTCAGAATTTTCTTCTCCAGTCATTCTCGTACAAAAAACAGATGGTACATACAGATTAGCTGTTGATTTTAGGAAGCTAAATAAAAACTTGGTAAAAGATGCATACCCCATTCCTAATATCACAGACTCTGTAGACTCCCTTTCAGGTGCCAATTATTTTTCAACTCTCGACCTTACTAGTGGTTTTTTTCAACAAGTCATTAGACCTGAAGACATGCATAAAACTGCTATTATTACGCATAAAGGATTATTTGAGTGGTCGCGCAACTGTTTTGGATTGGCTAATTCAGGAAATAGCTTTCAGAGATTAATGAATGCCATTTTTGGGGATCTCGGAAATTTGGGTATATTAGTGTATATTGATGACATTGTAGTATCTTCTAAAGACATTGAGTCTCATTTTACCAAACTTAACTTAGTATTCGAAAGGCTTCGCCAACATAACTTAAAACTTAAAACCAGCAAATGTAATTTCCTGACAGACAAAATTCAGTATCTTGGTTTTGAGATTCATGGTGGTCAAGTATCCCCCATTAATAAAAATATTGAAATTATAGAAAAGTTACAACCTCCTACAAATCGTAAAGGTGTCAGATCTTTCATCGGCACATTGTCTTTTTACAGACGCTTTATCCCAGATTTTACTAAAAGAGCAATTAATTTAATAGACCTCACTAAAGAAACAGGGCGTTTTGTCTGGAACGAGGCAGCCCAGCGGGAATTTGATGATCTTAAGAAAGCTCTTATCTCAAAACCTTGTTTAGCTTTACCTGATTTTGACAAAGAATTCATTATATATTCTGATGCAAGTAGTGAATCTTTAGGGGCAGTGTTATCACAATTGGATAATAACAAAATGATACACCCTGTTGCCTTTGCTAGCAGGAGACTGAAAGATGCAGAGACAAGATACTCTGCCACCGAAAGAGAACTTTTAGCCCTTGTCTGGGCCACTGCACATTTTAAGTGTTATATAGCCAGTACACATTTTTCCATTTATACAGATCATGCTCCACTCACCTTTATGTTGAAGATTCAGGATCCCACGTCACGCATGGCCAAGTGGATATGCACTTTATCAGACTATAACTTTACAATAAACTATGTCAAGGGAAAATGTAACAGTGTGGCAGACTTCCTATCGCGTTTTGCTAATGTAGAGAAGCCTACAAGTGCAGTTAGCTGCAATTTTAGTATTCAGGTAGCTAAAGAAACATCTTTTGAACCATACTCAAACCTTATGGGAAAAATTTGCGAGTTCCAAAAATCGGACACGAAATGCTGTGAAATTGTAAAAAAATTGGAGCAGAAATTGGAAATCTCACCTAGGTATATGAAATTCTTTTTTAGAGACGATATCTTGGTATGTGAGGATACTAGAGAATCTTTGATTTTAAACAACCCCATCAAGTTAGTGGTTCCTAAGGAACTGGTTTTGCAAGTGTTCACTCTAACACACGACTCTCTAGCTGCTTGTCATCAAGGTTTCCAGAAAACAATTGACCGCATCCGAGAGCACTTTTACTGGCCAGGGATGTCGGCAGATGTCAAACACCTGGTAGAATCTTGTGTTAGTTGTCAAGAGAAAAGAGCCCATAAGGCAAATCAGCTTGCCCCCCTTCAGCGTATGCCCACCCCTGAATTTCCTCTAAATAAAGTACACTTAGATATTATAGGCGTCTTGCCACAAACATTTTCAGGAAATAAATATATAGTCACATACATAGACTCTTTTACCAAATGGCCAGAGGCGTATGCTGTCAGTTCAATTACTTCTGATGTAATAGCGGACACGTTGGCAGATTTCATATCCCGATATGGAGCACCGTGTTATATAACGACAGATAATGGAAAAAACCTAATATCGGATGCGATTGAGCATGTATACAGTATGTTTGGCATAAAACATATCAGAACATCTTCTTATCATGCACCCGGAAATGCTCAGGTGGAACGTCAAAATAGAACGTTAAAGAATGCACTTTCTCATATTGTAAATCAAAATCAAACAGACTGGGACTCTAAACTTAAATTTGCTCTGTTAGCAATGCGGACCGCTGTACATTCATCAACAAAGTTAACACCGGCAGCTGTCATGTATGGTAGAAACTTAAATCTTCCCTATCATGTATTTTCACAACCACCTAAACTTAATTACAACGATGCACCGTCTTTCTGTGAACTTGTAATTCCTGCTCTCCAAAAAGTATATGCAGAAGTCCATAACAATCTAGTTAAAGCAGCTGAAACTCAGGAGAAATACAGAGAAAAAACAGCAGTGTGTAAAAATCTAAAAGTAGGTGATCTAGTGTGGCTTTACACACCTAGAATTGAGCCAGGACAGACTAAAAAGCTAAGTAAATTAAATAACGGTCCTTTTACTATTATTGAACAATTAAATAATGTAAATTTTAAGATCGCTTTAGTTGCTAACCCGAAAAATACCCAAGTTGTCCATGTTGATAGACTAACGTTATTCAAAGACAGGAAGATTACTAACCAAAACAATCCACAACAACAAACGACTAACGGAAATTCGATTCACAATCCGCCCATCGATGAAACAGAACCGATTCAGAGTGGCGAGCAACCAACCCACCTCCGTACTACTAGACATAGACGATATTTCGCATGGGTTCCGCCCCCTTTAGCGCAAGAAAACGAGAATGATTGCAACACTGAAACCGTAACTAAGGAAGACGAGGAGGAGGCGCGCAGCGTTTCAACCGAAATTGGTGCTCTTTCCCCACAACCACAGGTCAGTCCGGGAGGGGAAGAGTCACATCCACAGATTGCTCCGGTAGGGGAAAGTTCGGGTAGCACACAAGAGGAGCCTAATATTGCTGAAAGAGGCAGAGAGGTTGATCAGTCCGATAGCAACGAAAAAGCAACTGAGGGTGATTCGATACGGCCTGTCGCGAAATCGAAACGCCTCGGTCGTTCTAGATCGACTCCACGGGTCGATTATTCCTTTCGGGACAGAAGCGTTCGTCCCATTTATAAAGAGTAACGACTTTATCTGTTTTTCACTCAATGTTTTCTGTATATAGTCTAATTAATTTGTATTTATATGTGTTTTAGAGGAAATTTATCGAAATTAAAACTCGGAATTGAAAATTTTTCAACTTAAAATGGGTTTGTTTTGATTGCTTTCCGGAAGTGTTAGTAAGCGTTTTTGGAGCTTTATATGTACCTTTTTTAGAAGGGTATTGGGTATTATGTTATATTTTGGCATGCATACCGCTCCGCACCCACTTTTTGTAAATTTTTATAAATTTTTAACCAAAATTCGTGCTATTTCTGGGATGTTTGGAGTTTTTTGGGGGATGTTTTGAAAATTACATGATGCAAGCGAAGGGATTTGGGTAAATTTTTTTTTTCCCCTTTTTTACTTCCTTTTGAAAATATAATTGTATTGTATATATATAGCTAATTCTAACACTTATTTAGTTTACTTATTTGTGTTACCTTCTCGGAAGTTGTAATTTTTTTGGGTATATGTGCAAATCTTACAGAGATATTTTATACATTTCTGTATTTGGGGTGTGACTTATTTACAGCCGTACATATACACTTTCGGTGTGTACATTTTTATGCCTTCTATATTCTATTCTCTTCTGTAAATTTGGGTAATTGTGTTTATATTTTCTTTTTTCCCTTTTTTTTTTTTTTTTTTTTTTTTTTTTTTTGCATTTTTTTTTTAATTTTCCCCTTTTTATATCTTGTTGGCAGAGGTACCTGGTAGTAGTGGAGTTTGTTTTTCACATTTTTTTTGCATGTTGTTTTTAGTTTCTGCATTTTTAAAGTTGTCTAGGCTATGGTAATTGTTCCCATAGGAATACAGAGTTGCAGACATACACTAATGTATGCACAATGATCTGTAAGTGCATTTGTACACTCCAAGTAAAACCCCAACAATCAAAATATGAACTTTTCAAATGAATAGGGGTTCCCTGCTAATACAATGAACTTGCATTCATGTATTTTTTTTTTATAAAGCATTTTAAACTGAAAATGAAATATTGCATCTCTGTTGTGTTTTTTTTTTTGTGTTATGCTATTTACCTGTATGTAACCTAGTGCTATTTCTATGAATTTGATTTAAATAGTTTTTTTTATTACCTTTGACTCACACACTGTTATATGTCGAGTAAAAGATTTTATTTGTGTATTATGTATATATATATCTACATCTGCATCTCCAGCCTGTGTCGTGATGTGTATGTAAATTGTGAAAATTACCAGTTGGCAGTCTTTCACATGTTAATTAACCTTAAACTTAAATTTATTTAATTTTAGCAACAATTTTGGGGCCTAGCTGCAGTTACACATGGCAATTACGGTGGAGTGGCATACTCACTTGTAGAAGGTAGTAGTGGTGAAATGAGAGTTCACCGTCTGGATATCTGGTCTGTTTCGGGGAGTTGGTGAAAATTTTCAGTAGGTATCATCTAATACAGATAACTGTAGGCAAATCTGAAGGCAAGGATAGAGGCTCAGTTAGTTGTGATAAACCCCATGGTTACTTATATGGCTCACAGCTTTTACTTATGTATAAATTCCTTTTTAAACTCAATTCCATTTTTCTTTTAGGGATGTGGTCAGGTGGACGGTTCATTGTGTGCAGCTCGAATTGCACATTCCGGAGTGTGACGAGCGGGGTTTCAACTATGTGATGCTTGGAAGCTCTTCGAGTCGCTGTTTGATTTGTTCGAGTATCTTGGACCCACGTAGGTGTTTCTCCAGCAGGCAGTAAACCATTTTACCTTCATTTTTCCAATTTTTTGGTTTTAACCAGTCTAGGTTAACTAACTTGGAGTAGGAAATCGAGTTCTCCATTGGGAGTTAGCTTTATACTTTCTTTTTTTTTTTGTTTAAAAAAAAAAAAAAAAAAAAAAAAAAATTTTTTAGTCAAAATTTTTTTTTTTATTCAAGATAGGGGAGTCTTGTTGTAGAATTTTTCGCAAATTCTAAATTTTTAACTTATATTAACATAACCCTTCATTTCTCTAAATTTTCAGTTAATTTTTCTTTCACTTTCTTTTTTTTTTTAATGTATAACATGGTAAGTAATGCAGTTCTTTCTTCCAAATTCTAGTTAAATGTTCCTTTTTTTTTCCCTTTTCGTAATATCAACCCCAAGTGTAAATTGTTGTGACCTTGTTGTTCAACCCCACTTATTCCAGGAAAAATACCCGCAAAGTTTAACCTTGTAGGACATGCAGTCAACCTTCCCCCAGGATTTCGGTCAAAAAAAGGACCATTAGGTGACCCGTTCCTTCAAATATTTTTCTGTTACCATGTAGTTAGCGCATAGTAACAGAAGCGATAGGCCCCCGTTCCCCCTTTTTTTTAAATGGGTAGGTCCCATATAGGTTCGAGGAGAGAGAGGTGATACGAGAAGGTCAGTCAGTAAGCAGAGAACAACGTATGATGTAGGTGCGAGTCGAAAAAATTTGGAGCGGGCGAGGGGGATTTTTGGCGGGAAAATGCGCCCCGCTACCCCTGAGCTCCGAAGCATGAGCGCAGAAAAAAAGGCATTGGTACTACAGAAGAGGCTAACTAAAAAGGATGCTGGTCCTATAAGTATTTTTTGCTATCTCCATTACAGAGGTTTTTAGGAGATATGAGCTTTCCTCAACTTTGAGCCGAGGTAGTACATGAAAGTTCGGAATGTGTTGGATGAGGATCGAATTAAAGAGCAGAAGGAGGAATTAATGTTATACTTCAAATAATCCTGCTGCTACATTAAAACTTAATTAGTGTAAGCGGAATTTCTTTCGATATTATCAACACGAATGTCATCGGTGTTACAAATACCAACCCCGATAGTGTTAGCGGAATTTCTCTCGACATCATCGACACAAATGTCATCGGTATTACAAATACCAACCCCGAAATAGCGTGTGAAAGCAGTACGTGACCAGTGAGATGCGGTTTTAGGTGGTAAAGAATTTCTCTTTCGGCAAAGTGGGGACTGCCGATGAAGTAGAGGCCATCTTCGACGATAATGTGGTGATCTGATATAAAATTGTTAATCTGTCATCCTGATGAAAATCTCTATAGATGAGATAACTGTTGTGGTCTAAGAAAAATATATGTGAGTAAATTTTGGTTTGTCTATAATGTCATACTATAATTATAATATTCTTTCTAGTACTGATATGAAAATGTTTACTTGTAAATAAACCCACAATTAACCAAGAATCTGTTTTTCCCTTATTAATTTGCATCTATTATTCTGATTAATTTAAATACATTTCTCATGTATTATAACAGTAGCTTAAAAGATTTTATTCAAGTTATCAAACTTTAAATGGTAATGTTAAATTCTACTTTAATAGTAGTCTGTTCGATTATAATAACAGCAAATACATGTGTAAAAAATTGAATTTAGAATTCTGTTATTGTTTTATTCAAATGTGTTTATAAATATTATTTAATAAGTAATTCTTTTCTACACTTTAAGTTTAAAATATGTAAATTAATAGTAAATTAACCCCCTCCCCTTTCCTTTTTATTAGCTTTGTTGCCCTTATATTTTTATTCTGTGAAAAAGTCCACCTTCATTGGTTTTTTTTAAATTGATAACAGAATTCATATGGAGTGAAATTCAATCACACATGTTTTCTTTAAATATATTAATTCTGTAAGAAATATATATATATGACAAATATAATTTTAAATTAATGTGGATTTAAGATGAAATGTGTAGACCTAATCTAAATATCCAAATGTAAATAGGACTAAATAGCTAGACAGATGATAGTAAATTTTATAGATTAAAGTTTATTGATGCACTTAAAATAAATTGTTTATTCTGAATTAAGTTAATTGTGAAATTTTATATATTTTAAAGAGAGTTAATAAATTTATGAAGTATTAAGAGAATCCTATTAAGTGAAATATTATTGTTTAGGTAATTAAAAATGTGTCCTATCATCTTGAATCACAGCTTTTCAAATGATTTATAAAATATGTAGTGTGCTCAACTATACGATTTCATTGGTCCCTAAATTTTAAAGGTATAAATGTATTCATAAAGTAATGTCATTTTGGTTTTAACTTGCAAATTTTCTGGGTTTTATCCTCTCAAATATGAGAGTTTGTCTCCATTCAGTCATTCAAAATTAGTTTAATTTTCACTGTTATTCGTCATCATTTATGAATACTTTATATTTTTGAGATTTAGAAGTATTGGGTGTTTTTCCTTTTTTTTTAGGTTGTGAAAGATATGAGAATATTGTTACCTCCTTTGATTTTATTTAAAAGTAAAATTTAAAAGTAAATGAATTTATTTTGCCATTCTCTCCCTTTTCTTATATTTTGTATTATGTGTGTTAACTTGTACTAAATTTTGGTGCCCCTTCTTAAATCTAATTACCTGGTGTTTGTAATAAATTTATGGTAACAATATTCAGTTGGTGGTATGTCTTTCTCACCTGGTGTAATGTTAAATTTAAATTCTTGTATAATTGGATCAAAGTTAAATATTGTGAAGTGGTAGAATGTAAGATTATAGTCATAAGATGCATTAAAATAACTTCTTAAAAAAAATAGTAACAAGGAAAGACCCAATAGGGGGGGGGGGTGAAAAAGCGAAAAATGTTCTAAAATTTTGATTTTTTTTACATTAGTGTGGCTTAATTAGTAATTTCTGAATTATCTGTGGCAGTAAAATTTCCTCTAATGAAAGTAGGCCAACAAATACCACTTGGCATTTTTCAAGAATTACGCGAGCAATGCCGCAGGTTTTGCTAGTTGCTGATATAGATTTAAAAAATAATTCATGCTTGAAAATTATTTAAAAAGGTAACTAAATCAAACTACAGTTTTCAAATAAATTTCATTCGAAAATACATTTTTGTTTCCCTATTCCATGGTGTAAAAACTGAAATTGTGTGATAGTTAAAACTGATGTAAAAGTGATAAAAGCAAATGTGACAGCTAGTTGTTGCCACAAACATTTCTAAAAATAGGAACTGATTTTTGGCAGGCTTCCAAATGTTGTCTAAGACTTTTTGACGATGACAGAAAGATCTGTTGTAAAAGAAATAGGACTTTGTCACTAAAGAAGAACCGTTAAAGAAATTATAATAAACCTATAAAAATAATACTAATAAAATATCAGTAAAATTTACATAATTTAAATGTATTTGTAGTAAAATATTTAAGTTTATCATAAAAAGTGCTCGCTTCTTGTAAAATATATCTTTTTCTCATGATGAAATATTTTTCTACTTGCCGGGGATCATCAAGGATCTTAAATAAAGAACAGAAAAACACTTTCACCAATGGCAAATGATGTCATAAACACGTATTTTCACACATAAAGCTGATAAAAACTGCTATAATCAAATCAAAATGATATAATTTTTCACTGACATTTTATTTAGCCTGTAAGGTTTTATGACCCTCTTAAACATGATTTCCTGTTTCATTTTTCTCTTAAACATGATGCTACATTTACATTAATAAAACCATATCACCTTTCTACCATTAAAATCCTTTAAAATGTAGGAGGAATGTTTCAGCCCTTTGTGCCGCATCTCAGTACAGGAAGAATGAAAAGCCAGTGTAAGTTGCATCATTTAGACATAATTGTAGAAATAAGTGTCAGAAAATGACATCATTACAGGCATGATGAATAAAGATAAAATAATCCAAATGGAAAATATTCTCGTGAAGACACAGTAAAGATGAATATGAATTTTTATTGGCTTATAAATATCAAGTACACGTGTTTACATATATTTACCAAAATTTAACATGCCAATTAAAAAATTCATCTTAAAAGTCCCATGTCTTAATATTTTCCATTATTTCCCTATTCTCTGCAACAATGGAAGTAACCCAATTGCCACCATGTTGAATAAATTTCATTAAAAACTTTTTTAATTAAAAAAATATATATATAAATATGAAAATAACAAAAAAATAAATAAATAAATTTAAATTTAAAAAAATATTAGCCAGTACGGGCTCATCTAAAATTGAACAACTTTCAGTTAAAAAAATAATTATTAAAATTGGTTCATTAGAAAGTTCAAAAACTGGCTTTCATTTTAAATATATAAATAGTAAGTGGAATAACTGATGAATTATAAAAAAATTATTAGTACTTATACAGGGTTCATACTCAAATGGGTTGGGGGAGAAAATCCTTCTTACAATTAAGTAAAAAATACAGAAAAAAAATCTTAACAATGAAAAATTTTTTAAAGATTTTAAACTCTGTGTGTTGAGGAGGCGAAGGCAAAAATGATTTTTTTTTTCAAGGGGACGAAGAAATTTTATGCACTGTGAATCCCACACTAATTTGAAGGATCTGACGCATTCCATCAAAATCACATGGAATGTAATTAAAGAAAATGTGTGGACATGTAGTTAAAAAACTTCCTAAAATATAAAAAAGCCTGTGTCAAGGCAAAGACACAATTTTTTTTAATTTCTTAATTATTTATAAATTTTATGAGTACTAATTATGAAACAAATAAAGGTAGAATTATGCATTTTACTCATGTCTACCTTTCTACCCAATATAGATTTTATGTTGTAGAACTTTTCATTTACTCTGTACATTGCAAATGAGTGAACAGCAATCACAACAGGACAAAAACACGATATTAGTATTAAGCCCATTAAGGCTGTTGGTCAGTCAGATCTCAAATTCCCCTCGCTATTGTTAAATCTATAGGAGTGTATTTTTAAAAATATCTCCTCAGGAAATTAATATTTTTAACTTCTTTTTTCTGTGTACACTTCTTAAAGGATGTCTCTCTCTCTTTTTAATTTATTTTTGTTGTTGTCAAAATAATTTCTGAATTCATAATTTTATGTGTTAAGATCTTAGCGAAACTGAGTAAGATTTTAACACTTCAAATAAAATTAAGTGCATATTTTAGAAATATTTTGACAACTAAGAAAATAAAGAAACATCCTTTAAGAACAGTATACAGAAAAAAAGTTTTAAATAATTATTCCCTGGGGAGATATTTTAATAAATATGAATGTATTAAACTCCCACATATTTAACATTAGAGAGGGGAATTTGAGATACGACTGATCAACAGCCTTAATGGGCTCCCTGGCTAAGTATGCACGTTGAAAATGCTTTTGTATGTTTCAGTTTTTTGTGTTTACTTTAATTCTCTTTGCAAAAGCAAATGTTAATTTTCGAAAGAAAATTAATATATGTATAGATATATTTTTAAGAAAATAAGAAGGGGATCTTAATTTAAATTTTAGAAAAATTGGTACGATAATTTAAACCATAGTGAACAGAGGAAAGTTTTTTCAACTAGGTAAATCATATTCAATGATTGGAGTATCATAGTTTAGATTTATTCCAACAGAGCGAATGGAATAAATCTTAACTACGATACTCCAACCATTGAATATTATTTACCTAGTTGAAAAAACTTTCCTCTGTTCACTATGACCTAATTCCATGTTATACAGGAGTTTCTATGTTATATCATATTCATCATGTAAAAATACTATAATTATAGCTCGGATGAATGAAATTAGCGCTGCGGTTCGTAGCCATGTCCAACAAATAAGAGTGAGTTATGCCAGCCAGGATATTGTTGGGATAGCTCAGTAGGATAAGCGTTGGCACATCAAGCCAAAGTATCCAGCTTCGAGTCCTGGTCCCGTCATTTTTCGCTCTGTTGGAATAAATCTCAACTATGATACTCCAGCCATTGAATAACATAACTTAAACGTTTTAGGACAACTCCAATCATTGTAAAGATCTAACAAGGAGAGTGCCAAGCTTGGTAATCACAGGTTTTGATTATTTTTATATATGTTGTAGGGTAGAACCTCCTTAGTCTCAGGTTCAATGGATTTTATACAACGCTCCTTAGTTCTTGATAAATGGGGGGGTCAAATATTACAACACAACTTAAATGTTTACTTTGCAACGAAATAACTGCTTTGGTTGTAGCTCAGTTGATATGACGTCTGCTCGTTGTTCTGAGGACCCGGGTTCGAGGCTGGAATGCGCTACGTTTGTTCTTACCATTTTTTTTTATAAATATGCTTGTAATTATAATTTAATAATCTGAATTAAAAATTATAATATATTGTGCATTAATTATGATGTTAACCTATTTATTTTTTTATGTGTAACTAAATCGTTGTATAAAACATCATTAAGTGGTTAATTTTTTAAAAAATCACTTTTAAAATGTATTTCATATATGCTTTATCGATGAAACGATATTGTGTCAATTCGTGATTGTAAAGAAACATCATTTATGAATTGCCTTAACAATGGAAGTCAATGCAATGATAATACTACTCTGTTTTTAAAGTAAGAAGCATAATTATATTAAAAAATTAGCATAAGAATTAAATTACACTATATTTATGTTTTACTTTATTGTAACACAACACACTTTTTTTAGTTTGGTGCAGTTAAGTGGTTCTTGTTTTCAATCTTTATCGCACAAGTGCGTATCATTCTATAACAGCTTATAATTGTATAAAAATGAAAGAAGCAAGCTGTAGTTCACAAGAAGATCAATCTGAAGTATTGGGATTCGATGAAAATCAGAAAGTGATGTCACAAATGCGTTGAAGTACTGTAAAATTTTATTGCAAAACAATGGATTTTTAACAAATAATCCAGCATCT
This sequence comes from Maratus michaelseni, assembly GCA_963931845.1. Classification (NCBI taxonomy): domain Eukaryota; kingdom Metazoa; phylum Arthropoda; class Arachnida; order Araneae; family Salticidae; genus Maratus; species Maratus michaelseni. The sequence goes on from OZ007592.1 coordinate 428,870,523, forward strand.
GAAATATCTTTGTTTTTTATTGCGATGGGAGAAGAATTCTATAATTTGATAGTAAATATTCTGATTTGTAACAATTTTTGAATTTTTACTAGTCAATAATAGATCCATTTTTTTTAAATCTCTTTAAATGGTGAAAAATGTTTAACAATGGTTTAAAAATCAAAAATGCTAAATTAAAATTTAATTATGTTAACAAAATTTTTAATTGAGATTATTAAATTATAATTACAAGTATATTTATTAAAAAAATGAGAAAAACAAACATAGCGTGTTCCGGCCTCTCGGATCAACGAGCCGACGCCATATCAACTGAGCTACAATCAACGCAGTTACTTTGTTGCAAAGTAAGTATTTAAGTTGTGTTATAATATTAGACCCCCCATTTCTCGAGAACTAAGAAGCGTTGTGTAAAATCCATTGAACCTGAGACTAAGGGGCTTCTACCCTACAACATATATAAAAATAATCAAAATCTGTGATTACCAAGCTTGGCACTCTCCTTGTAAGACTAAAAAATTGCTGTTAAAACTAACAGCAATTCCACTAGGTTTCTGCAATCCTAGGCTAATGTGACCTTTAAAAACTGAGTCCTTTTTTAACACATTCCTACATAATTGAAAAGTGTTTATGAATTCGGTTTGTCTGTCTGTGCTCTAACTCACATACATATAATCGAACTGTTATAAAATTGATATATGTTATTGGGGCTTACTCTGGCATGTTCAGTATTGAAAATGGAGTGTATTATTTTAAATATTTTACGTAATACTTATAAGTATTTTCATCAGAATATTGACAAATGAAAAATGACAATGACTTAAAAATTATTATTAATTGTTTCAATTTTTATTTAATCAACTAAAGTAAACTTAACGCCTAATAAAATTACACAAAAAAATTGACATTCAATAGTATCAGAAAAATATGAGAACCAGGAAAGCAGATAGCAAACAAAATCTACTCAAAATCAAAATAATTCATTACCTCATTATTAAACTGAACCACAGCACAAATGAACTCTGGATTTATATTTCAATAAACAGATGTGGCAATCTGTCACATTCTTCCAGTGACTTCATATGCACCTAACGAAAAAGATAAATGAAATAATATAAAAGATGTAGCTAAAAAAATTGTGCAAGCTCATTAAAAACTGACTACACCAATCAACAATTTAATGGTAATGCATCATAGTCGCCTTGACAAAATAGAGAAAATGGCCAACTAACAATCCATTTATCTATTTTTATGTAAAACCAGAAGTAAACTACATATAAAACAATTATAATATACATATATATATATATATGAATAAAATATGTATATGTCCGTAAATACACATATAAACAAGCATACAAGTCATCAGGTTTGTTTTCGTAGCTGTTTATATCATTTTGAAACAAGCCTCACACTCTATAGCTCAAGATACACCAAGCTTTTTTAAAAAGTGCCAAGGCCCCCTATGATGGAAAAGTATCCTTAATCTATACTAATATTATAAAGTAGTAACGATTGTTTGTTTGTTTTTTTGTTTGTTTGTTTGTAGGGGGTAATCTCTGGAACTACCGAACCGATTTCAAAAGTGGTGGTGGCAAATTGATGTTGAATCCAACATAGACAATATTTTATGTCGGTGCCACTAACCCCAGAGAAAGGGGGGGGGGGGACAGAAGCAAATACGTTCTAAAATTGTGATTTTCTTTATACTGAAGGAGCTAGAAATTTGAAATTTGGCATTGTAGTTACTTATAAGATGTAAATGCTCTCTAAGAACAAATTATTATTTTTTTTTAATTTAAAAGGGTGAAATCAGAGAAAAGCATTCTAAATTACAATTTCTGTGGAATTTCTGGAACTACAGAACCGATTTCAAAAGTGATGTTGTAAAATTGATGGTGACAATCCCTGCTCCAACATAGGCTATATTTTATGTCGGTGCCACTAACCCCAGGAGGGGGGGATGGGTGCAGGAGCGAAAAACGTTCTAAAATAGCGATTTTCTTTTTACTGAAGGAGCTAGAAATTTGAAATTGTAGTTACTTATAAGATGTAAAAGTTTTCTAAGAACAAATTTTTAAAAAAAATTCGAAATTTATAAGGGTTAAATCAGCAAAAAGCATTCTAAAAACATTGTAAATTATGATTTCTATTGAATTGTTAAGGACAGAATTTTGAAATTTAACATGGATGATACTTTTTAAGATGCAGGTGCACACTGAACAGTTTTATTTAAAAATCTAAATTTAAAAGGGTGAAGGGGGGAAAATGTTCTAAATTACAATTTTTTTTAATACTGACAGGATTAGAAACTTCAAGTTTGGCATGTTTGGTTACTGTTAAGATACAAATGTGCTAACAATGGTTTGCAAGGAAATTCAAAATTTCAAAGGGTCAAATGAGTGGAAAGCGTTTTAAAAGCTTTCTAAATTACGATTTTTAAGGAATTGTTAGGGTTAGAAACAAGAAATGTGGAATGACTGTTGCTTTTAAGATATAAATGGTCGCACAGAACAATTTGAAAAAAAAAAATCAAAATTTAAACGAGTGAAATGCGAGAAAAGCACTCTTAAAACGTTCTAAATTGAAATTTCTATGGAATTGTTAATGATAGAAACTTGAAGTTTGATATGGCTGTTGCTTTTAAAATATAACTGGTCGCGCAGAAGAGTTTTTTTTTTTGTTTTTTATTGAAATTGAAAAGTGTGAAGGTGCAAAACGCGTTCTAAAAACGTTCTAAATTATGATATATTTAGAACTGTTAAAACTAGAAACTTAAAACTTTGCATTGCTATTACTAACGTAAATGATTACCCAGAAAAGTTTATTAAAAATGCGAAATTTTAAAGGGTAAAAGCAAAAAAAATACTGTTCTACAATTGCAATTTATGTTATACAGATGGTATAAAAGCTTCGTGTTTGGCATGGGTTACTCTTAAAATGAAAATGCTTTCTGAGACCAGTTTCTAAAAATTCGAAATTTAACAGGCTGAAATGAACAGAAAACTTTCAAAAAACGCTCTACATTACGATTTAATTGGATTTATTCGGGTTAGAAACTTGGAATTTAGTATAGTGGTAACTTTTAAGATGTAGACGCTCGGTATAAGCACTTTATTAAAAAACGAAATTCAAAGGTGTAAAATGAACAGAAAATGTTATAAATTATGTTTTTTTTTTTTTTCTAAATTGTTAGGGACAGAATTTTAAAATTTAACATGCCTGTTATTTTTAGATGTAAAAGCTATTACAGAACCGTTTTTACAAAATTCGAAATTTAATCAAACAACTTTCTAAAATTGTAATTTTAGTGATACTGTTGTTCTAAAAAGTCGAAATTTGGAATGGTGGCTTTAAAATTTCAGTGCTTGCTAAGAACGGTTTCTAAAAAAATTCTAAATTTAAAATAGTGAAATGAGTTTGAAAAGTTCTAAAAACCTTCTAAATTATGATTTATCTGAAATTGTTAACGAAAGAAACTTGAAATTTTACATGGATGTTATGTTAGAGACACATATTCATCCACAGAACAGTGTCAAAAATTTAGAAATATTAATGTGTGCTGGAACAAAAAAGTTCTAAAATTGCAATTCCTGTGATACAGTTATTACAGAAATTTGCTTAACTAGAAGATTGGAATTTGGCATGATGCTTACTTTTGAGATATAAATACTTGCTTAGAACTGTTTCTGAAAATTTCTAAATTTCTTATGAAAAATAAATGAACGAAAAACCTTCAAAATATTTTCTAAATTACCATTAATTTGGAAATAATTTTAGCTCTTCTTATTCATTTAAGTCTGATGTTCGCCTAATGCAATATAAGAATGAAGGTTACTCAAAATATGGCTAAATTAGTAATTTTTTAATTATCTGTGGCAGTAAAATTTCTTCTCATGAAAATAGGCCCACAAATACTACTTGGTATTTTTCAACAATTACGCGAGCAAAGCCGCGGGTTTTGCTAGTAGTTACTATTTCACTAATGAAAATAACAAATGACAAACAAAATTAATAAAATATTAGTAAACTAAAAAAATACTCAGTATAATTCCACAATATTTTATTAAACCTAACAATAGCTATGTACATTATCAAAATCACTTTTGTATGTAAAAATAATATCAACTTCTATACACAGTATAACATCACTTTAACATTTCCAGAATTCATGTTTTGCCACATTTTACATTTTTTTCTTTACCTTCCTTGAAATGTGTAAACATGGACAGATTATTGCAGGGGAAAATAACAGCAGTATTTTTGTATAGAAACTTTTAACTTTTTTAGACCCAGGATTTTTTATCTGAAATAAATAGAAAATTTCTTTTATAAAATACTATGGAAGTCAGCCCCTGTGGTGTAAAAGTGGGGTTCTAGTGTAATCTCTCGTAATTTACAGTTTTTCTGCTACCTCGCTTAAAAAAATATAAAAGTGGGGTCTACTGTATTTGGCACAGAAATACATTAGCATTTATTACATGTTTCCTATTTTAATACTAAAATGTGTAACAGCTCAAGCAATATTTCTATTTTATAAGACTTTTTGTAGACTAGGGGGCTCAGCCCCCTATAAGCTACACTCGCCAATCCCCATTCAGACCCCACAGGATCTAAGAACACACTAATTTGTACTGATTTAAAAATATTACAAGATTATGGAAGATTCAGTGACATTATCATGACCAGTGGCAGTACCGCATCCACCTGTATCCACCGCTGTTGCATCAGCTGATGGCTGTTTCTGTGATTGATTAAATAAATCTATCATACATATGAAAATTAGCTTGTATAAAATGATTATTAAGTAAAAAATGTTGCTGTTTCCTGAACTTTTATAATAACATCTAGAATAAAAGTTTTCTTTTAGATGCTATAAGAAAATTGCTTTAAATATGACAAAATTTTCACCATTTAATGCTTTTCACACATAATAGTTTTATTACTTTAAAATTTTCATTCTCTTTTAATATTCAAGTGTAAATATAATTTTCAATTAAAAGTGCTTGGAAATATTATAATTTGGTATTTTTAAATATCATAGAGTTTTCACTATTAAATGCTTTTTACACATAATGATTTAATTATTTTAATGTTTTCTATCTTTAATATTCAAAATATATTTTTCAATTGAAAAATGATTAGAAATTTCATTATTTGGGCTTTTTAAAATCTAACAATAGTAGGTACAAAATGGCATTTGCCAAAATATGAAATAAATTTCATAATTTGGAAAAGATAAATATTTGAATTTGAAATTTGGAAAATACCCTAAAAAAATTAGACAAATTAAAAAAATGATTGGACAATGCACACCACAATCTAGTCAAGTATATGCCTGCAGAAGATGGTTAAATTGCTATGCATAGTTTTTGATCCTATAAAACTTACTATGTTGACCAATTTCAACATTAAATAGCAATTATAACAATTAATCTATTTAAAAACTGCCTGCATTCATCATTCATTTCATTATAAAACTACTATTTTCATGTTTTTATATGCAACAGGTTTTTTAATATAAGCCAAGAAAGAGCAGCAATCATAATAAACTCAATTATGGCAGCAGCGGTAACAGCATTAGTTATTATTTTTTTTAGAATAAAAAGAAACTTGAAAGTACTGAATAATATTTTAAACTCATACAGAACTACTTTTATCTTTTTTTTTTCTTCAGAATTGTATAATTACTGTATAATATATATATATATATTTTTTTAAAGTCAGAATTTTGTAATTACAGCATTGCTAATTATGAAAATTGAAATAAATGTTGTCTAATAGAATTCTTTCTTTCAGAAAAGACTAACTTGAATGATCGGTTGATTATATGTATTCATTCCCTTTTCTATTCTTATCATATTCAGATAGTGGTTTTATTAACCTAATTTCTGTTAATAATACTTATCTTATATTTATCTTTTATACAACAAAATTTCAAATACAAAATAAGTTTTTTTAATTGAAAATTTTGAACATAAATGTATGTTTGTCTGTTTTTTTCCTTCCCTAATCTGTTCTGCAGTTTCAACTGAACAACAACCAGACCAGAAAATATTTTTTTTGTAATGAAGATATAAATAACTGATTGTCTAAATTAGAAAGTTCATCTTTCAATGGCTGCTCTAAGTTAATATTACCCCACATTAATATTGGTTCCGCAGTTAAAAATTCAGCTTATTTTTTTTTTTTTTTTTTTTTTTTTTTGGCTAAAACTTTTACTGCCAAAGGCAAAAATACTTTATCTACAGAATGACACAATCAACAACAGTTGAAAAATTTATTATGTCTGTAAGTATAAAAAATATCACAAGCAATGATATTTTGAAAATAAATGTCAAATATATGAAAATATCCTAACACATGATATTTTGAAAATAAATACTGCTGACATAAGGCAGGCAGAAGATGGGGAGAGAAAAAAATAATCGCTCGGCATATTTCAGTGTTCGGCACTTGCCATATTTTGAATGCTATTGTGTTTCTAGACTTCAGTATTCAAGTTGTAAAACTGAATTTTTCTGCACAATGTAGCATTTCTTTTATATGAACGTTTTATAACTATTTATACAATAAAGTATTTTATGTCATAATTTAGTTTCCTTATTTGTAAGTATACAAAGTTACATTTTATTAGTATTTCTTATTTTCATAAAATAAAATAATTTTTCTTATCAAATGTGAGCAATTTTTAACAGAAATATGCAGTATTAAAGTTACCTGCAGAAGGAAAAAGAACAAATCTTAAATTCAAATCTGTGTTAGCATATGGCATCTAGTGAAGCTACTTGGCAAGGTAATTAAAATTTTAAAGTAAGCAAATTAAAACTAATATTGGAAAACAGAAACAAGTATTTTCCCTGGGTAAAGAATTTAAAAATTTCTTATCAGTTATGATCAGTCAGAAAACAATTTGATTACAGATATTTTGAATAAGTACACCTGATAATTTCATTTGTTTGAGAACAAAAAGTAGCTTCTTTTCATTTGGGAACGGCCTTAATAAATAGAATCAATAAATAAAAATCATCCAATTCCTTCTCTGCAATGCCCACTTTCCTCCAAAGCATAAAACATTTGAAAACTTGAGTCTTTGAAAATTTTCTGTCTTAATTTATTTTGTTGTAAGAAAACCAGTCATAAATTTTCCACATGCAATTTTTAAACTTTACGATTCTCCAATATTGTTTAAACATTCTATCATATTTATAACTTTTTTTTGTTGTATGTCTGCTATTTGTTTCTTTGCTGTAACATTATTTGTAAGGCAAAAAATTCTGCAAAGTCAAATGTACATTAATAAATATATTAGTGTTGCATAACAATCAGTAATTATTAAGTGTATATATATATATATATACACTTAATAATATGTATATATATATATATCGTATATATATATATATATATACTAAAAATATGTTATCTGACTAATTTTTTAAAAAATATATCTAATAGTAATTTTAATAATTTAGCTACTCTCTATGAATTAAACTAAACACATTCAGTTCATAACAAGTTAATATTGATTGCAGCATTAACTCTTTTACAGGGTGGTCACAAATATCTTATGTTAAAATTCCCTGATTTTTCCATGATATTTCCAGGTTAGCGTTAAAATAATGAAATTTTCATAGATAATTTATTTTACAACATTACTCTAATGCATACAGTCATTACTTTGTAAAAGTTTATATTTAAAAATAAAAGTTACATTACAAGTTCTGGCATAGTTAATCAAAAATAGACATTAAAGATTGTTAGATTTTGTGGTACTGTACAAGGTAAGAATACTGTTGTATCAAAACAACATCTAGTGGGGAGCTGAATAAAAAAAAATTACTGTACATCACGGTGATGACAACAGAGACAAACTTCAAATAAGGATAATTGGTACTTGTCTATTATCCAGTCAACCACTTTTCATAGGAACAAGTAGTATAAAAACTTTTTTTTTAAGTCAATTCCTACTTAGGTCAAATAGAAATTTTTTTCCAGCGATCTACACGCTTCGCCACTGACGGTATTTATTCCTAAATTTATATCCTGCTAAATATCTTACATAAGAGAAATTTTTGAAATGTATTAAAAATTACATAAAAAATAAATAGCTAAAATACCAAAAATTAATAGCTCGAAAAGTATTTCTCACAAAATTGTTAGACAAACTGCGTTAGAAAGTTAAAAAAATTGTATTTTTCTTGATATAAATTTAAAATCTAATAATTATGCCGTTTTTCAAATATTGAATTTCGAAAATTACCAAGCTTCACAATAAAGTGACATAGCGATGTTACAGTTAACGATAATACAGTTTTTTTTTCAAATATTAATTCATTAATTAAATTTTATTATTTAATTTTAGTTTCATACTTCATTTCTGTTCAAAAGTATAGACTCACTCCACATTTATAGTCTCCTTCGCCCGCGAGCCGCCTGATCTTCGTCCGTGAACAGCCAGCCCCATTATCTTTTTACGTGTGAAGGTGAGACTATAAATATGGAGTGAGTCAATACTTTTGAACAGAAATGAAATATAAAATTAAAATTAATTAATTTAATTTAATTAATGAATTAATATTTAAAAAAACTGTATTAACATCAATTGTCATCCAGGACAAGTCTAAAAAAATTTATTTGAACTTGATAGGATGAATAGAAAATATTTTATTAACGATTGAAAATTCCAACAAGATATATATATAGAGAGTGTGAGCTAATAGTAGGAATTTAAAAAAAAAAGATTTTACAGATGTTTGTTATGTCATCAAGAGATTTTAATTCGATGTTTTATATGAATTTTTAATGATGTTTTACTCATTTTTTAGTTATTTCGTTAATTAAAATAACAATTACATCATTAAACGATGATGTCATGATAATAAAACAGAAAAACACTCCAATAACATTGCGATGCGTAGAATCTATCAATTTTAACTGATGTCACAAACATTTATCTGCAAGCCAAAATGATAATTAAGAACTGTTGGATTTAACTCCAAAATAAGGAAAGGTAAATTAATGTTTGATTTTAAATACAAAACTAGCACGTCATGTACATTTTCCATTTTTGTTTATTTTGAGGATGAGTCAGTTTAGTGTTTCTAATGAACAATATTTAGTTAACTTCTATTTCCATGCTTTCTCTTGCATTTTGAGAAAAAAATGATACAGATCTGTGATCAGCCATATAAAGAAAATGGGGCAATAACTTATTTTCAAAAATATGGAATTCTGCTATGAAAAAAAGTGTGTATTGATGGGCATGATATAAGACTATCTACAAACTGATAAACAGTGACGGTCTAATGTGAAAAACTGCGATAAAATAATATCTATTAGAAAAAAAAGCTGGTTGAATGGCTCCAAATTAACATTTGTAGCTGCATTAAGGTTCATTTATACCCGGTCTGATGAATCAACATCAATAAAATAGAGAGAAAAAGCAAATGGATTTAAGTCATTGTATAGTTATTGATTGGAATAATTATCTCAGAAGTTTGTAATCTAATCTTCTAACAAGAAAATCTGGAAAAATTGGAGGGTCAAAAACAATTGTAGATATTGATAAAAGTTTCTTGTAAAAGCGAAAAAAATCAATCCGGTGAAATTCTTCCTTAGCAATGGTTGTTTGGAGGATTATTCTAATAAACTGATGAATGTTTTAAATTTCTCAACAGAATTGATGGGAGAAATAAAAGAATACAGTAATCCCTCAACATTCGCGAGTTTTGATTATTCGCAAATATGAAAATGCAGAAAAACGTAACATTCGCGAGAATCTGATTTGATTATTCGTGATTTTTTTTTTATTATCTCTTTTCTTTTTCAGAATTTATAATGGTTAAAGATTATTTCCTCGGTGTTTTCTTAGTATCTATTTACAAATCAATTTTCAGTTGTCAGCTGAAAAAGGAACGAGTGTTGTAGGAAAGCAATTAATAACAGAAATAATTCATTGCAATGGAGATATTAGAAGTGGTAAGGTAAAAGAATCGTTAATCTATTAATTTAACACATTCAAGTTCTCATAGAGATGGAGCTGAAACTGCATTTAGATAGAAAATAACAGAATTTCCGAAGCATCTAGATGTATTTAAATAGCGTATTTTAATAGTTTATCACATACTGACCCATTTATACATTATCGTCTCTTTGCAAATAGAGAGAATAAAAATTACTTTATACAAAACACATGCTTTTCTAGCTGTAATTATTTCCCTAGTCAATTAATTTGAATTATCTTTAGTAAATAAATTTCATGCTTATGAATACTTGTGTACATTTAACTTCTACATATATGTTCTGCATAACGTATTGTTAAAATATGTATTCTTTAGTTCTTTGAAATGCTGTGCCACTTTAATTAAATTTTATAGAACGTAACTTCTTTTTTAGTGCAGAGAGATAGACTCAACATTCGTGGATTTGACATTTGCGATCTTTTCCTGGAATGTAATCCTCGTGAATGTTGAGGGATTACTGTATATAGAAGAAGGCTCTATCATTTTTTCAGCTTCATGGCAGGCTTATAAAACTGACTTAAATTAAATGCTTCAGTATTCGCAAAATCATTAAAATTTTGTAGATCCAGATACTGGTGCACATACACAAAACATTGAACGCCTTCGGGGCTCAGCTAAATGGTGAAATAAGAAACACTGCCGAAAAGCACGTCAACACTTAGATTCATGTTTAACTGTGTTTATATGGCATCTAATGCATAGAAAAGATGATTATTTTGTCACTATTTTGAATGGCATTAGAGATTTTTGGCCCCTGGAATAATTACTACAAATTTTGACTTTTTTTTCTTTTTATAATTTAAAGGTTTAATGTAATGTTTATGAAATAATCATTAACATTTTTTTCTAATACAAATGAAATGTGCATTAAAATATAGTTTCTTACTGCTTATATTAACTTTCTTACATGTATCATTAAATATGTAAAATAAAATATTTATGTTTCATCCATAAATACAATATCTAAAAAAAAATCATATTTTTGTTTAATTTAATATTTCTACATTTAAATTCTAAAACTAGTAAATCTTCAGATCAGAGGCCACAATGTCAATTTTTCAAAACAGTTCATTTCGCTTCACATAATATATCACACCTTGAAATCTGTAGTTAAAAATGTTAGATTATTTGTAAATTTCTAAGCATATAAGTTTTCTTAAAAGTTTTGAAAATCTAATTTTTAAGAATGTCAAATTAGCCTGATTTTATTTAATTTCCCTTGCTGATATGCTAAAAAAATTCAGTAACTAGACAACTGTTAAATAAAAAAATATATATATGATTAAAAAGACATACATATTATTTCGAAATCGTAAAAATGATAAAGAAAAATCTTACATATATAATCTTATTTATATAATCTTAATATTTTTTTAGCATATGCACAAAATTCCATAAAATAATATAGAAAATCGTGAAAGGCCAAGGAAATTGTTGAAGAAATTTCAAACAGATTTGATTAACTTAAGACATTGCACAGCAAAAATTTAGCCTTCATAATGTAACGCCAATTATTCTAAACATTCATTTGTTCAAAATCGTCTGACCGAATGAAATTTTATATCTGGTATGTCGATATATTCGTATGTTTGGTATATCGACATACCAGACATAAAATTTTATTTGTTCAGGTGATTTTGGCCAAAATAATGTTTAGAATAATTGCTGTTACATTACGAATGCCAAATTTTTGCTATGCAATGTCTTAAATTAATCAAATCTATTTGAAATTTCTAATGCACCCTATTCTTCAGATATGTTTTAAACTCTAATTTCCTTAATATTCTTATGTATAAAAGTTTAGAATGGCAACATTCTTAAATTTGCTTATTTAACATTATATTTTGGCAATCATTTTTTTTTTTTTTTTTTTTTTTTTTTTTAATGGAAAGTGGTCATCAAAGTAATAGACAAGAACCGGATAATTAATGAAATGTTTTCTGTTTTCTCTAAAGTGTCAAATGTGTAAAAAATAGCGACAGGAAATATACTCACATAATCATTGCATTTGTTCTAAAGCTTTCTGAATCTTAAAAATAAGGGTTTCAATTAATAAATTTAAAGTTTGGGTAATGATATTTACAACTTGACAATTTTTTTAGATACTGATTTTCTTTTCATATTTAAAGTACATAATGTAGTGAGTGCTTAAACACAAATGCTCACAAAAACCAAACATTCATAGTTGACTTGATTAATTCATATTTTTTAGAGAAGAACATAAAATTTTCCATTATCTGAGAATGACTCACATATCAAGTTTCACCAATTAAAGATTTGTACAAGGAAAATACAATCATTCATTTTCATCCTAGAGATAAGTTCAGATTTTTTTTTTTTTTTTTTTTTTTTTTTTGCTGAAGCGGATATTGAAAGTACACAGCAGAAATTTCTTAACATTATAACATATTAAAATTGTTTCAAGATTAATATTTTCATTTAAAAGCCTCAATTTCCATGTTCCTGAAAATCATTTAAAATAGCAAATTTGTTATTTCTAACCACGGCAAAAATCTGTAAAAGTCACTGTTTTCATTCTGCTAAAATATCACTGTACAACTATGGCAGAAAGACATTAGTTCTGTTTTCCAATAAACAAAGGACTTTAAACAGAAGAGAAATATCTCAGGGCTTCTTTCTGTTACTAACAGTGACTGTGCAAAGGCTTCCAAATCAGAAAGAATATTTCTTTTTATATCACATTATTATCAATTCAGTTTACTTTCAGTTTTTAAAGTATTGTAAAACACTGTAAGAAACTTAAGCCACATTCTTGTTTCTCAAATAACCAAATTTTTTTTTTTTTTTCATTTTTGTATAAATAAAATTTTTACCATAAGGCTGAGCCCAAAGACTGGTATAAAAATAGAGTCCAAGCTGGTTTCAGGCTCAGACTGAGCCCGAGAGCTGAAATTATATTTTTTCTTCCAGATTACCACAATCGTAATTGAAATTAACATTTGTTTCAATGAATTTCCAGGTTTTGTTTGAATTTATCTTATATTTCCATGATATTTCCAGGTTTTCCAGGTTTTCAAGGTCTGTGACCACCCTGTGTACTGTTATCAGAAACACACCCGTGAACATAATTTTTATAATTCTAGCATATCAAGAAGTGAGTTAAAAATCGATTACAAAATTTCATCTTAAATTCAATGCAAAAATCAAATTAAGTTAAACAAGAATGAAAAATCATGCATCAAGCATAGATTATGTAACACTTTCCAATGTTTCCAAAATAACTTTACAAATCTTTACCATTTAACAAGGTGAAAGATGATATCTAAGTAAACAATTTGAAAAACACATAACATATTTAAAAACCCTATTTCAGGAATTACCAACAATATTCGAAAAATATCCAAATTGTTTTGTGCAGCCCTGTATTTGATCTATAGATTTGTATATACACTATATAGGATGCTAAATTTTAGTTTGGTTAGGAAAAGCGTTGTACAGTTTAAAATTCCTCTTATGGAATTTCTGTCAATAAACAGAAATGTATTCGAGGACTTTTGTGCTGCCCTGTATATGTTCTATAGAATTTACACACACCAAGTAATAGACAAAAAGTGAGTTACATTTAAAAACGCGTTCAGCAACTTAAAATGCAATTTGAGCAACTTATTGTAAATAGACAGTACTGAATTATTTTCTGTGTCCCTCTAAATGAACGATGAATGCTATACACACAATATTCTATAGTAAGCCTCTTGTATTGCACCTCAGTGATATAATATATCAATTTCAATATGTTTGAAATAGTGAAAAATTATTAAAATAAACCGCAAATGATTTTTTCCCATAGACCATAGTGTAATGGAATTCTTTTGAGTGTCCGTGTAAAAAAGCTATAAGTGCTATGCACTTCATTTTTAATACTGAACATGCCATAGTAAACTTCTATAACATATATCAATTGCATGACAATCCAAATATATTTATGCAAGTTACAGCACAGAGAGACAGACAGACAAACGAAATTCATAAACACTTTTCAACTATGTTGGAAAGTGTTAATAAAAGAGTGTAAAAAATGTCATTGTTCGGTGACTCCAAAATTGTATTTGTAACCGTACAAAGGTTTATTTATAGCTGTTAAAAAGAATTAAATAAGAAAAGAAAATGTGATTTTATCTGTTAGTTGTATTTGTTCATTTTCTGACTAAATAGAAAGAAAGCTTTTCCTTCAATCATCCATCATTATTTGAGTTCAACCAATTTGGTAACAGATTTTGTATAATACCCAAACATCAATCTGAAATCTTTAAAAATTTGTTTATCAAAATATAATTTGGATTACATAAAACCATGGTTTAAACCAAGTGGTTTTAACTATAATTTAAACCAACTTTTTAAATGTTTCAAATTATTGGATATAAGTAATTTCTACTTTTAACACTTTTGTCAGCAGTCAACACGAGGCACAGTGAATCTAGGTGATGTTTTTGTGTGCATATAAGACAAAAATTGCCCTAAAGCAGCGGTTTTCAGCAGCAGGTGTTTTAGTACAGGGTTGTAAAAAACGCGGGTTTAAAAAAAAAAAAACAGCCTGGACAGATACCCAGACACAGGCAGCTACCCACTACAACCCCAGAGTTGTAGAAAACCCCTTTTTTAAATAATAATAATAATTTTTAAAAAAAGCCCAGGTGAGTAGTTGGGCAGCTACCAACTACAACCCTGTTTTAGTGGGTCAAGGAACAATCAAGGTTAACCACAAAAATATATCTTTTATTTCATCTGCTTAAAAAATATAACAAATACAATATTTTACAACTAAAATAATCATGAAAGCTATTAGCTTAAACTAAAACTTTGTGAGAAAACAGTGTTTTCTTAAACAGTCAGTCGGTATTATGTTATGACGTCGTTGTGAGAAATGGCAGCAGTCGCACAGTCATTCTGGCAACTCTGGACCCCCGCTCTCGAGTAGAAAGTGACTTAGTAAAAATTAACTAGTTTTAACCCTGATACAGATGTCCTCATTGGTAAATACCAGAGCCAGAAATCTCACTGATTGTAAAGTTGTGTTTTGATAATACATATTTTTCATTATCTTTGTAATATATGTGTTGTTTTAATTATTATTCCACTTACACACATTGAGATTACCAATTCTTGTTTTTATTAACAGTGCATCCTCCGTACAAAAATTTGCCTTTTTCAGAGGATAGGATAGCCGATAGCTCATAGAGGTCATACAACAATTTCCATACTGATATTAGATACACCCTCATATTAAGTGGGTCACGAAAAATATTTTTTCTTAAAGGTGGATCGCGTAACAATAAAGGTTGGAAACCGCCGCCCTAAAGAGTTGCCTTAAAACATGGCCAACACATATAAACAATTGAAACTAACAAAGATAAAAAATATTCCATACTTAGCATAAAATATTTTCCTTTTAAAAAATGCAGATTATTTGTAGCAATTAATAACATAACAAGATGATCTTTAAGATTTTGGCCAAGCTGTAAAAAAAAACTTTCTCGATTGGGGAGATTATCTTTTAAGAATTTGAAAAAGAATATGCAAGATATGAAGTTGAATAAGAGTATAATCAAAAATTGGATATAGCATTTTAACAATTCTAATCTATCTGTCCAGTTACTTGCTAAATCTAATATGTTGACTTGGAGTTCTCACTCAAAAAACAAAATCACGAGAATTATTTGAATGTAAAAACAATCTTAAACAACCTAAGATACTGATATTTCAATAAATTAACTAGCTGATCCACCTGGTGTTACCCGGGCTTGGTATAATAACCTTAACTATACTTAAAATCAATGTTGAATGAATTTATGTATTTAAATGAAAATCTTTCTAAATGACCCTAATGCTGGAGCCTTACTACCTTTGGAAGCATACACCCTTGATTTTGTATGATTTTTTATTTTCAAATGAAAATCTATCCAAGCAAAATTAGCATTGGGGAATCCACTGCCTTTTGCAGCATACACCAGGCATGTTATGCATGCTCCTGTCCATTTTGATCTTAGATTTTTCAAAGAAAGGTCAATGTATTTGGTTATAACAACTACTTTTTTTTAAGCATCTAATATACACAATGACATTCTCTCCCTCCTTTTTATCAGCATATTTCAAAATTATGCATTGACTTACGCACGGAGCCAAGATAACTAGTAAATCTGCAGATCAGGAGCCTCAACGTCATCTCAAGTCACTGTTTTTTAATCTCACTTTTCATATTATTTAGCATGTTACAATCCGCAATTTAATTTTTTTCTATTGCATACATATTTACAGGCATATACAATTCTTCAGAGGTTTCAGAAATTAGAAACGTTAAATTAAACACGGTTTATGCAATGATATTCTGAAATTCTTATGAACTTCTTATTCTTGTAACTTTTTAGATTAAAAAAAAAACTTGTATTAAAATAAATTCTTCATTTATGTCAATAGAATACAAAAATAATTTATTTTGCTAATAAATTATTGGAACAAAATAGTGCGTGTTGCTTTTATTATTTTTATCTTCTTTGAAATATCGTTGCTAGGCAACTGATAAATTAAAGAGAAAAGTAAAAAAAAAAAAAAATTTTAAAATTTGTAAAAAACATGAAAATAAAAGTTTTATATTTCCGGGACAGATGCAAAAATATTTCCAATCATTTAAACAATTAATATCTCAATTCTAATAAATGTATCGTCAATTTTTCAAAATTATTGGATATATTTAAAACCTCCATATCGAAAATCAACATCCATAATTTTACGTTGAAATCCATTATTCAAATATGCGATTTCCATTTCAGTTAAAAATGAAATTTGAAAATCGTCTGCAGTCCCATAGGAAAGCATTATGATTTAAAAAGAAATGTTCTCTATTTTTCGAACGAATGAACCAAATTTAACCAAAAACTATACAGCTAATTCCGGGTATCTCACCAACATACCCACCAAAAATCAACCTAATCGGATCATTTTTACGGCAGTTATCGTGGAACAGACAGACAGACAGACAAACAGACAGACAGAAACCAAAAACTTTTCGGGTCTCAACAGTAAGCCTTCACTGACGTTTCGGCAACAATGGGAACTCCACAGCCTTAAGAGTGTTTTCTTCTCACTTTTCTTTTTCCACATATAGTCATTTAATATTTAAAGAAAAAATAGTTCTTATTGTCCAAATTCTTTGAAATTTTTATGAGTTATAAATATAATGTTTCCAAAGCCTGTGTATAATTTCCATGTTAAAATATTGATATTTTGTTGTAAAATAAAGTTTTTTTTTCAGATCGAAATCCTAAGGGAAAAAAGTTTTATTTTCTAACTGATTATTTTACCACTAAATCTCATTATTTCTAAACCAAAATTTTACTCAAATTAAAAGGTTAGTTTAAGGTATTAAAATTTTAGATCAACAGCGCAAAAATAAGCTTATGTTATAAGAGCGCGAAATGTTAACCCTAAGGATTTTTTTATTTTTCCAAACTGATTATTTTCCTCCTAAATCTCATAATTTCTTAACCAAGATTATGCTCAATTATTAGCTAAAAGATTAGTAGTGTATTAAAATTTTAGTGCAATTGTATAAAATTGTGTTTTTTTAATCAAAATGGAAAAAACAAAATTCACCAAAAGGACTTTTAAAAAATAAATTTTTTTTAAAAGGTTAATATTTGTATAAAAAAAAAAAAAAAAAAAGAATGCACCGGTGGAAAAAGAAATGAAAGTACATGAAGTTTTTTAGCGTATTTTAATTTTCCATGTCAATGCATAATTTTGAAGTATGCCGCAAAAAAGGAAGGAGGTATGGGAAAAACTAGACATTTTCCCCCTAGCTAGTTCTTATTAGTTCTTATCACTCATTCAAATCATATCTTAATTCACCTATTCATCCATTCAACTCTTATTTTACATTTATTCTGTTTATTTAATATTTAACTTTACTCATTTATATTCAGTAATAAGTTCAGTCACACTTAAGTATTTAAATCCTTCAGTTCAATAACTTTAGTTTCATTATGAAAGTATATTTTTATTTAAAGTATTTCATATGGTTTTAAGTCAAAAATATCTTTATTGCTACTTACCATTTGGCCATATTATTTATTCTAACGCTCCAGGCTTTTTCCATTTACTTTCATTTCGTTTTATTTACATCACATTTTTCACTTCCTCCGATCATCGCTCAAGCATGTTTACTTTGATCATATCTCCTCATTTCTCACGGTTTTCGGCCGATCGATTACGTCACGGAACAAATGATTATGGCAGCTGATGGCAGGTGTCTCTGATAACCTTCAAAAAGGCCGGAAGTGACCTGCTTGCTGCTGGATGAGGAGATTACGTCATCGGCACGGACACGAGGCAGTAGGGTATTTAAAGGAGAGGCAGTCGTGTGTTATTGATTCTAGCTGGCTGGAAGTTGCCTCTGTTGTTTTTAGATGTGTGTCATCTGGTGATGTTTGTCGGTATTGTTTTAATTGAGGAAGTCTTTTAACATAGGCTGTGTGATATGATTTAAAGAATGGAATGGAAGATAATCTTGTTTTTAGTGAATTGAAATCTGCAAAGGGAGAATTGTTTATTTGAACTGTTTGAATTGTTTATTTGTCTTTCATCTTTGGAAATGGAACAGTTGGATTTCATCACGTTTTAGAGAAACTTTCAGAGAAATAGTTAATTAATAAGAAGGCAGTTTTTTTCTTGTTATTTCATGCAGCAAATTTAATATATATTTTGTTTTAGTTTTTCATTGGTTAGAATGCTTTTTATTTAAAGTGAGTAATGCTTTTCTCTTTGTCCTGATTTCGTAGTTTTTAGACTTATATAATATTGGCTTTCATTTCATCAAAAGGCTACCGGTATTTTAACAGTTCATTACGTGATTCCATTTGAAGTATGTTGACACCGTTTTGTCTGTTATTCTTGCAACAGTAATTTCAGAAGCCGAAATTACTTGTTACTGTTTCGCTATTGAAACGCTAAATTCGGTGATTCGATTTGGGTTTCAGTGAATAGTACTTTATATCGGTAGATCGTTTGCCATTGGGGGGACTATTACTAAATGTAAAGATAGTACCCTGGAGTGGCATGTTTTGTCCGGCGGTTCAGCGTACGACTGTTTCGGGTTCGAGCAGGTACGGCTGGCCGTTACTGACAAGTTGATGAATGGAGGTTGTGTTTGGGAGGATGAAAGCATTGGATCGGGAAGTGAGGAGAGATATTGTTTTGTGTTTAATTAAAGTTTGGTTTTATACTAATGGAATTTATTTAATGTTTTTATATTTTTACATAATTAAGTTTATTTATTTAGAAGATCGTTAAAGCAAATTAAATGTTTCTTTTGAGTTTTTGATAAAACATTTAATTAAAAGTAACTTTGTTTTTCTTTCCAAATTAATTTGGTAATAAGCTTAATTTAATTAAAGTAAATTTATTAAAGAACCTTTTCCATATTTTATCGTTGGTGCTCCAGTTTTTCACATCCAAACTATGAGATGTAAATTTGAAGGTCTTAATATATATATTGTGTAAGTTTTAAGTCTTCTGTTTTGACAAATGGAAATATAAAGTAATTGTTAATGTGACATCGTATTGGTTCGAGAATAATGGATATGTATTTTATTTTGAACTTGTTTTTTGACTTGGTAACTTGAATAAATCTTGATTAAGTTTAATTCCTTTTGTTTGTTATTATTTCAGTCATCAATATATTAGAAACTTTCAGTTAGTTATTTTTATTTGCTTTTGAACATTTTAAACCTTGGTCATTTACAGCATTAACGCACCACTTGTGCCGATGCTCTGCTAACTATAAATAACTATATTCATTAATTCCCTTGGGGTTTATAATAACAGGAGGGAGGTCAACGTATATATTAGATGTAAAAAAAAAATAGTTGTTATTGTTTAGACAAATATTATTCGAAAGTTTTATGATTTAAAAATATTATGTTTTCGTTGGCTGCATAAAAAATTTGCATAAAAATATTGACATTTAGTGGTAAAAGGGCTTGCAAGAACTTTTTTTTTCCCCTTCAGCTCATTTAACAGTTTAAAAAAAAAATAGTTCTTATTGTCCAAACTTTTTGAAATTTTTAATGGTCATAAATTTAGCAGTTTTGCTTTCTGTGTAAAAAAATGTGTGAAAAAATACTGATATCTAGTTCTACAAGAAATTGTATTTCCTTCTCACTTTTTTTTTTTTTAAAAATCCCTGCCTAAAACAAAAGAAACATCTTATGAGTACGTTGCAATGTCACCCTTATCAATTATTGGTGATAAATTGCACTAATTAAGCAACGGAATATTTTAATGGAAAGTGGTTGACGGGAAAATCAACAAGTACAAAAAACTCTTTCAAAAGCAAAGTTTAAAAAACACACTAGTAAATATAATTGTAACAATGAAATAACTAGTAAATTGTAACAATGAAATAACTAGAATTAACTAGTAAATATAATTATAACAATGAATATTTACATATAATTTCAATGCAAATAAAATTAACATAATTTCAATCATTTTATTAAATATAGTGAGAAAATTTAAGAATGTATGAATAGAATTGTTGATAGCTTATAATAGTACCTCAAAAAATGCTATAGACAGATCTCGACAGTAGAACACTTGAGTGTTGCTTTTGGCAATGAAAGCGTCGTTAGATTCAGATCGAAGTCTGTCAAACTTTTGTGAACTCTGCACCATCAAGTGACAGACCAGCCAGTGGTAAGAAGCCAGGATAACTGAAAACAAAAAAAGTCAATGAATAGAATATAATTTAATTTGTAACAGCAAACTAACACTAGAAAATTGAATCAGTACAAAAACCTTTAACGGGTTAAAAGTTGTGACGCAGCACTTTCTTTTGGCTCTAAGAATTTTAAATATGGGTCTTAAAAGCAATGATATCAAATTTGAGTGAGGCTATGTTAATAATATTTTTAAAAATCATCATTTTCTTTTTAGTTTTATTTATATTCACAGGTGCAATTATTATCTTAACATGAAAAAAATATATAAAATTTATTCGCTGATGCTTTTTCATTCAGATCTCTCAGAAATTCAAAATATGGGTTTTAACAGAAATGATATCAAAATTTGAGTGACACCTTGACGTGAATTTAGTAGGATTGTTTTAAAATTCAATTTAAATTATTTTTCGTTTGTCTTCTAAAGTATATTTACACATACAAACAATACTTTTAATTTTTCAATACACTGTTAAATATATTACTTTCACTGAGACTATATTATGTATTGAAATGTATTTATTTCAATAAACTGATTTATGTTTTGTGCCACGCTATCCAAAATCATAAGTAAAATTTATGTAAATGATTATTTTGCGTCATACTATCCAAACAAAGGGAAATGTATGCAAGTGGATAATATGACGCAAAATAATCATTTACATAAATTTTACTTATGAAACTTACAAATTCATACATATTTTCGAAAAATTTTCCCTTGCAATATGCTGATTTCTTTCTTGTTTTGTTTATTTTCCTGGAACACCGCGAAGCCCCTGAAAAGTTTAGGCGGAGCACACTTTAGGAACCTCTGCTCTAATGCATACAGTCATTACTTAGTAAAAGTTTATATATTTTTTTTTAAATCACACTACAAGTTCTTGCATAGTTAATCACAAATAGACATTACTGCTTGTTAGATCTTGTGGTACTGTACAAGGTAAGAATACTGTCGTATCAAAACAACATCTAGTGGGGAGCTGAATAAAGAATTACTGTGCATCACGATAATGACAATAGAGACGAACTTCGAATAAGGGTAATTGGTACTTGTCTATTATCCCGTTGACCACTTTTTATAGAAAAAAAAACATGTTTGTTATGTCATCAAGAGATTTTTAATTCGATGTTTTCTCTGTATTTTTTTATGTTGTTTTACTAATTTTTTAGATTATTTGTTAATTAAGATAACAATTATGTCATTAAACGATGATGATGTCATGATAATAAAACAGAAAAAAACTGCAAAAATATTGCGATGCATACAATCTATTAATTTTAACTGATGTCACAACATTAATCCACAAGCTGAAATGATAATTAAGAAAAATTAATTAAGAACTCCTGGATTTAACTCTAAAATAATGTTGGATTTTAAATACAAAGCTAGCATGTGATGTACATTTTCCATTTTTGTTTATTTTGAGAAGAAGTCAGTTTAGTGTTTTAATGAATGATATTAGTTAACTTCAATTTCCATGCTTTCTCTTGCATTTTGAGAAAAAATTATACAGATCTGTCATCAGCCATCTAAAAAATATGGGGCAATAACCTATTTTCCAAAATATAGAATTCTGCCATGAAAAGAGTTTGCATTGATGGGCATGATATGAGACTATCTACAAACTGATAAACAGTAACGGTATAATGTGAAAAACTGCGATAATAGAATATCCATTAGAAAAGGAAGCTGGTTGGATGGCTCCTAATTAACATTTGTAACTGCCAGTGGCGTATCCAGGGGGTGGGCTGATGGGGCTACAGCCCCCCCCCCCGAGATTGTCAAGAGTAAAATCAAAAAAGTGCTTTTTTTCTTTCTTTTTTAGATAAATTTCTAATTTTTTTCTGTTATACAGCAGATTAGCCATTCTCGTTAGTCCATATTAGTCCGCATTGACATCACAGCATAAACATGGTAAGGGGGCTGATGGGGTTATAGCCCCCCCGCCCAAAATAGTAAAAAAAATTATGAAAAAAGTGCTGTTTTCTTCTGTTGTGATTTAATTAAATTCTTTTTTTTTAGTTCAAAGAATAAAGGGTGAGCTGCATTATAATTCATAATGTTCTAGTGTACCCAGGTATCTGTTCTTTATTTTTTTTTTAAGAATATATATCTTTAATTATTTGAGCACACAGAATATATTTTCTATTTTTTGTTTCTTCAGAGGATTCTATGCTCAAAAAGATAACTTAGATGATTAATATATATATTTTTTAATTTTTGTCCACTTATATATATACAAATAACAACAAATTATAAAAAAAGGAAGGAGACTTAATTAACTATAGGAACAGTTTATTTTTCTTTTGACGAAAATAGATAAATTTATCCTCAAAAAATATGTTCACTGAATAACAAGAAAAAGGTTAAGTAAAATATATATATCATATATAACACACCAATTGCTTTATTCGTGCGACAGAAACAGATTTAACTTGTAAAAAAAAAAAAAAAAAGGTATATCAATGCGATGTAAAACCAAATAAGAACAAGAAAAATTATACTTATCAATACTCTTCATGTTGCTACTACTATTTTCTTAATACAAATTGTGAGAATTTTTAACGTGATATGCCAATATTAGTTTGGCTATATCCACTTCAACTGGACCAATATATATGTTAATTTATCAATAATTCCATCCCGTAACTAACCAGTGGAAAGCTGATGAATTTTAAACATTTTTCTCCTTGAAAATTCGACGAACAAGACAAAATTAACCAGGTTGAGGTCCACATCATACTTATTATAGTACACAAGTTGACATAACATAATCTAATATATGTATAATGCATCTATGGCATAAAAAAAAATTACATATTTTTATAATGCACTCCATCTCCAACAAGAAAACCGAAGAACAACTCCGAAATTTCGAAAGAAAAATGCGAACCTGTCACTGGCGCAAGGATAGGGTTGCCGTAACATGGAAAAACTCGCCAAACAGTGACAACTGCCAATACAGGCACGGAAACTTCATTGACAAGATGAAAAACATAAAAAAAAACGGAATGCCAACATAGGGCTAAATATATGCCAAAGGGAGGGTATAATTAAAATTTAAAGCAAACGGAAAAAAATATGAATCTGATTTGTTAAAAATGAAATGAAATCAAACTGACGTCACAAAGACAAAATTGAAAAAAATAAATAAATAAATAAACGTTTTGAAGCCAATGGGCTAAAAAGGATAACTAAATCAAATAATAAATTTTAGACAAAAGGAAAACTATGATTAAAGTCTGCCAGGCAACTAAAAAATAAATAAATAAAAGGAGAGAGAAGGGAAAAAACAAAAATTAAATTGCGCTAAACGGAACATGAATGTGGTAAAATTACCACACTCACCCACACCTCCACAAAAAAAAAATGGAGAAGGGGAAGTGCGAGGCACTCAAAGCACTTGCACAAGCCATTTTTTTTTTTTAATTGAGCCAGAGAAGGATAGGGGCAGAATGAATGATGGAGTCCAAATACAGCATAAAATATCAAGAAAATAACATACCACAACATATTTCTATATATCCTGTATCATAACATATAAATATCATAATCTCTATAATAAAACCATAAGTCATGTGACTGTCATCAACAATTCCGGAATGCCCGCTTCACTTTTTCATATGCCAGGCGGCCATTTTTATTCAAAATTATTTTTTCGAATAAAACTTAATAAATGTTACATTTTTAGAAAGATCGTTCAAAATAAATTAATATTTGAGAGATGACTTACGTTCAATTATGTATATATTCTTCAATAACTTCAGTTGAAATTTGCCTCGCAGTTCAAATTCTCTATCCATGAAAGTAAACAAAAAAAAAAAAGATTCATTCGTCGTGAAGTTTTAAAATATTAAACCATTAAACCATGGAGATAATCGTTCGTAAAATAAGTTTTCCATGAATGATTTTTTGGAGCGCTGCCTGGTGTCAAAAAAGTAATTTGCACCAGGACCTGTAAGACCATCAAAGTTTACCATAATTCTGCTTGATGAAGTGCTTTACAACTCAACTTCCTTCGGAATCTTTTCTTGACAAAGTTGAATGTAAACAAATACAAGTCATGTAATAATATTTAATGAATCAAATTTCGAAACGAATTGTCAGTTAATTTGATATTTATGTATTATACGTGGCAGGAAGAGAGATCACCTAAAATGATTGTTAATTGCCAATCATATTTATCATTGTTAATGACCAATCGCGTTCCAAATAGTAATTTAATATCTATATATATAAAAGAAAGTCCTTTCTGGCTAGATGATCAACGCACAGCCAAAACTACTGAACCTACAAAGACGAAACTTGCAGGAAAAATACTTCTTAGTATGTAGAGGCGCACTAAGACGGGATTTTCCAAAACTCCACCCCTAAAGGGGGTAAAAAGGGGAACAAACTTTAAAAAAATTCCTTAAAAATCGGGTATTATAGTTATGTGTCAAATTATAACATATTTTAATGTATTTTTGTATGCTGAATCGAATGGTATCAATTAAATACTCATAAGTCAAATAGTTCGTGAGATATGGCACATTTTTCTAATTTGGCGAAGTCTTTGACGTCAAAATCTAGCAATTTTAAATATACAAGTCATAATTTCTAAAAATACGTCCGTTACTATAGCAATGGAAGAAATTCAAATTAAATCTTTTTGTTTATTTTTGCAGATAGAAACGTTAACTGCTCAATTGGAAATTGAATATTATTCGTACGGATATTTATGTAATTGTGTATTTTTATTATTTCTACAAAAGCCACGATTTAAAATAAAATGTGATTGCTAAAATAAAGTTTCGAAGGTCTGTTTAGTATTATATATTGCTTCTTTATTTATTTTCAGTCTCCAGCCATGTTTCCCCTTTACTTTGGGTACATCTCAATTATACCGTCGACCACTTTTCATAAAAAAAAAAAGAAAATCATCGCCAAACATGAACTCCAAACTCCAAATAAACAAATGGAAGAATGTTGCCATTGGAACATCAAAATAAATAAAACAAAATAAATTCGGAAAAGCCGCATTCACCAAAGTGTCCAGTAAGTTTTAACACAAAAAAATTACAATATATTAATGAAAATAGAAAAAAAAATCTTGCATATTTATTTATTTACATTATTATATTTCTTAATTATCCTTCTCGGCTGGTGAATAAATGGTTGTGACGTCAGTTGAAATTGATCTATTGCACTTAACTATGAAACGCAACATTTTTACAATGCATTTTCTCTTTTAATGTCATGGCACAGCCGTTTAAGGACGTAATTTTTATTTTAATTAACGAAATAACTAAAATATCAGAAAAACAAAATGAGAAATACAGGTAAATGTCGAATTAAAAACCGCTTCATGACATAACAAACACGTTTAATACTTCTGACGTCAAGTGAATGGGACTACATTTTTGGCGTTAAATCTTATAGTTTGGTGATAGTTTATTTTATGAAAAGTGGTCGACGGGATAATGGAGAAGTACCAAATAAAGTGTCGAAGGTCTGATTAGTATTATGTATTACTTCTTTATTTGTTTTCAGTCTTCATACATGTTTCTCGATGTGTATTCATACGATTTCGGGCTAATTTTCCGCAATCGGATACCTCGCCAATTGGCGTATTAGCGACAATGTTGAAAGCATCTTTTATGTTTGAAGCGAAATCTTCATGATGAATCCTGTTACAGAAAATCATATCATCATCTACTATGAGTATAAACCGCATATACACATTTTAATCAGGTAATGTGTTTTGAAAGGTTTTAGCGTATAGCTTTTCTACGTTGCTTTGTTATAGAGCTAAAGAGGAATGCTCTAAAATTATGTGAACCCGATTATTAAAGATTACTTAAAAAAATTCTACTGAACAAATTTTAATGGAAGTGAGTTTTCAGGTATGGTTAATGATCCTATAACATATCATTCTATGTTGCTTAGTGATAGAGCTAATGGGAAAGTGATTGGGAAAGGTGAATGCAATTATGAAAGATATATCTACTATGTATTTAAAATGCAAATTCGTATTTCATTCCGACCGTTTATAATTGGAGTTCTGCTGTACGGACTTTGGTGGGATTTACACTGTTAGTTAGGCAATTTTGTGGGGATGGCTGGTACTTCTCTGGAGCAAATTTTCCTCTGCGTTGTGTTTTCTGAAGCGAAAGCTTGACAACGAATCCGATTACAAAAATCATATCATAATCATCTATAATATTTATAAAGCGCAAATTCTTATTCCATTCCGATCGGTTAAAACTCAGGTTCTACCGAACAGATTTTTATATGATTTCACTGTTAGTTAGGTAATTTGTTTTAGAAAGGTTTTAAAATAAAGTACATTGTTTTACATTGCTTATTTATAGAGCCACGGGAGTAAGTTATAGATAAAATTTGGTGAACCCGATTATGAAAGATTACGTTTTTTAAAGTTCTACTGAACTTATTTTGATGGGAGTCTCGCAGTGTGATAATATTTCAGGAATTGATTTTCTACATTGTTTAGTTATGGAGCTATAGGAGAAAGTTGTCAGTGGTGTAGTCGTAAAAAAACAGTGCATATACTCTATAGACAGAGGATATATACTAGAGAGTATATATTATAGCTACGGACGGTGTGCAGAATTTCGTCTTAAAAATTCCAGAAGGTTGACGGCGTATACCAGCATATACTTTCTACAAAATCCCTGAGAGTTCTATCAACAGGTGAAGATGATTATGAAAGATACATTTATCTGTCTACTGTATATGTATAATGCAAAAGGAATTTCGATCCTGCCGCTTATACCTTGAATTCTGCTGAATGGATTTTGCTGGAACTTGCACTGTTAGTTAGCTAAATTTTGAGGGGAGGTTTTAGTGCATAACATATAGTTCTATGTTGCTTAGTTAAAGAATTAGGGGGGTCGGGGGCATTTCTATAATCAGTTGAACCCAATTATAAAACATTAGACTTTTTTAAAGATTCTGCTGAATGGATTTCTATGGAACTTGCATTGTTAATTTTCCAGGGATAGTTTTAGTATATTGCATATCGTTATATCGTTCTTTAGAAAATCATACTGTAAATGATTAAATAAACGAGTTGGTCTTTAACAGCCTAAATTTTGTGTAACGCATTAGAAAATATAACAGCGTAATGGCTTTCGTATCGTTTTACACCAATGCGGAAAGACATGAAGGTAAAAGTTCATGTTTCTTTAAAACACACAATCAAATTCACCGATATATTTCGTTTGATTCAAGTTTTTTTTTTGGAGAAACCGACCAGCGTAGCGAGCAAAGCCTGCTAGGTAATAATAATGGTTAATTTTATCTGTATATAAAATTCTATATTATATAAAAGAAAGTCCTGACTTGGGAGATCATCAACGCACACTCCAAACTACTGAAGCTACAAACACGAAAATTGCCGGGAAAATACTTCTTAGGATGTAGAGGCGCAATAAGAAAGTTTTCCTAAAATTCCATCCCTAAAGGGGTTAAAATGGGAACGAACAATAACAAAATTTCTTAAAAATCGGGTTTTATATTTATTTGTCAAATGATAACATATTTCAATGTATTTTTGCATGCTGAATCGAATGGTACCAAATAAAAATATTCTAACTCCAACAATTCGTGAGATATTGCACATTTTCGAATTTGGCGTTGCCTTTGGCTACAAAACCTGAAAATTTATTGCATTGATCGCCAAGTGCTATTTTTTAAAATGCATACGTAATTGTTAAAGATCAAACAATACTTGGCGATTTATAAGATACTGGATAAGAAAAAAATCACCTAATATTTTGATTAGATGAAATCTCAATAATGCCAGTTTTCGGGATCTTTGTTTTAACTTTTTTGTTTGCTTCGGGAATTTGGAATTGAATATTATTCGGTATTTTTATGTTAGCTGAGTGCCAGTGATCGCCAATTTTTTTTTAATCTCGCCAAGCCTTTTTTTTTTTTTTTTTTTTTTTTGCTAATCTTTTAACGTTAGCTAATAACAACTAGCCATTATTTTAACATTGCGATATAATATCTTAAAAAACTTATTTAAAATAACTAAAGTATAATCATAATAAAATACATAAACACAAACATATCTATACAAATAAAATGTCACCCAAAATGTTCCAATTCAAATGATGCCAATTGAAACAAGATTTGGTGAGTTTTTACTGGCGCCCAACAATATAAAAGTACCTATTATTCTTACGGATATTTATGTAATTGTGATTTTGAAATAAAATATGCTTGCTGAAGTAAAGTTTCGAGGGTCTGTATGGTTTCGATATTGCACATTTTCTATAATTTGGTGATGCCTTTAGCGCCAACTCATCAATATTTCTAATATTACAAGTTATAATTTCTAAAAATGCATCCATTACTATATCTTCTTTACTATCACCACTGCAACATATCCAGGGAGTCTCATTCTGCCACTTCAAGGCACGGCACGAGGTGCAGGGTAACTGAGATCCGAGATCAACAGCCTTATTCCTGAAATAATCAATATGAGGATCATAATTAAAGCCAGACAAATACTTAGTAGTCCAAAGCAATAATTTGATATGCGATCTCTTTTCATATTTTCCTGTAGCTGTCTGACCAAAAGCGTACATTGTTGGATGAATACAATTCACCGGTATATTTAGTTTGATTCAAAATTCGTTTGGAGAAACCGACCAGCGTAGCGGGCGAAGTTTGCTAGTACATTTATAAAATACATAACATCATTAAGTACTTTTATGTTATTTGGGTGCAAATCTTGCCAATATCATTTTTAAAATCACCAGTACCAGCTTTTATTCTTCACGTGTTCAAATTAGAAACGATACTTTGATTCTGAAATCAAATGTTTTGATTTACGATATTATTTTTTGGTACTTTTCCGTTATACGGACACCATTGTCGCCAAGCATACATTTACATACATTATGCATTAGCATACATTTTGGCATGGTGTCCGTATAACAGAAAAGTACCTATTTTTTATTTTTCTATTTTCTATTTTAAATGAAAAATGTGAACGGCATGCATTTTAAATTGGAAAAGCTGTCGCAGACGCTCCGGGGTTGGCGCGATTTTTGTTTTGCGCCATCTTGGCGAGAAAATCCCATTTTCAGACACCTGTTAGAGATTGCTAAAACAGCATGTTACTTTTATTTTATTATAAAATAAGTCATTTTATATTTAAAAAAAACACACAATTTTATTTAAAAACACACACAATCATTAATTTGTTGTAAAACACACAATATTTAATTTATTATAAAGCATGCGGAATCTGCTCTACCAGGTTGCCATACGAAGCAAAATCTAGCCGAAAACGCCAGGTTGACCAGGCATAAAATCGCCATTTTGGTGCCAAAATGATACCCCGGTGCGTCTGCGACAACTGTACCCAAAAGGACCCATCATTAAAAATGGTTAATAATATAGAATTAAAGTAAAATAATACAGAAAATTCTTTTTATATACACTTACTAAACACATAAAATCATATTGATGGTTTTTAGATTAGACATTTACGATGGAAGTTTTATTTGGGGTATGTTATATCCACTGGAATGAATATGAGATATATATATTCTAATCACATATTATATACCCATGAATATATTATACATATCTATATCTACTATATCAATAGAACCGTCTTCAATAGTCTTTTATATTTCTACTACGTAATATTAACTATAGAGTTACAATATAGAGAGAAAAAACGGGTTGCTGTAATTAGAATTATAGGTGCCAATGTTGGCGCGGCGTATTTTACCTGTTACGAATCTTAATAGTCAGTAGACATTAAGCAGACATGCCGAAATAAGAGAATTATGCTATTATAAAAACTCCTGAACTATATCAAGAAAGGGGAGCAGAGAAAAACACAGTCGTACAAGGCATCTAAAAGGAAGTTCGTGAATTTTAATCAGATTGTACGTCATGGGCCAAAAGTCCTGCCAGAAAATATGGTTTAAAGGGAATGCGATTATCAAAACTGGCCTTCAAAAGTTCAATTTTCCACCAAACTATATTCGAAAATTATGTGTAATAATATGTAGCCCGATTATGGCACATTACTCAAGACGTTTTAGATGAGAATAATGATAGATTTTATAATCTTTCGCAATCGAGTCTACAGCCAAAGTTAACGAAAAACAAAAACAAATATTAGCAATAATATGGTTCAGTGTAAATGTGGATATCATTAAAGACTTTCACAAAATAGACTTCATTGCATCAAATCGTATTAACTAAAATACACCAATTGGCAATGGACCCAATTACGAAAAATTACTTAATATGTTTAAGAATCTCCGCCTTAGCGAACATATTGCAACTGATAAGCAAACGGACATGAAGGACAAATGCTTAAGTGGGTTAAGCAGTTTTTATCATGGAAGATGAAATACATAACAACAAAAAATATGCAAAATGCTACCATGATCACAAAAGTTCTTGATTTGTCTATTAGAATCTTTCGGTTTGGCGAAGGATTAAGAAAAAAAATTAAATTAAGAATAAAAGTAACGTGTTACAATGCTTAACATACATTTAAGGGAGACCAAACTGGTCGCCAGTGGCGGCTAGTGAGAAAAAGAATAAAGTAATTGTACACAATTTTATAAGTCATAAATTATGTAACATGTTGACAGAAACAATATTTGCTTTTACAATTACATAACTGTTAAGTAAAACCAACTTATGCTCTTTCATTTCTGTCTATGCAAACACTATATAAAACTTATAACTATAATTTTTTTCTAAAAAGAAATCTAATATAATACACAATACATAATACAATAACAAAAACTCAACTTTTACCAACACATTTCTGTGAAGATGTAGCCAATAGTTATTACACAAAAATCCAAAGTGAGATGTAATAACCTAATTTCACAATACACATTATCAATGCAAAAATATAAACAAAAGTAAAATATGCATTCAAACAATACAAAAGTTATAACTATTTATAAAATACCATGGTTAATCATTTTCAAAAAGTTTTTTGAATGAGTGGCCACTCTAGAGAAAAACCAATCTAACAGAATTGGCAAGGTACTAAACAGACCTTATTCATAATACAACATTTGCCTAGGACTTTTAATTAAATGTCATTCAGGTCATAATATAATATACATATATACAAAAGAAAGCAATAAAATTATGTACATACCATACATAATGTACCATTAAGTTGTGCTTTCACAATTCCACTAGTAACATGATCCATTTTAGAAAATCATGAAATTACAATAGGTGACAAAATGATATTGTTAAATGATTTTTAACAAAATAATTCACCCAGACTTTTTTTTTTTTGTGAAAATTAACTTTAAAAAAAAATTGCAACAATTATTTCTGCAATGATCCTCAAATATCTGACAGCTATGTTTTTCTGCCAAAATAACTGATGCTTGATGACAAAAAAAAATACAAGAAAACTATATGAATATTGATAATATATTTCCACAGGGATCATGTATAAATTATCTTGTATACCTTTTCTTTTTTTTTTTAACAGAATACTATGAGAATATTGTAAGAGTTAAATAGTAACATATATTATATATTTTGATAGTGACATACAGCAAGCAACATTATGTAAAAAATGCAATAAATCAAAATGCTATTGTATTGTTATTACAATTTTAGCTTAAACATATTTTAAATATGAATTATATATTTCAAAAAGAAGAAAAGTTACAAATGTATTATTCATAAAGTGCAAAATGCAGAGCTTGATAATATACAGTCAAGTGGGCTATTGATGAATAATTATTAGAAGGAAAAAAAAAAAAGGAATACTTATACAGCAGGCAGTCCACATGTCTGTGATAAGAGGAGTAAAAAAAAGGCTTTCTGACCAGCAGGAAAAAAAAAAGAGTTCTTATCAGTTCGATAGTGTTCAAGGTGCACGATCAAACACTATCAGCAGGCATGACTGGACAACAGCTGAAAGAGAAAAAAAAAAGGTTAATAATACTGGAATTCATCACTGTGTGGCACAAATTTTGGTCGCTTAGGTCGTAGAGCATAAGAGGAGCTGGACTGTTGATTGGTAGAAGAGAAATTTTGAGATGTAGTTGCAGCTTGATTATTATTGTTACTGTCAGTTTGTGGAATTGCTTGTGTGGTATCTTGTAGTTTAGGAGCTCTAGGATGTAATTTTATTACTCGGTTGGTATGTATAAGGATAGGTGAGGAACAGCTGTCTTTTTGTGACACAATTTGCAGTAAAACAGGTGAAATTATCTTTTGCACTATGAATGGACCTTGAGGCTTTTTCTTGAATACATTAGGGAGTGTAATGAATACTGTGTCATTGACTTTTATATCTGAAAATTTGTGCTGTTGTCTAGACTTTTCATAGACTTTCTGACGATTTGTTTCATTATTGAGATAGGATTGATAATAAATTTTATCCAAGAGATCTGTTAATTTGTAGATGTCATGGGCGGTGTCAAGAATTTTCCAAGAAGGGTGGCCTTTATAATTCATGTAAACATCATTAATTTCACGTCCAAAATGAATAAGATTAGGAGTGAATTTGGTGGCAGGATGTACTGTAGCATTGTATATTGATTGATGTATCTTGGCAGCAGTTTTGGTGTCAAAACCTTGTGAAGTCATAGTATTCAGTGATGATTTGATTTGAGAATTCACCCTCTCTGGAAGGCCATTTGCGGCTGGGTGCACCACTGTGATGTGATTCAGCTTGATACCTAATGTTTTATTAAAAAACGAGAATATGTCACTAGTAAACTGGGATCCTTTGTCTGTCAAT
The DNA here is from genome assembly GCA_963931845.1 of Maratus michaelseni. Classification (NCBI taxonomy): domain Eukaryota; kingdom Metazoa; phylum Arthropoda; class Arachnida; order Araneae; family Salticidae; genus Maratus; species Maratus michaelseni. Next base: position 428,904,045 of record OZ007592.1, read on the forward strand.
ACTATATCAGGTCTACTATGGGTAGCAATGTAGTTTAAAAGAACATTGGTCACAGTTGGAGCAGAGATATTATTAAGAGTAGCCAATTCTAGATGACGAGAACAGTGGTCAATTATTGTTAGGACATTTGAGTGATTATTGAGAGGACCAACAATATCTAATGATATTTTTTGATTTGGAGCAGTTGGAACAGGAGCAGCCATAAATGGAGCAATTTTCTTCTTGCGATTTTTGTGAATAAGACATAGTTCACATGAATTAATATAATTCTGAGCATCAGCAATGATTGTTTTCCATGTGAAACGTTTTCGGAGGTTCTGTAAGGTTTTGTTTATTCCTGGATGAGTAATATGAGCAATGGTAAGTGCTTTGGGAATCAATGAGGTGGGTAAGACAGCACGATGCAGATCAATTTCTTCAGCAGGAATTAAAAATTAAAGGGAAAAAATTATTGTAGCAAAGAATATTGTTGGATTGAGATAATAACCCTTGTGTTTCTGGAGATTAATATTTTGTTGTAAATCAAGTATTATTTTATTTAAATTTGAATCTTTGGTTTGTTCACTTGCTATTGTTGCATCTGAAATTTCTAATAATGGATCTTGAGTAGATGAGTTTTTCTGTGACAAGCAATTAATTTGGCACTTATCTTCATGTTGCTGTGGTACTTTATCCAGCTTTGTGGGATGTGATTCTACTAGTGATTTGATTGATTGAAGTTGACCATCTATTTCATCGTGTAGATCATTTATATTCATCGTTACTGGTAGAACTTCTTCAGAATTTATAATTTCAGGATTAGATGTCAAGTCCTGTGTAGGTGGTTGAGCAGTTCTGCTAAGAAAGTCCGCTAATACATTTTCTTTGCCTGGTATATGAGCAAACGAAAAAGAAAATTGAGAGAGCTCCATGAGCCATCTGGTCGTGACATCTGCAGGAGAAGAAAAACTTTTGTAGTTGTCAAGTGGTTTAGCATCAGATAGAATGAGAAAATGTCTTCCAAACAGGTAATACTTGAATGAGGTGATACCCTTGTATAATGCATACAATACCAACTTTAGAGCAGGGAATTTTTTTTCAGCATCAGACAAAGCCTTTGAAAAATATGAAATAGGTACCCTTAAATTATCTTGTTCCTGCATGAGGACAGCTGAAATCGCAGTTTGTGAAGCATTGGTATTAACAATAAATTCTTTATCCCAATTAGGTAGATTTAACACAGGCTTCTTAAAAAATAATGATTGTAGGTTTGAAAGGCATTTTCATGTACAGATTGCCAACTGAACTTAGTTTTTGGCTTTGTTAACTCGAGTAGAAGGCTAATTAGATCTGCAAAGTATGGAATAAGTGATCGATAAAATGAACATACACCAATGAAAGCTTTAACTTGTCGCTTGGTTTTGGGATGAGGAAAAGATGTAATTTTTATTATGTTGCTGGAAATAGGAAAAATTTTATGCTCTTGAATGTGGAAACCTAAAAAGTCTATGCTGGTATGAAAAAATGAGCATTTCTCAGGTGATAATGTTATGTTGTATTTAATGAATGTATCAAGAAGTAATTTTAAATTATGGATCATTTCTTCAAATGAGTTGGCTCCAACAATAATATCGTCTTGATAAGCATAAGCATCTACACCAGATAATTGAATTATCGTGTCAATAAGTTGCTGGAATGTAGACGCTGCTGTGTGTAAACCAAACATTAATCGCTTATAGGTAAAAACGCCAAATGGAGTTGTGAACGACATTTTATCTTGTAGCTCTTTGGGCATAGCTATTTGCCAATATGCAGAAGGGAGATCCAGTGTTGTAAAAAAATTCTTTTTAGACAATTGAACTAGTAAATTTGGAATTTTAGGTAAAGGATAGGTAGATGGAATAATTACAGCATTTAGTAGACGGAGGTCTAAGGCGAGTCTATATTTTTGAGGCTTTGATGGATCTGACTTTTTTTTAACCAATAACATGGGACATGCTCAAGATGAATTGGAACGCTCAATGATATCAGCTTCTCACATCTCATTAATCTGTTTTAAGGCTTCTTCCTCTAATGCTTGTGGCACCGGAAATGGAAGAGATTTTATAGGATGCGAATTAAGTAGACTTATTTGTGGAATGACTAAGTCAGTATGACCAAGAGTACGCAGAGACTTCGAAAATGCTTGGGCTTTTCCACATAGCAAGGACAATAGAGTCTCTTTTTGTTTGCTATCAAGATGTTCTAATTTAAAGTCTGTAGGACTTAAATCATTTATTCTCATTTTTATAATGTCTTCTGATGGTTGGATTAAATTGCACATTTCATCAGCTTCATCATTAAAATCATAAGGCTGAATATCTTTTTCATCAATATTTTCATATACACCCAAGACAGTTCCCTTGTTGAGGTGAAATGGTTTGTTTGAAATATTTTGTACTACAATCAGAAAATAATTTTTTTTTTATGGCTGATAAGGAATGGAGAGATTCCATAAATACAATATTACGGTTATTACAATATTACGGTTGGAATAAACATGAAATGTTCCTCAGGTTGTGAAGAATATTGAGCTTGCATGTACATGCATGTGTTGGCTGGAATGGTTACTTTATGAAAGTTTGAAATTTTTAACTCATTTTGGGGGGAATTTGAACTTTCATAAACAATCCCAGAGCTGTCAATTTTTGTTTGCTGATGTTCACTAAAATCATTTACTGGTGCAGACATATTTATACTTTGAGGATCCATAGTACAAGTAGAGGTATTAGGAACGTCATTTTTTTGACACATAAATACTTGTGCCTGATCCATATGAGAATCATTGGCCATCTGGTGTTTGTTTACTAACGGAACAAGAATGTCTTTTAGTAGAATGGAATTAAATGATGGTGTTATGGAAATACCATATTTACAAATAAAATCATAACCCAAAATGATATCAAAATTTCTATTACGTATGTTAGTAATATAAAATACATGATTGAAAAACAATTTGTCTATTTTGAAAGACAAACGAATACATCCAAAAAATTCAACTTGGGAGTTTATGGTCGAAATAGATACTTTTCGAGAGAGAAATTTATATTTTATAGTGGGTTTTAACAAATTGAAATGTTGTTGATCAATTAAAGAAATAATTGAACCAGTGTCCAACAAAGAAATAACATTATGATGTTGTGCATTTAAAGTAATACAAGGAAGAGAGTCATTGTAGTTAAATGTGCTATAAATTACATAGTTTTCAATGGCATTACTACCATTTTGGGATTCAGCAACTAAAGTATTTGCGTTATCGACTTGAGAACAATCGTCAGAATTCGTAATATTATTATAAGTATTTTCATTTTGAAAAATAGTCTGTGATTCTGCATCTTTGAGCATACCATTTTTTGGTAAACATTGGTCATTTTTAAGTATACTCTCAGAAGATAAAATTCCTTGAGAAGTAACTCTATATAATTGAGTTTTTGAGGAATTTTCTGGCAAATGTGAAGTATTGGAGGACAGAGTGCCAGATAGATCTGCCTCCAGCATTAGTTTAAACTCTTATCTTTAGAAAATCCATCATTATATTCATGAGTATTTTGTTGATTAGCTTGGTATTCATTAGCAGTATTTTGAAGCATGTTAACACCATTATGAGAGTTAGCTTGGTTCATATTTTGAACAAAATTTTTAAATTCAAAGCATGTTTTCATTAAGTGCCCCTGGCGTCCATAAAAAGCACATTGGTTTACAGTCCTATGACGAAATGAATTACGAAGATTTCTTTTTATAGAATGGTTTTTTAAACGTAATTTGGTTAACATTTTGTTTTGGATGATGTTTGCCATAGGAAGAGAAATTTCTATCACAAAATGACTTTCGTTTATTTTTAGTTTCAGAATGTTTATAATCAGATGCACCGGGATTAGGGAACGAATTATTTGAATGTTCCATATTATATACAGGTAAAGTGACATGAGCAGGGGTGGTTGGTGATTCAGTGAAGTTGTAAATATTTTGTAATTGTTCAGCTCTTGAAAGAGCATTCGAAAAGTCAGAAATTCCTTCCTCTAATAATTTTACGTGAATATTTTTGGGTAAAGCATTCATAAAATATGTGAATTTCAAAATTTGGAGCGAAGCATCATCAACTGTTGGATGAGCTAACTTTAGATTCTTGTTTAATCGGTATGAGAAATTTCTAACTGATTCTTTATGCTCCAATTTCATCTTATCTAATGAATGAAAGGCCAAATTTTTGTTCTCCTTTGAAGCGAAAAACTGGATAAATTCAGTTTTTATGTCTGCTAATTTTTTAGTTTGAGTATTAAATTGTGAATCTAAATAAAAATGAAGAGCAGGGCCAAGGAGTTTCGTTTTAAACAGTGCTAGCATTTCTTTTTCGCTATAATTGTTTAGCTGTTGAATGTCTTCAAGCTGGTCGAAAAAAAATTCGACAGTAGATGGATTACCATCAAATGGTTGAATATTCAGACTAATAGTGTTCTTGGATTTCGACATGTTGCAAAAAGTTTGTGAATTAAAACAGAAATATAGATAAAACAATCAGAAAATTCTTAAACTTAGATAAATACCGGTTCTATTTCATATATATATATATTTATTTTTATTAAGAACACAAATATATTCAAGAGCACAGCCTAAATAAACAAATTTTCTCTAAAAAAAAAAATAGTGGAAGAACATTTTTCTTATTAAGAAGCCATGCACAAAGAAAAAAAAAATGTAGAATTATCTTGAAATGGAAAATAATCCATGTTCCATCATCAATGAGAACAACTTTCGTTTTCATTTAAAAAAAAAAAAAAAAAAAAAATTCTTCAGTATTTGCACACCAATAATAATAATAATAATAATAAATCCTCTAAAGAAAGTGGCCAAGGCACCAAGTGTTGTGATTTAATTAAATTCTTTTTTTTTAGTTCAAAGAATAAAGGGTGAGCTGCATTATAATTCATAATGTTCTAGTGTACCCAGGTATCTGTTCTTTATTTTTTTTTTTTAAGAATATATATCTTTAATTATTTGAGCACACAGAATATATTTTCTATTTTTTGTTTCTTCAGAGGATTCTATGCTCAAAAAGATAACTTAGATGATTAATATATATATTTTTTAATTTTTGTCCACTTATATATATACAAATAACAACAAATTATAAAAAAAGGAAGGAGACTTAATTAACTATAGGAACAGTTTATTTTTCTTTTGACGAAAATAGATAAATTTATCCTCAAAAAATATGTTCACTGAATAACAAGAAAAAGGTTAAGTAAAATATATATATTATATATAACACACCAATTGCTTTATTCGTGCGACAGAAACAGATTTAACTTGTAAAAAAAAAAAAAAAAAGGTATATCAATGCGATGTAAAACCAAATAAGAACAAGAAAAATTATACTTATCAATAATCTTCATGTTGCTACTACTATTTTCTTAATACAAATTGTGAGAATTTTTAACGTGATATGCCAATATTAGTTTGGCTATATCCACTTCAACTGGACCAATATATATGTTAATTTATCAATAATTCCATCCCGTAACTAACCAGTGGAAAGCTGATGAATTTTAAACATTTTTCTCCTTGAAAATTCGACGAACAAGACAAAATTAACCAGGTTGAGGTCCACATCATACTTATTATAGTACACAAGTTGACATAACATAATCTAATATATGTATAATGCATCTATGGCATAAAAAAAATTACATATTTTTATAATACACTCCATCTCCAACAAGAAAACCGAAGAACAACTCCGAAATTTCGAAAGAAAAATGCGAACCTGTCACTGGCGCAAGGATAGGGTTGCCGTAACATGGAAAAACTCGCCAAACAGTGACAACTGCCAATACAGGCACGGAAACTTCATTGACAAGATGAAAAACATAAAAAAAACGGAATGCCAACATAGGGCTAAATATATGCCAAAGGGAGGGTATAATTAAAATTTAAAGCAAACGGAAAAAAATATGAATCTGATTTGTTAAAAATGAAATGAAATCAAACTGACGTCACAAAGACAAAATTGAAAAAAAAATAAATAAAAATAAATGTTTTGAAGCCAATGGGCTAAAAAGGATAACTAAATCAAATAATAAATTTTAGACAAAAGGAAAACTATGATTAAAGTCTGCCAGGCAACTAAAAAATAAATAAATAAAAGGAGAGAGAAGGGAAAAAACAAAAATTAAATTGCGCTAAACGGAACATGAATGTGGTAAAATTACCACATCTTCTTTTTTCAGATAAATTTGTCGAGTAGAATATCCAGAAATATCTAAATCAGCTTTGAGGTCATTGGTTTCAACACGACATACTTGTGTGAACGTACTTTTTTTTGCTTGCTGTTTTTGAAAAACAAGTACCAAAACAAACTGCATGTAGAAAGTGACTTAAGGTTAAAATTAATTACAATTTTAGAACGTTTTTCACTCCTGCACCCCCGTGGGATTAGTGGCAGCGACATCAAATATAGCCTATGTTGGAGCAGGGATTGTCACCATCAGTTTGCCACCATCACTTTTGAAATCGGTTCTGCAGTTCCAGAGATTCCATAGAAATTGTAATTTAGAATGTTTTTAGAACCTTTTCGCTTATTTCACTTCTTTAAATTTCGATTTTTTTTAAATTTTGTTCTTAGAGACCATTTACATCGTATAAGTAACTACAATGCCAAATTTCAAATTTCTAGCTCCTTCAGTATAAAAAAGTCGCAATTTTCGAACATTTTTCGCTCCTGCACCCCACTGGGGTTAGTTGCACTGACATAAAATATATCCTATGTTGGAGTAGGGATTGTCACAATCAGTTTCCCACCATTACTTTTGAAATTGGTTCTGTAGTTCAAGAGATTGCATAGAAATTGTAATTTAGAATGTTTTTAGAACGCTTTACGCTTATTTCACCCATTTAAATTTCGAATTCTTTTTAATTTGTTCTTAGAGAGCATTTACATCTTATAAGTAACTACAATGCCAAATTTCAAATTTCTAGCTCCTTCAGTATAAAAAAATTGCAATTTTTTAGAACATTTTCGCTCCTGCACCCCCCCCCCCTGAGATTAGTTGCGCCGACATAAAATATAGCCTATGTTGGAGCAGGGATTGTCACCATCAATTTGCCACCATCACTTTTGAAATCGGTTCTGTAGTTCCAGAGATTCCATAGAAATTGTAATTTAGAATGATTTTAGAGCGCTTTTCGCTCATTTCACCCTTTTAAATTCCGATTTATTATTATTATTATTATTATTATTAGAGAGCATCTACATCTTATAAGTAACTACAATGCCAAATTTCAAATTTCTAGCTCCTTCAGTATACAAATAAAAAGAAAAGTGCCCAGTTAAACTGATGGCATTGAGCTCACAGGCTATTCACACTAATTGTATATTATACTCTTATTTCAAAGAATAATGCCCCTTGAAAAACAAAGAGATCGACAATAAATTATGGGGGGATTAGCCCCCCCATTTCCCCCCTTTATACTTAACCAATGAACCGCCAAAACTAATCAGAGAAGCTCCTTACCACAATGAATCTATATACAAAATTTGAAGCAAATTGGGTAATTCTGCATGAAAAACCCATTTATCTAAATTAAGGGGGGATTAACCATCCCCGTCCCCTTTATACTTAACCAATGGACTCCCAAAACTAATCAGGGAAGCACCTTATAACAACGAACGTATAAACCAAATTTTAACCAAATCGGATAATTTAGCATGAAAAACACATTTATCTAAATTAAGGAGGGATTAGCCCCTGGTCCCCCCCCCCTTTATACGTAACCAATGAACCCCCAAAACTATTCACGCAACCGTCTTATCCCAATGTACCTATAAACAAAATTTGAATCAAATCGGATAATTCTGCACGAAAAACCCATTTGGGGATTAGTCCCCCGTTCCCCCTTTATACTTAACCAATGAACCCCCAAAAGTAATCAGGCAAGCGCCTTATAACAATGAACCTATAAACCAAATTTTAATCAAATCGAATAATTTGGCATGAAAAACACATTTATCTAAATTAAGGGGGGATTAGCCCCCCGTTCCCCCCGCCCTTTATACATAAACAATGAACCCCCAAAACTAATCAGGGAAGCGCCTTATCCCAATGTACCTATAAACAAAATTTGAATCAAATTGGATAATTCTTCACGAAAAACCCATTTATGTAAATTAAGGGGGAATTAGTCCCCCGTTTCCCCCTTTATACTTAACCAATGGACCACCAAAACTAATCAGGGAAGCACCTTATAACAACGAACCTATAAACCAAATTTTAATCAAATTGGATAATTGTTCACGAAAAACCCATTTATGTAAATTAAGGGGGGATTAGTCCCCCGTTTCCACCTTTATACTTAACCAATGAACCCCCAAAACTAATCAGGGAAGTGCCTTACCACTATAAACGTATAACCAAAATTTGAAGATAAACGGATATTTCTATCACGAGTTATCGCGTTAAGTACATACGTACATACATACAGAACGGGCGGGCACATTAGCTCGCTTTGATAGCCTGTGAGCTAAAAAGTGCAATTTTAGAACGTTTTTCGCTCCTGCACCCCCCTGGGGTTAGTGGCACTGACATAAAATATAGCCTATGTTGGAGCAGGGGTTGTCACCATTAATTTGCCACCATCACTTTTGAAATCGGTTCGGTAGTTCCAGAGATTACCCCTACAAACAAACAAACAAACAAACAAACAAACAAACAAACAATCTTTACTCCTTTATAATATTTGTATAGATCTGATTTAACATGAAAGAAAACAACAAATTTATATGTTAAAGTTCAAAATCTTAAAATCATGAATTAAGGACAGCTAAATTCTTTGCTTCTAGATTCTCTGACCACCCTACACTAACTCCTAAATCACAAGGTTGCCATTGGTGACTATTTTTCCATCATTTTGTTTATTTCTAATCAATAATCTTTGTGGTAATATTTACTAATTTTTAAGGAAGATTATTGTTTAGAAATAGTGGTGTGCAAACCCCATGGCAGTTCTAAAATCAATAAATCCATTTGATATTGAACAATATGCAAAATAATAATAAGAGTGTCGTTAGTTACTTTGTAAGGCGTTATATATCTGCCATCAGGAGTGACATCACCCGTTTTGCTCAAGAGGCACTCTCTCAGAATTCGATAGTTTTGGAAAGACATAAACCTAGAAGAGAATTTAAAATACACAGATTAGACTAAATGACAAGATTTTAAAGATACAGAAATTAAGTCCATAGCAGCTTGATAGATACAATTTTATATTCTCAATCCAGCTTAAAGAAAATGTTACAGGTACATTATGAAGTTAAAAAAGAATATATATAATATATGTGATATCATATCTACATCACCTATTTTAAAATCTAACCTTTCATATCATATCAACATTTTTATAATATCCAATATAGTTATTGCCTGTATAACAGATACATACTAGACTTAAGTTTAAATGTCTAATTCTTTTTTAGACTAAAACCACATAAAAATTAATTTTAAACTCCTGATCATTACAAAAATAAAGATATACATTACACCAAAGAAGAATATGTCATTCTAATAAAAAACATTTTAAAAGATTAAATTTAGAATAATATGAATAGGGATATGCAGAAATACAATCAGCACATAAGCAGTCTATATCTAGAATATACAGTAAAGCATAACATGTTTTCTCTCTTATACATCAATTCATATTCTCTCAAAGTGTTCCTATATTTGACAATGATAAAACATTTCTTAGTTACACTGGACTTTCAATGATTGTTCTTTAATACATTTGCTGTGGAAATTCCCAGTGTATCCAACAAAACTGACTGCTCATTATCAAAACTTGTGATTTTTTTACTGGTTTTTTTTTTTTTTTTTTTTTAAGCAAACACTTATGCAATAAAAAGCTTCAAATCTGAATCTAACTTCATCTACATGATGGCATAGGTATCAAACAATAAGCAATACTGTATTATTTTGTCAAAGCCAACATCTTAATCCCAAACAGAAACTGTTCATGTTACTATACGGGGCTTTTTGTTTGAAACTTTACTTGTGAGGAATATGTGATGCAGAATAACAGGTGAGTTAAAACAGAAAAGTGAGGCGAGTGAAGGATGAGTTAATTCCATCTACAAGTAGATAACGAAAACTGCAACAAGACAGGGTTCATACTCAATTTTAAAAATAACAAGTTGGAAATTGTACGTCAAACGTTACAAATGAGGTGCGTTCGTACTATAGCTAGTTATATAAATATTCAGATCTGGATGATTTTTAATTCTGTGAAATGAATGATATCATCTGCAGATTAATTTCTGTCATAAAATAAGTATCTTGGTCGCTTGACGATTAAACTTCGGAAGCTCCTATAAAAACAAAGCACCGATTTAAAAAAAAAAAATCAAATTTCTTAATAAATGTTTTTATTATTATTTTCTAAAGTTTTGATTCGATTTTTAAAAAATTTGAAATGTCTCTACAAAATTCTGCAAAGATAATATATCTTAAATTTCAAACCATTCGGTTGGGTAGTTTTTGCGTTGTTATATGCGGATGGACGGACAGACAGACGGACGGACCAGACAACGACAATAGGTGCTACGTATTTATATAATTACAAAAGCACCTAAAAATGGAAGAGTTTTGTAGGAGTTTTTCATATATATTTTTGAAATAATAAAAAAATAATAATAATCAATTAACAAAAACTCACTTTAACAAAAGAGGATATTAATTCACTGAGCATGTTTAAATCTATGTTTATGCAAAATTACAAATTTAGATATAGTGAAACAAAAAACTATATGAAAAACTAACACTATTACATTATGCATTATTAATTTTAACTCAATCATACTGATTGATATACTATTTGTATGATACTTCATAGGTCCATGAAATTTTCTTTCTTGCTGTGGGGAATATGGCAGTAATGTCAAACTGATTTGCATTACACAGTTGTTTACAGATTGTTTGTTTGGAGTTTGCATCGGAAATATAGTAGTGCATTTCATTGGGGGAAAAACTTTTAAAATAAAATATCTGAAAGACTGTTTCATATGCACCCCTTCTTAAATAATAAAGCAGCTTATTTTACTGATATTGTTATAGTAATTTTTTCCGTCAAGTTTTGACAGGTTCCATCTAGTTTTTATAATGCTGCAAGTCACAATTTGATATACTTTCATGGCGTTAATTTCGGCTTTTTAAAAAAATTGTATTTTTCTTTAAAAATTACAATTTTATTGATAAATTCTGATCCACATCTTTGCTGCATGCACAATTATTTTTATTTCATCTGTCTTGTTTTTAAATTATTGAAAAAAGTGCAATGCATATCACTGAAACTGCATATATGATGATGCATATCATTGACTGCTATTATCATATAAATGAGAGTCTGATTGCGGAAATAATGAGAGGGCAATTAAAAGTAAGCTACAAACCATAAATTTATGCACTACAGGAGAATTTTATCACTGTAATTAGTTGAATTATTTCAGACTTATTTTAAGCTTAGGTGCGTCTAAATATCAATTAAGTTGAAATATCCTCCTATCATAACAACTATAACTGAGCTTAACTATAGTTTTGTAAGAAATAAAGAAGTAAAAAAGGATGTACAAGTGATGAAAGTGCCATTAAAAATTGAAAGAAAAAGGCTATATTAATATAAACTTCTAATATTCTTTTATTGTAACAAAAACTTTAACTATTGATTTTTATGTCCTATTGGTTATCCCTTTTCTTAAGATATTAAGCTTTGTAATCTTTAATTTCTTTATTTTATACAGTTGACTTTATTTCAATTAGACAAAAGTTTCTACGTCCTTCTTGAACAATCAAATTCAGTAATTTTTACGTTCCCGAATTTAAAAAAAAAAAGTTTTTGGCTAAACACTTTTAGAACTTAGCTAATGATTTTCAAATTTGGCTAATGTATTGGCTAATAGTTTGAATTTCTTAGTGCAGTTCTTGAAGTATCATAATAATTATTGACCATAATGCTGATTTTTATAACTTTTAAAATGCAGAAAAACTTATTTTTCTACAAAAAATGTATGCATATTTTTAAAAATATAACAAAAATTAAAAAAATTCTTAAGCCTGCACAAAAATTACTAGACTGAATTAAAGATTAGTAACTGAAGTGCAGCAACATACAAAATTCAGAAAATTTATTGTACAACAATTAAAAGTAACTTTTAAGAGAAAATACTGAATTCAAGAGGAAGCGATGTATAAAAATAAAGTAGAAAAATAAAATACTACTCAAGTTCTTGTCAGATTCTGTGCATGATTGAAATTTGTGAAGATTTATTATTTTTTTTAATAAAAGTAATAAATGTAAAAGTAATAAACTGTTTTTTAAAAGACACACAAAGTTTATTGTAAATTTAAAAGACACTATAGCTATAATGGAATCAATGACATCTTCAAGTTAATTGGGGAAAACTCCATAATCAGATTTACAGCCAATTGACATGTTTTAGCATGCATTACAGAAAAGGAGCAAATAAGACTGCTAGCAAAATTATAAAAATATTAAAAGTGAAGTTAAAACATTAAAAATTTCAATTAATATATCAACATTTAAAAACTCAATAAACATTAAAAATCAGCTGAAAATATTAAAAACCCATCTGCAGATTTTATCCATACACCAATATATATAAATTAAATAATGAAACTTTGTATCAATCACCTTAAAAACAAAACAACACACAGGATGCGCTTCGAGCTGTAAATTTTTAACAGCCGTCATCAGCGAAAGCAAACTTGTGTCCGTAAGGAGATGAGATCACAAATGAACAGAAGGGCAAAGTGGGAGCTTACAAAGAATGTGACAGGTGGCGCTAGCTGAAAGGAAAACACCAATTATAGAGGAGCGCACGTGGAAGAGAAAAATGAAGCCAGAATAAAAGTGGGGGAAAAAAAAGAGAGAAAGAGAGAATGAATAAAGACATCAAAGGAAATACATTAAAAATAAATATATATATAAAAAAATGAATAAATAAAAATAAATAAATAAAATAAAAGAGACAAAAAAAATTAACAAAGTAATTTCCAAGCTGAAGAGAGAAAAGGAAATGATGAGAGATCATAGACAAGATTATCAGAATATTTTTAAATACAAAAATGCGTTGTGAATATCCAAGTGAGTGAGAGAGACAGGTGAAGAAATTATTCTGACCATGGAGAAATTGAAACAGCGACTTGAAGCCCAACAATGAGAGGCAATCGAAGATTTGGAAAATTCAACCAAAATATATATTTTAAAATAAAAATGAAAAATATATATTTATTAATCTTAGACACTCTAGCACATAAATAAAATCAGCCAATACAGCAGTTTTCTTCTTCTTTTTATTAATTAAAAGCTTTTTTACAGAGAAGAATTTAAAAAATATATTATCTCACCCATTGTCTAAACCTTGTAATCTTAACTTAGGTCCCATATCACCAACAGTGATTCCAGGATAAGGTAGATGTGCTTTGGGATCTTGAATCGGCACGATAAATGTGTGCAGACCATGACACTTTCCATCGGGAGTATACAACTGGGCATAAAGAGCTGCGAGGGTGGATGTCTGATCCAAATTGCCTATCCACATTTTGGTGGCTTCTAACCTCGTAGTATTAAGAACAAATTCCTGAAAACAAACAATAAAGCATTTTAAAATTAAAATAGAATATCATTTCTTAAAAGAATATATCATACATTAAATTTGTAAGAGTACCCCTTCAGTTTATGAAAAATGACAAAAATATAAATTTTCCAACATTTTGCTTAAAATGAATATAGACATTCGCAGTATATTCTCGCGAAGGGCCCCTAAAGACATGATAATTAATATGCAAAAAAGACTTTTACTCTATCAATTTCCTTTTAAATGATTCAGAGTTGCAATTTTTGAATTACATTTTCTCAGTTTGGGTTTGTTTTTTTTTTCCCCCAAAATATCAGAATGGTTCAAGTGATAAAACTTCAGCATATATTTTTCAATTCAGTTGACCTTTTTTTTTGGGGGGGGGAGTAACCTTAAAATGCATTTAATAAAATGGTACTTTTATGTCACCCGGGCACCATTCATATATATACAAAAATGCCTTCAAATTTCTTAATTTATAATTAAGTTCTAAAAATATTGTACTGACATCGGAAACACACCTGTGTACATAATTTTTATAACTCTAACCTATCAGGAAGTGAGTTAGAAATAAGATTACAAAAGCCAAGTTGAGTTAAATAAAAGAGTGTAAACAGGAAACTATGCGCAGATTAGAAATTTTTCCATGGTTCTCATTTAAATTTCATGACTGTTAATATTTGGCAAGAAATTGCACTTCCGTAAGGCTGGCAGGTCTTGTTATTCAGAAACTATGTAATCAAATTGAGTTTTTTATTTTTTAGTAAAGGTGGAAGATCTTTCAGAAAATACTGTCAAATTTGGCACTTTAACTGAATTCCCAACAACGGAGTATGAGAAAGCAGAAAACTTTGTCATCATATGAGAAAAATCACTTATAACTCGATATAATTTATTTATCAAAAAATGGAAAATGCTATTCATTTCCAAATTGCTTTAATAGTGAGGCCTGCCAATTTTAGGCCTTTATGTTTAAAAAGGAGTCCGAAAATGTGTCAAAAAGTTTCGTGCTGTTGAGCAGGAAATTTGAAAACCACCTTAAGTACAAGTTATTTGATACCTTAGCCCAATTACGCCATGCAAGGCCCCTTTTAAAAAAAGAAGAAAATAATGATGGTGTAATGTATGTAATTGAAATGACAATATGATACCTGTGACAATGGATCAAAGGTAGCAGTCGTTTTTACAGCTCGGGTATTGGTCCCATGGGACATTTCTGTTAATGCAAAACAACCAACGGCCTGAAAAAATGAAAAAAAATAATTACACTTTGCACAACTATTAAAAACCCAAAGACTATTAAAAGAAGGTAAACAGATTAGACAATGATATCACACAGAAAATAAATCAGACTAAAGACAAGAAAAATAATCTGTATGATAATTATGATTCACAAAAACATAAGTTAACATTTTATTTGTCAATACATAATAAATCACTACACCCAGAAATAATATACTTCATTAATTGCTAAAAGGTGCTAAATAAAAACTACAGAAACAGTAAAAAAGGTTTTAGTAAACTGTTCACATTAATCACTACATTATAGGTTATTCAACTACAGAATATTTGGCACTTTTCCAGTATAGGGGCCTCGGCAAAAGTAGGAAATTTTGCAACATATGTTCTGGCAACTTATTCACTGTTTCATACACACAAGCAATTTTTTCAATATTAATACAATTCATTTAATATAAAGAAGACATTTATCTATTTTTTTATATACAAACAGAAGTAAACTGTCTATAAATAATAATAATAATAATAATATATACCAGAAGGACCCGTGCGAAGCTTTCACACTGCAATCTTTGAGATTATTTCCTGGTACGTTTTGGTACTAATTTTTAATTAACTTATTTCTTTTTTTTAAATCAAACAACTCGTTTTAACAATATGTGGGTAGACTATCTCAGAAACTTGCTCAAAAACTTTTCGAATGATACCTCATTCATCGTTGTATGTTTTGTATGTGCATAAAACAAAAAGATGTTGAAAACAGAAATAATATATATGATGATTGTTTGTTTGTGTATAAAAAAATGGGAATAGATTGCCAGAAAAGTTTTTGCCAATTTTTTTTCTCTCACCAAGGTCATTTCTGTAGGTTGCCAAGACTCCTATACTGAAAAAAAGGGAATTATAAAAAAAATTGAAACACTGAATCTGATGTTTAGGGAATTCATATGAAAGCATTTCCTCAGATTTTGCAAAACTGTTCCAGAAATGTCTTAAATGCATAAATCAATATTTGGTACACCAGTTTTTTGCAACCCTATGGGAACTTAAACATGGGTTGTTCAAACTTTGTGGTTCAGCAGCCATTTAAGTGACGTCAGACTTTGCTGGCGTTATTAACAGCTTAATGAAATATTAAAAAATAAATACTTACAATTTTTGTGAATCCTAATGAGCTGTATATCTAAAAGGAAGATAATCCTTAAATTATGCAATCTACTGGTGCTCTGATACAGTACGCATATACACAGCCAAAATTAAAAAAGGAAAACAAATAAAAAATAGCATGCGTAAAAATTAAATAAAATCCCAATTAAAAGCTCGATATTTTTCAAAAAGTATGCGCAAGAAATAAATTAACAATCGTATTTCAATTGCATTATAGGATGACGTCATCTGATAATGCAGTATTTTATTTTGGTGGCAACACTGATTTGAGAAAACCTTTCATTTCATTTATAAAAACAAAGCCGATTTAATTTTTAATTAACTACAAATTTTATTCAAAAACATGTTTTAACGAATTGTTAAGTGTGCGATGTCAGAAGCCTGTTCAAAATCCTTTCATATGCTATCTCCTTCGTCGTTCTGCGTTTCGTAATTTCTGAGAAAAAGGGATGTTGACAGGAAAAATAATATATATAAGTATATATATATGTATATAAAGAAGCATAAAAGTTCATCAAGTTTGTTTTCATAGCTGTTTACATCATTTGACAACAAATCTCACTTTCTGAAGCCTGTATTAAAGCAGCAAGCTTTAAAAAAAAACAAGGCTTCCTATACTGGAAAAGTACCGAATATTTTTATCTATTTTGGTAATGGCTTCAATAGAGTCAAAACATGTAAATAGTTAATTTACATGTTACTAAAACCCTTTTCAATGTTTTTACAGCTTTTATTTAACACCTTTTATCAATTAATGAAGTATAATTTAATTGTCTACACATTTTGCAAGAATAATTTCTACCAAGAATATATACAGGGTGGTCACAAATAACTTATGTTAAAATCCCCTGGTATTTCCATGATATTTCCAGGTTAGCGTTAAAATAATGAAATTTTTATAGATAATTTCTTTTACAACATTACTGTAATGCATATAGTCATTACTTAGTAAAAGTTTATAGCTAAAAAAAATAATAATAATAATAAAAAATCACACTACAAGTTCTTGCATAGTTAATCAAAAATAGACATTACTGCTTGTTAGATTTTGTGGTACTGTACAAGGTAAGAATACTGTCTTATCAAAACAACATCTAGTGGGGAGCTGAAATAAAAAATTACTATGCATCACGGTAATGACAATAGAGACAAACTTCAAATAAGGATAATTGGTACTTGTCTATTATCCCGTCGACCACTTTTCATAGAAAAAAAAGAAAAAAAAAAAGAGAGTTTACACATGTTTGTTATGTCATCAAGATATTTTTATTTTGATGTTTTCTCTGTATTTTTAATGATGTTTTACTAATTTTTTAGTTCTTTCGTTAATTAAAATAACAATTATGTCATTAAATGATGCTGTCATGATAGTAAAACAGAAAAACACTGCAAAAATATTGCGATGCATAGAATCTATTGATTTTAACTGATGTCACAAACATTTATCCACAAGCTGAAATGATAATTTAGAACTGTAGGATTTAACTCCAAAATAACGAAAGGGTAAAACAATGTTTGATTTTAAATACGAAGCTAGCACGTGATGTACATTTTCCATTTTTGTTTATTTTGAGGATAAATAAGTTTCTAGTGTTTCAATTAAATGATATTAGTTAACTTCTATTTCCATGCTTTTTCTTGCATTTTGAGAAAAAATGATACAGATCTGTGATCAGCCATCTAAAGAAAATGGGGCAATAACCTATTTTCAAAAAAATGAAATTCTGCCATGAAAAATGTGTGTATTGAGGGGCATGATATGAGACTATCTACAAACTGATAAACAGTGATGGTCTAATGTGAAAAACTGTGATAAAATAATATCCATTAGAAAAGGAAGCTGGTTGGATGGCTCTAAATTAACATTTGTAACAGCATTCAGTTATACCTAGTCTGATGAATCAACATCAATAAAATGGAGAGAAAAAGCTATTGAATTTAAGTCATTGTATAGTTATTCATTGGAATAATTATCTCAGAGAAGTATATATATCTAACCTTCTAACAAGAAAATCTGGAAAAATTGGGAGGTCAAAAACAATTGTAGATATTGATAAAAGTTTCTTGTAAAAGCGAAAAAAAATCAATCCGGTGAAATTCTTCTTCAGCAATGGTTGTTTGGAGGATTATTCCGAGAAACTGATGAATGTTTTATAGTAAAAGTTCCCAACAGAACTGATGGGAGAAATAAAAGAATATATAGAAGATGGCTCTATCTTTTTTCAGATTCATGGGAAGCTTATAAAACTGACTAAATTAAATGCTGCAGGATTCGCAAAAGTGTTATAAATTTGTAGATTCAGATACTGGTGCACATACACGAAACATCAAACGCCTTTGGGGCTCAGCTAAATGGTGAAATAAGAAACACTGCCAAACAGCACGCCCACACATAAGTCATGTTTAACTGTGTTTATATGGCATCTAATGCATAGAAAGGATGATTATTTTGTCACTATTTTGAATGGCATTAGAGATTTTTGACCCTTGGAATAATTACTGCAAATTTTGACTTTTTTTTTCTTTTTATAATTTCAAGGTTTAATGTAATGCATATGAAATGATCATTAACATTTTTTCTAATTCAAATTAAATGTGCGTTAAAAGATAGTTTCTTACTGCTTATATAAACTTTTTTATATGTATCATTAAATATGTAAAATAAAATATTTATGTTCCATCCATAAATGCAATATCTAAAAAAAATACTGTAACAAACTTTTTATATGTATCATTAAATATATAAAATAAAATATTTACTAGATGGAACCCGTCAAAACTTGACGGAAAAAAATTACAATAGCAATATTTGTAAAATAAGCTTCTGTATTACATAAGAAGGGGTGCTTATGAAACAATCTTTCAAATATTTTATTTTAAAAGTATTTTTCCCCAGTGAATCACAGTGCTATTTCCGATGCCTCCAAACAAACAATCCGCAATCAAAATGCAAATCAATTTGACATTACCGGCCTATTCCTCACGGCAAGAAAGAAAATTTCCTGGACCTATGAAGTATCATACAAATAGTATATCCCTACGCTCATCTCATATTCAGTCAATAAAAGAATATAGTAAATAAAGCA
This sequence comes from Maratus michaelseni, assembly GCA_963931845.1. Lineage (NCBI taxonomy): Eukaryota > Metazoa > Arthropoda > Arachnida > Araneae > Salticidae > Maratus > Maratus michaelseni. The sequence goes on from OZ007592.1 coordinate 428,923,197, forward strand.
CACATCTGCCCCCCCCCCCCTGTGATAATGCAACCGAATGAGCTCTTATGCACATGTGCATTGCATCTCCCCAAACGCACCGTCGAAATTCAACGTTAAAAAAAAAGTTTTAAAATGTTTTGATCAACATTTTTTAAATGTCTTCTTTAATCATTGTTCGTTTCAAATTCATATCTTCTGAAACGCATCCATTGTTTTAAGCTAATATATTTTTATGTAAAGATGGCGAATTTTTTTTATAATAATAAATCAATCTGCAGGTAAGGGAGATTTTTAATGTTTTCAAGTGTAATTTATTTGTATGGTTTCTTCATTCTGTTACATAATCAGGATGGTTATTCCTTTTCCATAATTAAGGGGCCGCTTCACTGAAACTCCCCGATCGCGAAATCCCATGTTAGCCTATGGGAAAACTCCGAAGCGCGATGATTCATTACCTAATATAATTATTAAAATACGGTTTTCACCATCAGAAAGTAGACGTCAGATGCCGAACTTGTGCGTTTTTAAAAATTGTCTCCTTAAACTTTAACTATTTAAAAGTTCCTTATGGACTTTGAAATTTCCACTCGATGAAATTTTATCATCTTCTTAGAAATACTTAAAATTTAAGGAAATAATTTTTAAAAACGCACAAGTTCGACATCTGACGTCTACTTTCTGATAGTGAAAACCGTATTTTAATAATTATATTAGGTAATGAGTCATCGCGCTTCGGAGTTTTCCCATAGGCTAACATGGGATTTCGCGATCGGGGAATTTCAGTGAAGCGGCCCCTTAAGAGAAATAATTAAGAGAAATAATGTAAATAAATAAATAAATAAATAAATAAATAAATATCCAAGATTATTTTTGATTCTGTTTTCATTAATATATTGTAAATTTTAGAGTTAAAAGTTACTGATAAATGATACTTTAGTAAATGGGGCTTTTCCCAATTATTATCTATCTATATATATATATATATATATATATATATATATATATATATATATATATATATATATATATATATATATACATACATACATACATACATACATACATATACATTATATTTATATATTTTACTGGCGCCGGCAAACCGAAAAGTACCTAATTTGCATATAGATTTTTTTTCTTAATGGGACGACGGGATAATGAACGGAATTTCGACGGGATAATTAATATTTTTGATGGTACCAGAATACTTTTCTGCATTTTATAGTTATATTAAGAAATACATATTTTTATGATTTGCTGAATCACTTATTTGTATACTTTTTCATGCATTATATTATTGAAGGTTGTTAGTTCTCTTATTCGTTTAAATATACCCTACTTATATAAAAATAGTGTGTGTTCTCTATGGTGTTTCGCATAAATTCAAGTTATTAGATTTTATCCAACTTTGCTGTCATAACAGCTGATGAAGCAGTCATTTTCGGAGATTTTTTGTTACCTGTAAAATGTTTGTTTTTGGTATAGCCCGAACTAAGAAAAATTTGAGTACTTTTCCATTATACGGACACCATTGTCGCCAAGCATACATTTACATGTATGGTGTCGGTATAACGGAAAAGAACCAAAATTTGCGATCGATCAAATAATTGAATTTTGTTAAGCATTAAATTTTCTGGTACTTCTCTATTATCCGGTCGACCACTTTTCATAACAAAAAACTATCGCAAAACTGTAAAATTAAACGCCAAAAATGCAGTCTGATTTACTTGATGTCAGAAACATTATACGTGTTTGTTATGTCATCAAGTGGTTTTTAATTCGACATTTGCGTCTATTTTTCACTATGTTTTACTGATTTATGAGTTATTTCATTAATTAAAATAACAATCGTGTCCTTAAATTCTTGTATTTTATTTCTTTATTTATTTTGATATTCCAATGGCAACGTTCTCCCGTTTATTTGGCTTTACAGTTTGGTGATAGTTTTTTGTTATGAAAAGTGGTCGACGGAATAATAGAGAAGTAACAATTTTCTTATTTTTAATCTGAGAACGAAACAATAATCATGGATTTAATTAATTTTGCAATATGCGGTGCAACCAAAACAATTTTGATTAAATCAGTACAGATATCGCAGACGCACCGGGGTTAATTTTTGGCGCATAAATGACGATTTTTGCTTTGTATAGCAACCTGATGTTTTATAATAATTTTGAATATGTGTGTAAATAAATAAATAAATAAATAAATATAAATAAATAAATAAATAAATAAATAAATATAAATAAATAAATAAATAAATAAAATAAAATAGGTACTTTTATGTTAGCTGGGCATCAGGGAAGGGATAACTCTACAAATTTTGTTTCCATTGGAATAATTTAAATTGCAACATTTTACGTGAGATTTGTTATTCATACTGATATGTTTACGTTTAGATATTTTATTATGATTATATTCTAGCTAATTAAGTTTTTTTTTAAGATTTTATATTACAATGTTAAAATATTACCTAGTTGATATTAGCTAATGTCAAAAGTTTGGCGAACCACAGAGTTTAGAGAATAAGCTCTATGCCTCGCAAAAGTGGGAGTTGCCGACTTTATGACGTCATAAGCAGAAGTAAAAGTTTAATTGAAAATTACAGCTAATTAATTAAATTTTTTAACAAACGAATGCACAATAACAAATCTGTGTCCAAATATCTTTCATTAAAAAAAAGAATGGTGTAATTTGATGCAGTAGTTTGTTCTCACGGATTGTCGAAAGAAATCGCTTAGTGTTTTAAATACAGTAGAAGATCTTTATAATGCAAACCTAAAAACACGAGGTTGTGCGTTATACAGAATTTTGCATTATATAGATCACATTTCACACATCATTGAATTTAGCTTGTAAAACATGGCCAAATATGTGTGAAACATACCAAAATATATTAGAGTATCTTTATATTGCATTCTTTATTACCAGGAGTTGTGTAGATTATAATTTTTGGCATAATATTGATTATTCCACACATTGTGCAATTTACTTTATAAACATTGCCCAAACATAGCTGTATCAAATCATAGCAATTTTTTCAGTAATAAGCTCTGAATTAAGGAGATAAAGTTGAAGTAATGTATCAAATTTAGTCCTCTAGAGAATAGCAACTATTTATAATGTGGGAATTCATGTGTTTCTTAATTGAAAATTCATTGTTCACATCTGAGAAGTTGTGCGTTATATGGAGAATTGCATTATATAGAATTGTGTTATAAAGATCTTCAACTGTATATAGATGTTCCATCCATAAATGCAATATCTAAAAAAAATACTGAAACAAAACTTCACAGTTTTATAAGATAAAATAGGATATCTACGCAAACAATTCAGAAAACTCAATTTCGGCAATCCTATAGTCAGAAAATAATTCAAATTACTTTGTGAATCTTTGTATATGATTTAAATATTTGTATACATAGAATGTATTGAGTTAAAATTTTGTTCAGTTACAAAACACTTAGCACAGTTAAAAATTCCCTTGTAGCAATTTCCAACAAAATAAAGGTAGTGTTTTTCAATTCCTTTGTACAGCCTTGTATATGATCTATATAATTTATACATACTCAAAAAATGGCTATATTTAAAAAAGCATACTACAACTGAATGCACACTTCCAGAAAATATCGCTCATAGACAGTACATAACTGAACACTTTAGAGTGTCCCTGTATATGAACGATAAATGCTATGCACACCAGATTCAACAGTAATCATCTTGTTCTGTACCCGACTCATATATATAAATTTCAATATGTTTGAAAGAATATAACATTATTAAATACATTGAAAATGATTTTTCCTCACAGATCAAAATGTAATGGATTACTTTTGATTATCCCTGTAAACTAACTATGAATACTACACACTTTATTTTCAATACCAAACATGCCATAATAAATCTCCATAACATACATCAATTATAAAGCAATCAGACTATATTTATGAGAGTTAAAGCTTAGACAGACAAACCAAATTCATAAACATTTTTCACCTATGTTGGTAAGTGTTAAAAATAATTGTTTATGTTTTATGTGGATGCAATAAATTAAAAAACAAGTTTATAACTTTAATTTGCTTAGTTTAAGTAAAATTTAGAAGTCAAAATGTAGAAAGTTCCATAATTCTGAATTGCTAAAAGAATAATTCCAGATTTTAGATTTCATTTTGTATTTGTAAGTAACTAAAATATGCTTTAAAAAAAAAAAAAAAAAAAATTAAAATATTGAAATATTGAGACAGATTATCTTATAAAAACAAGGGTAAAAAGAAAATTGAAGACAATTTCCCATAAAGAGAAATTATTTTCTGGAGGAAAATGATAAAAATTCCACAAAAATAAATAATACAAATGTTACGCATAATTTAGATTTGAAAATTTCCTCTTGAGTAAAAAAAAAAAAAAAATTGGCACACACACGTAAACTAATTAAAATGTAAAGAAATAAAAATAATTATTGCAAAACATAGACTAATACAGAGTTTGCAGTTAGATTAACATAATTAATGTAAAAGTATCAACTAAATTCATAGGAAATAGTTTCAAGATCCAGTTCAGAGAGAATACTTACAATAGTTTAACACTCAAAGACATCACCAGAAGGACATGTTGATCAATTCTTCAAAATGTAAGTCTGTACAATTGGACATCTATTTAAGTCTAAAAATCTCTTTCATTTCTCATTTTCAACAGAAATCTAAAAAACATTTATAATTTTTTTAAATATACAATAAATTAAAAGGAATAAATAAATAAATAAATAAATAAATAAATAATGCAAAATAAGAAATCATTTTGCGTATTTGAATGCCTACTTATGATTAAAATTTCTTGATTTTGCTTGATTTTTTTTTTTTTATTATGTATTAATATCTAAAAATTTTTTAATTTTGAATTATATAGAGATTAAACATAATAAAAGGAATTCAAGCAAAATCATGAAATTTTTAATCAGACCACTTGGTGACAAATACTTGTTGGCCAAATGAACTTGTCTGCCAAACAAGATGGTGGATTGAGGGCAAGAAAAAAGGCCAGAAAAGAAAAGGCAAGAAAAAAAAAAAAAAAAAAAAAAAAGATTTTTAAAAAGTTTTGAAAAATTAAGAATCTGTTTTAAAGTTATGCATTGAAAATAAAAAAAATATATGGACTGTTTAACTGCATTACCTCTTTCTTTGAAGTCAATTAAACAAGAAAAACTTTGAAGGTTTAAAAAACATAAATCTAGAAAACAATATGTTGAAAATAGATCTTATGACAAAATTTCTTATACTATTCACATCTATAAAATACTGTACATCTTAATTGTATTTCAAGTTAATTAAAAAATTTATTCTGAAAAGTACAAGAAATGTGTTACTAATGTGGGTTGTATGCAAATAACAGCTAACATTTTTTGATGGAGTTGTAACACAATTTATGCACAGGAAATGTACCAATACTGTCAAATGCAACAACCATCACAATGTGACAATGCATATATTGCTGTTGATAGATCAAAACATATAATGGTTTTAATATGTATAGTAGATTTGTCAAAGTAGTTGGCTTTCTGAATCTATTAGCATAAGGCTATTTTTAATCTACTATTAAATAAAAGTAGGTGGCAGCTCACAGTGGCCGAAAAAAAAAAAAAAAAAAAAAAAATTAAATTAAATTACACAGGAAATACAACAAAAGATAAGGGACAACATTTTTAATTCTTGCCCAGGATGGCAAAATACTATGAAATGCCACTGATCAACTCATTAATAAAACTATTACATAACAAAATATCAATATTTCATTTTACAGCAGTAGTGAAAAAAAGAAAAAAAAAAAAAAAAAAAAAGAATACTTTTCTGTTAGCCGAGTACCAGTTATATATGTATATACATATATCATAAAGCTATGTGGGTATATATAACTGGCACCAAGCTAACAGAAAATTACCAAAAAAAGTAAATAAACAAAATATCAGATTCAGAGGCTATTGTAATGAGTGAGTACTCAGTTTAAGTGTCATATGGATAAATCTTTTCCACCCATCTTAATGATAGTATTTTGTGCCAGATTTCCAACAAATTCATAGATTCGACATGTTCACTGAAATGATGCTGATCTCTGCAAAATAACATGACAATAAAAATCTGTTTGAAAGTTATGCATCGAAAATAAAAAAATATATGGACTGTTTAACTGCATTACCTCTTTCTTTGAAGTCAATTAAACAAGAAAAACTTTGAAGGTTTAAAAAACATAAATCTAGAAAACAATATGTTGAAAATAGATCTTATGACAAAATTTCTTATACTATTCACATCTATAAAATACTGTACATCTTAATTGTATTTCAAGTTAATTAAAAAATTTATTCTGAAAAGTACAAGAAATGTGTTACTAATGTGGGTTGTATGCAAATAACAGCTAACATTTTTTGATGGAGTTGTAACACAATTTATGCACAGGAAATGTACCAATACTGTCAAATGCAACAACCATCACAATGTGACAATGCATATATTGCTGTTGATAGATCAAAACATATAATGGTTTTAATATGTATAGTAGATTTGTCAAAGTAGTTGGCTTTCTGAATCTATTAGCATAAGGCTATTTTTAATCTACTATTAAATAAAAGTAGGTGGCAGCTCACAGTGGCCGAAAAAAAAAAAAAAAAAAAAAATTAAATTAAATTACACAGGAAATACAACAAAAGATAAGGGACAACATTTTTAATTCTTGCCCAGGATGGCAAAATACTATGAAATGCCACTGATCAACTCATTAATAAAACTATTACATAACAAAATATCAATATTTCATTTTACAGCAGTAGTGAAAAAAAGAAAAAAAAAAAAAAAAAAAAAGAATACTTTTCTGTTAGCCGAGTACCAGTTATATATGTATATACATATATCATAAAGCTATGTGGGTATATATAACTGGCACCAAGCTAACAGAAAATTACCAAAAAAAGTAAATAAACAAAATATCAGATTCAGAGGCTATTGTAATGAGTGAGTACTCAGTTTAAGTGTCATATGGATAAATCTTTTCCACCCATCTTAATGATAGTATTTTGTGCCAGATTTCCAACAAATTCATAGATTCGACATGTTCACTGAAATGATGCTGATCTCTGCAAAATAACATGACAATAAAAATCTGTTTGAAAGTTATGCATCGAAAATAAAAAAATATATGGACTGTTTAACTGCATTACCTCTTTCTTTGAAGTCAATTAAACAAGAAAAACTTTGAAGGTTTAAAAAACATAAATCTAGAAAACAATATGTTGAAAATAGATCTTATGACAAAATTTCTTATACTATTCACATCTATAAAATACTGTACATCTTAATTGTATTTCAAGTTAATTAAAAAATTTATTCTGAAAAGTACAAGAAATGTGTTACTAATGTGGGTTGTATGCAAATAACAGCTAACATTTTTTGATGGAGTTGTAACACAATTTATGCACAGGAAATGTACCAATACTGTCAAATGCAACAACCATCACAATGTGACAATGCATATATTGCTGTTGATAGATCAAAACATATAATGGTTTTAATATGTATAGTAGATTTGTCAAAGTAGTTGGCTTTCTGAATCTATTAGCATAAGGCTATTTTTAATCTACTATTAAATAAAAGTAGGTGGCAGCTCACAGTGGCCGAAAAAAAAAAAAAAAAAAAAAATTAAATTAAATTACACAGGAAATACAACAAAAGATAAGGGACAACATTTTTAATTCTTGCCCAGGATGGCAAAATACTATGAAATGCCACTGATCAACTCATTAATAAAACTATTACATAACAAAATATCAATATTTCATTTTACAGCAGTAGTGAAAAAAAGAAAAAAAAAAAAAAAAAAAAAGAATACTTTTCTGTTAGCCGAGTACCAGTTATATATGTATATACATATATCATAAAGCTATGTGGGTATATATAACTGGCACCAAGCTAACAGAAAATTACCAAAAAAAGTAAATAAACAAAATATCAGATTCAGAGGCTATTGTAATGAGTGAGTACTCAGTTTAAGTGTCATATGGATAAATCTTTTCCACCCATCTTAATGATAGTATTTTGTGCCAGATTTCCAACAAATTCATAGATTCGACATGTTCACTGAAATGATGCTGATCTCTGCAAAATAACATGACAATAAAAATCTGTTTGAAAGTTATGCATCGAAAATAAAAAAATATATGGACTGTTTAACTGCATTACCTCTTTCTTTGAAGTCAATTAAACAAGAAAAACTTTGAAGGTTTAAATAAATGCTGTAAAATTCAATTTTAGATATAATAAATACCTAAATGAGTTTTTATAAACTTGTAATAAATCAAATTTCCCCCTACAATTAGAATAAAATTGTACTTTTTTTATATATTAAAATTAACTTTAATCTTTGAATAATTAAACTTTCTAAAGATTCTACTTTAAGTCAGCTGATAAGTAACTCAAACTATTCACTATAATTCTCAAATAAAAAAATATACAACTTTATCAAAAACTTTAACGGACTTATTTTTTTAATGAATAGTTACACTAATCACAATTTGTTACAATGGTTACACTAATCACAATGCTTGAATGCTAAATTGTCCGGTTGATTAATTACTGCTGGTTTATTACTTCCAAAATCACAGCTGAATGTAAATTCATAATTTTTTTCAAAGCAAAACTTTAGTACAATTTCATTTAAAGAGAAATATGTCACTCAAATGTCACGTATCAACCGATTCTTCAGGATCTTTAGATCAAAAATGAAAAAAGTAAATGATTACATATTAAGTAATTCAGACAGATTAACAATTTGATGTAGGCAATATTAAAATGCAGCTGATAATTAGTAAACTGATTTATGCAAAGTTTAAAGTATTCTAAATATTACATGCACAAATCCATTCACTTAAACTAAGATACACACTCCATGATACACACATTTGTTTTGTTTTTTATAAAAGTATATTACTTCACTTCAAAGACAATTTTAAAAACACTTGACAAGAAAAGTGAAAACTAAAAATTACGAAAAACCATGTTACGTGCAATCTATTTTGATGGAATAGTTTAATTTTACCTTCTGCCTTCGACGCCATGACTGTCCATGTTAAAATAAATAAATAAATAAATATACTATCTATCGATGTACGAATGACTTATTGTACCGATACACGAAGATCAGTGTTGAATTCAGGGGGTGGCCCGGGGGGGACATTCCCCCCCGGAGCATTGAAATGTCCCCCCCGAAAGATTTGAGATTTTATACTTTCAATGGTCAAAAAGTGCAATTTCCCCCCCGGAGCCTCAGAAATCCCTCCCGGAGAAAAGTGTCTGAATTCAACACTGACGAAGATGACTCCAAATGCTCCTAAAATTTTATTATAACGAGGTCTGTGCTTACATATTCTCCTACATCTGCCAGATTGACAGCGAATTAAGTTTATTTCAATCAAGAAAAATAAAATTGGGAGGAAAATACTGAATGGTATCTGCATCTTTAAATTAGTTTGTTCACTGCTTTATTCTCACAGTAGAATACTTTTTGTTATTTCAGTAAGTTGAGCATTTTATTTTTTTAATGCTTATGCTATTGACAAATTTCAGTAAAATCATTATTTAGTGGTTAGTTTTCCAAAACTGTATGAGATTATAGATGAAACGATGCACGCCGGCAAAAGATTAAAACTAAAAATAATTATACATTTTTTGTATTTTTAAGAATTTACGTATCAAGAATTTGTAAGTATGTCTTTACCATGGACTGACTGCTCACCATTATTTAGGAAGTTATCAATGAAAAAGGTTACAAAATTTTTGCGCGATACACATATTGACATATTGCACTATTAATATTCCGCGCATTTACCTCGTGAGCTTTAGATCGTATTTATCGCTGTGTTTTTGGGGATCATCTAAAATCTATGTAGAAATTTCAACAATTGAAGCACATGGGTTTGATAATACACGGTGTACGTAGTATTGTTGAATAAGTATCATCGTTAATCTTAAATACAACAAAAATTCTCATCATTTCCTCTTTGAAATCCATCTTAAAACACATCTCTCCTACCGTAGTATTTACGAATTCACTTTTTTTTTTTAAACAAATCTCGGGAATATTTCTTTGAATTTTTTCTGGTAGCAAAAGTGCAATTTAAAGGGTTTTTTTTTGTATGTAATATTTTATTGTCGTATACGTAATGCGTCTGTCAGTTCTATATAAAAATATATTTAAAAGTTTACTTAATTTTTGTAAAACATTCATCAGTGGAATTTTTCTGCCAGAGAATGCTTACCTTAACTTCAATAAAAATAAACAGATGCAGATCATTATGAAATTTTAATGGGTAGATTTTCGGATTTCTACGTCTAGTTTATCTTGACCGTTGTAACTAGATATGAAAGTAGTCCCTGGAGGCTCCATTTAAAAGAAAAAAATATATATATAAGGTTGAGGGGGGCGAAGGAAGGACAATTATCTTTGAGGTAATCAAAAGTTTCTTTCGATTTTATTGTGCACAGCTGAGAATTAATTGATGTTTTATTTTCACATGTATACATTTTTAATTAGCCAAAGTAGTTATTAATGATAACTGTGTCACATTTTGAGAATGTTACATTTCTATCACATTTTGAGAACGTTACAACAGAAAGTCTTTAACAAATATTATTGTTGATTGTTTGATTGTTGTATAGTGTTAACTATTACTGATCATAATTATGTACTTTATAAAGTATTTATTTAAAACTAATGTTTCTATTTCAATAAAATCTGACAGTTTAGCTTTTGTTCAAATTCGGGAAGTTAATTTTGAGTCTGATCTATTTTATATTTGACTGATACACTCTGAAATATCAAAGTCTTTGCGAATGGGGGAGGCAGCAGCTACCCTGTTATCTGTTTATTTTTATTGAAGTTACGCACTCTCTGACATAAAAATTTCACTGATGAATATTTCAAATAGATGAAGTAAACTCTTAAACATATTTTATATAGTGATAACAGAAATGTTACGTATATATCGACAATAAAAGATTACATGCAAAAAAAGACTTTAAATTGAACTTTTGATACAAGAAAAATTTTTTAGAAATAGGAAGGAATCCAGTTTTAATCTTCTAGTGTCTAGTCCAATACAGGAAAATTTGTTTTCAATAAAATTTATTCGGAATTCGTGCCGTGAAATTTTATATTGATTTTTAGAGTTTTTTCGCGTTTTGTGCGATTTTTCAAATGACCGGGCGACGCCGGGCGATTTAGCTACTATTTAATACTTTAATAAAATATTTGTTTAAGTTTTTACTATATTTAGAATTTATGACTACGCACACAAATTTATAGATAATAAGAATCCATTATATGACTAGAATAGAAGCTGCTTAAATCTTGTATAATTTAAATTTTTGTACCGGAAACATGTATATATTTTTTCCCCATTTCAATTAAAGTACGATGCAATTTCATTGTTGAAAAAAAAAAAAAAACCTAAGAGCAGATATGCACGTGCTTCGTACGTTATACATACTATATAATGATACGTACGAAAATTCTAAATAATTAGTATTATGAAATTTTAACTAAACATAAGTAAAAATATTTTCCCTTGTTTTTAAATTTTTTACCGAATTCTATACTGCTACGAAAGAAAATAGATTGTAATTATAATGATCCTGATCAATTTCAACTCATACTAGAATTTTTTTTTTTAATCTGTTTTTTCACATTTCTTTAATGATGTCGAAACAGAAAATTTGTAATCACAATATTACACACATTTTCAAGGAAGAGAACAAATATATCTTTCACTGATATATCTATTTCGAAAATATATCTACAGTATCTCGCTGATGTGTGCGCTGCGCGCTGAATTAATATTTATAAAATAATTTCTTTCCTTATTATTAGCCGAATTTATCTTAATTTTACATAGCTTAAAATATTTCTGAAGCCCCGCCCAATCCATGAAAAAAATTGAATAATTTCACGTTCAAGAAATATGCTCTCACACCGGAAAAAGTTAGAAGTAAAAAGTATAAATAACAGCAGGTAACTTGTAGCATATAAATCTATATAAAGAAACACATAGCCCTTGTACATCGTATATCGTTACACTGAGTCAATTCTCTATCATTGAAATGAGTCAGTAGCTCACATTCTAATGAGTCGACAGCTCAGTGGAACACCACGGCACTCGAAAGGAGTCACGGCGATGGGCATGCGCACAGCCTTCACCCAGCAAGCCACTGGATAGCGTCGGTAGCAGTTTGTTTACATTTTAACAACGTTTTGTAGCGCTCCCGTGTTCCGATTGTTTCTTAAGGTGTGATTTTCTGGTTTTGCTAGCTTTTCGCATTCTGATTGTCCCTGCTTTGTTTCGATTTCGTCCACGTTCCTGTGTTCTGATGTGTACTTCGTTTCTCCTTATCGAGTGGGCAGCGGGAGTGACCGAATCTCGCGTTATAGTAGCCGAATGCACCGTTTCTGAAAGCGAACTTCGTCTCAAAATGCTGTGTGTAGTGTTCAGCAGTTTGACTCGAAGTTGCCCTCCGAAAAAAAAAAGACTACGATACTTCCGTTATTCGATTGCAGTCGAAGTTGACCAACTGAGAAACATTGTGTGTTCCTGCCTCTATGAACTGTGAGTATTGCTGTTTTGTCATTTGTTCCTGTGTTCTGATTGTCTTTCTGTTTACCGCTTTATGACTATGTTTGCTGTTCTATTAATGTGTTCGTTTTATTCGATGTCCTGATGTAAATTAGGGACCCCGCTTGCAGGTAAGCAGGGCCCATAAAACACGAGATAACTGCAAAATCCATTAGTTCCACCCTCCACTGCCAGGGGGTGCAATCTGTTCTATATGAACATAACTTAAATCTTTAAGACTATCGAAATCCAGTCGAATGAGCCAAACCCCGTCGTAATCGGACCCGCAGAACCAGAGATAGAAAAGCGCCCCTGGTGGTGAAACTTGGAACTAAAAATCTGTAAGTTCTTTCTATGTCGAGTCGAATGAGCCAAACCGCGTTGTGATCGGACCCATACAACCCGAGATAAGTGCAAAATCCATTAGTTCCATCTTCCGCTGCCAGGGGGTGCAACCTGTTCTATACGAACATAACTGAAATCTGTAAGGCTATCAAAATCCAGTCGATTGAGCCAAACCCTGTCATAACCGGGTGCATAGAACCAGAGATAGGAAAGCACCCCTGGTGGTGAAACTCGGAACTAAAGTTGTAATTTCTATCTATGTTGAGTCAAACTGCGTTGTGATGGGACCCATAGGGTTGGGTTGGGTTGATTATTGACGGCCAATTATCTACACTAGGGATATAGGCTCGGGGGGAGTGCCCTTCGTGGGGGTCTTTCTAAGGGAACCTAACCCGTATTTACGCATGGATAAATCCACGGCTCGAAGAAAACCACGAAAACTCCGAACGATTAGGCCGACGGGCGCGATTGGGATCGAACCCAGCACCTCCCGTCTACCAGCTTCGAGAGCACAACCTCTCAGCCACTGGTGGGGCCGGGACCCATAGAACCTGAGGTACTCTGAAATGAAATTTAAAAAAATCCCTGACAGCTCGGCCTACAGACACAGGTAGATTTCGAAGATGCAGACCGTGGGACGCCTGTTTGTTGGAAATTGCAGAAAAAATGACCTTTTTGCCATGATGCAGCAGTTGGGACCGCCCACTTTGAAATCTAAATGTCTGTAGAAATAAGCCGGCAGGCATTTTTTTTTTTATTATTATTATTTTTTTTGCTATAAAGGTTGGTCCTATTAAAAACTTGTCAATATAAAAGTTGTAGATAAAGCTAAAAGGATTTATAATAAATTTAAGCAGATTTGATATCTCGTGAATTGACGTAGTTGTGAATTTTTTTTCTTCTTAAACCCCTCTTTCCCCCCTCCCCCCTTGGGCCCATTTTTAATGATATCAAAAAATCTGTCATACATAAATTTTCGGCCCTTTTCTTAGAAGTAATAATAAGTTTAAACGGATTCGATACATATCATAACTAAGAAGTTATGAGTTTTTTCTGTTTTCACAAAAAGTCCCCCCCGGTTTGATTTTGCCCATTAACGAACTTGACTGAGATTTTATACCCCTTCATTTTATGTATCAGTTTGGAAGAGATTTGTGCAGAATTACTGAAGTTATCGTGTCCATATATAAAGTTTTGAGGGTGATTTTGAGTTCTGGGAGTCATGATCGGCATAGATCTGCAAAAAATTTTCAGAAATTCCAACTTAGGGAGGGGAGAATGTAATAGGTAGTATTTCTTTCGAAATCTACCTAAAAATCAGAAGTTATTATTCGAAGAGTGGTATACACAACTCATAAGTTCACTTTAATGTTATAGAGGGTAATTATTAAGTTTATTATAATGTTTGGAATTAGTTATGTTGAAATTACAAAGTTAGTTGTTGAGTTATGGAAATGGGACATAGAGAAAAAAACTTGAAGGTGTGAGTGGAGGAAAGAGGAGACTGTTATTTGTCAAACAACTAATTAAGACTACATGACTACTTTGTTCAAAGACTGGGAATCGTTGAAAAGCTTGGAACTTAAAAAAAAAAATTGCTGAAGTTACTATTCAGAAATACTGGTAATTATCTATACATCACAGCAATAAAACGCTACGGATGAACTTAAAAAGTTCAATGGAATTAGCTCTGTGGAAATCGGGGCATTAGATATGTATATATTAAAAAATGTATATAATGTATTAAACAATTTTTTTAAAATGCATAAACATTCGAAATGATTTCAGTATGCAACTGCTTCAAGGCTTCAAAACAGGAGCCCCTTCTTCAGCTTTCAGAAGTTCGACTCTATATTAGAGATGTGACGAATAATCGGCCCTTTTGCTGAATACTGAACAGTAGTTGGCTGAGTATTGTTGGATATATATACCAGAATAAGTGCATCTTTTTTTTATGCAACGCTTTACACAAATCCAAGTTGGGTATTTTCTGACACCATTTCTGTAGCCATTTTTATTCTTAAATGCACAAAATTTTTAGCTATCCTGTTTCAGATACTAAAAGAACAAATAAAATTTTCTCAGGATGCAGTACATTTATAAAAAAAAATAATAAATGGTATTCTGTTCTACAGCACTTTGATATTAATATCTGTAAATTTCATTCACATATACAAATGGCTTTGTGATTGTGTCAGAAAAATTCGAATTGTTCAGCTTTATTTATTTTTAAGAACAGTCTTAAACATGTTTAATACACAATATTGCAGAAAAGTCAACATTATTCATACCTGGAAGCTAATTTCGTTTATATACAGCTGACTCTCTCTGATCAGCAAATCTTAGAACCAAATGGTGTGTGAATTTTAAAATTTTGCAGAATTTATTCATTTTTGGTGCATATTTTCATTCGCACATACAAAACATGTTGTTTTATTTCAATACTTTAGATTGTTAAATGTTATCTTGCAAGTTTTGCAAAATTGTGATTTCCTGTTTATAAATGAAACCATGGAATAATTCTTTTGAATTATTATTTTTATTATTGTTAAATTTATGATTAAGAGAGAGGAGTGGCAGGTTTAAACTCAAAATTCAAATAAATTAAAAGTTAAAAAAAAAAAAAAAAACTAACTAACTAACTAACTTTCTCATAAAAAAAAATATTGTTCTTATTAATTTTCATCCAAATTTTGTTGTTTATACCAGAATATGTATTGCAGATTAAAGATAGTTGACTGTATATAATTATTGTATTTTTAAATTTAAAGTATCATCAGTACATAAAATTGACCAAAATAATTTTTATTTACTGTGGTTTACGGATGGTGAAAACTAAATTTTAAT
Source organism: Maratus michaelseni (assembly GCA_963931845.1). NCBI lineage: Eukaryota > Metazoa > Arthropoda > Arachnida > Araneae > Salticidae > Maratus > Maratus michaelseni. The sequence goes on from OZ007592.1 coordinate 428,939,020, forward strand.
AGTCGAATTCTAAATAATCGAGTCTAATAGGTAAACATTTCCTCTTTTAAAAATCCTGCAGCAAATTAAGTAATTACCCCAATCCTGCAATTTAATAGCCGTTTAATTTATACTATAAACACAACAAATGTAACAGTCAGTGCAAGACAATTTTTTAGCAAAATTACATAAAAAGCTATGCAACAGAAATGTAACAATGAGCAATATTCTTGTGATGTCATCGTTTGTTTACATTTTTCATTTGAGAAGTATGTTTCATTATTTCTCTTAGTTGTGTTATTTTATTGTTGCACTTACAAGTTCAGAATCCAAAAACTTTGGGAGGGGGAAAAAAAGAAATGTTTTTATCATTATAGTACAATTAATAAAGCAAAATTGTGTATTGACTTTTTTCCAAAATGAAGAGTTTGACACATTTTTTTTTTCTCATCAGGACAGGTTCTGAACTGAACTAAAAAAGGGGGTAAGTTGTAAGGTAACAGGTTGTAAGTTGGACACCCCTGAATTAACAATGAAACAAAAATATCCACCCACTTTTTAAAAAAAAAACATTCCAGGATTTTATAATTTTTATGAAACTTTGTTTAACAAAAAATCATAAAATACGAATCTTTTTTTATTATTATAATTGTTGCTGAGTTAAACAGAAACTAATTTGCCAGTTCTGTTTTTTTTTTTTTTTTTTAAACTTTTAATAAAGAGGCATAAGTTTCGTCTTATGCGTCAATGGAAGCATTTAAATACAAATTAATAAATGGAATTGCAACAAAATATCTATCAGAAAGATAAAACTATGTATGTGTGGATGATTTATTTTTAGCAAGAAAAATGCCCTTGTTTTATATTGATACCTTTGATTTATATTTATTTTATAGCATTCAAGAAGATGTACAGTTTTAAAAAACGCAATTTTAATTTATTTTTTTAATCCTTTTTTTATGTAATACTTAAATTTAATTTTAAAGTGGCCGTTATCTTCTATATATATTTTAAACGGTTTGAAATGACGTTGCCAGTACTCCATAAATAATGTAACTTCGATTAAATGAAAATTCGAATAATCACAAAACCGAAACAAAATGCATAAACTATTTAGCAGAAATTCGTAATATCTTATATTTATGATTTTTATTTTTTATTGATAGAGAATGTGCAATATTTTAAACAGTCTCGCAATTGGAGCCCCGTGGATAAATTTTTTTCGATAATTATTGATAAATTCATAAACTCATCTGATGAATATCGACTGTATTCGATTCGATTTGAACGTCACTGGCACTGCCATTTGCAATGGCGGATATTCTGTCGTTGCTTTTATTATTTTAAAATTCTTTATAAGTAAGAGTTTGATTTATATTATTTAATTCTTTTAAAGTGAGCATACATATTTAACTTATCTTCTTCCGACGTCCATTTTTTTTTTTTTACTACTGCTTGCAATATGCTTGTTTAAAATTCTGTGAGCAGCAAGATTATAGTTACGTTTTCAACCTGTTATTTTTTAAAACTACGTTAGGCTTTATTGCAAATGTTTTACAATATTTTTCGTTAATAAATGTAGGTTTTCGATTTAATAATGATATATTTTCGCTTATTGTTTATTTCCGCTGCATTTTTACCGTAATAATATTTACTTGTTACTTCAATTTAGTAGTACTTGTTTCACAAGTGCTACAGAATGAAATCTTTACTAATAGTCTCTTAATTGACGTCAAGCTAATTCTATTTAAATAAAATATTAAAATCATAAAATGTTCAGTATAATTTTTTTTTTTTCACTTATTGCTTTCTTTATATTTAAACTACCCATGTACAGTGGGGGGTGTACCTTTGTGCTTTTGTTTTTTTCCTCACCTGATATGGCGGGGAAAAGAATTTTTCAGCCTTTTTTGTACACCTGGTTGAAACACTGGGTAGCCCATTCATTTTATTGGCAAACCCGCTGCTGATGATACCAATTTGCCATGTTTAAATCAAAAGAGGGCTTGAAATTCTCTGTTATTAATTAGGAAGAAAATCACTAATTATAAAGAAAACAACAGATCTATGCAGGATCACTAACTTATTTTCTAAGAATTTATTTTATTAGTTTTTTTTTTTTTCTTCATCTTTCATCCAATGGGAATTGCACAAAATTTGTGTGTGCATTTTTGAAGTAAGTAAATTTTTTAGTATATTTAATTTTCATTATTTATTTAACCTTTGTAATAATATATCGAATTTGTAATAAATTTTTTTTTTTTTAACTGTAAGTAAATAAATCCAAAAACTGCTGGTGGGTAAGGGTTTGAAATGGTGGTTTTTTTTTTTTTTTTTTTTTTTTTTTGCATAACCAATATGCCTGATTAGACTGGAATTGCATATTTGAAAATGAAAGACTACTTTATCAAAGACCCTCTACTGAAAAAATATGTTTAGATAATGGGTATGTTTTTCTATAACAAATAAAATATTTTCAGCCTAATCTGTTCTTAGATTGATATATGAAGTGAAGAACATTTTTTTCTGCGATTTTTATTATTATTATTTTGACAAAAAAATCCCGAATGATGTGACAGGCCAACCTACATGTGTTGAGGAGGGAGGAGCTTAATACCTTTTGTGTTTAAAAAAAACATATATATATCAAAGACTCTCTGCCGAAAAATTAATTTTTGCAGATGCCATATGTGCAGTAAGCCAACGGGGATGTTTTTCATTAACAATTAAAATATCTGTAGTGTTAAGGAAAGTAACATAGACTAGAATTGGGTGTTTGTAAGTAGAAGACTAATCAAACACCTCTATCAAAATTCTTTTTTTTTTTTTTTTTTTTTTTTTTTTTTTTTTTCTTCTGCAGATTTCTTTAAGTATACAGTATATTTTTATTTCATATCAAAGTTCTCTTTTAATAAAGTTGAGCTTAAATTTTCATTTAATAGCTATTTCTACATAAAGCATTGATTATTTTATTGTTATTTAAAATGTTGAACAGATATATTATTGCACAACTTTTTTGAAGTCATTATCATCTCTTTTTCATTAATAATAAATCATTTTGTATCTGCAAATCTTGTGTATTCAGTTAATCTATTTTTTAAAAAATCCAGCAACCACTTTTATTCATTTTGTATATACTTTGTTTTTTAGAATCATTTATTAAAATTTTAATGAATTTAAGTTTGCAGAATTACAATATTATTTAATACATTGAAGAATTTATTTTTAATCATAATTATTTACAGAAACTCTTATGAAATTTGAGAAAATATATAGATTAAGTTTGCAGTTTTGAGAAGAGTTTTGTTATTCTCAAACTCACTAAAATTCGTTTTAGAATGTTTTAAAGAATTTCTATTGTTTTCATTTGTTTTGCTGTATGCTAGCTTCTTGTGAAAGGTTGGCAATGTGGAAACGTAGGTGCTGAAGTGTTCGTTTCTGCATGAGTACTTGATGTACGACAAAACTATGTCGTGTTTTGAATAGTTATTTGTGAATTTCCCCCCTCCCCCCTCTCCCTTTTATATAAATGATGTTGTTTGAGGATTCATTAAAAATTAAGTTAATTCTTCAATGTGTTACATATTATTGCAATCTTTCATGTTTAAAATATTCTTTTATGACTATTATATCATGTTTGTGCTTATTTATAAATAAAGATAGATAGAAATTTAAGGTTCAAAATAAGGACCAAAGATTGACCTAGGCCACATGGACACACACTCTTTAGTTATTAGTTGTAAATTTTTCAGACCCATATGATTAACATTTTTCGTAGTAACCCATCTGTTCTTATCAGCTTAATATCTGATACGGGAGCGGTGTTAACAATACGATCTTAGGCAAAAGGCTAAGAAGTAGGGGTTTTTTATAATACGAGTAAATGTTATATATGAAATAACATGGATAACTATTAACATAATTAAAATTAAATTGTTTATATATATATATGGAAGCATGTAAACTTACATACATTCACAATTTCATACATGTAAACATAAAATTTTCAAATACAGTTTAACTTCTATTTTATGAAAACAATTGACGAAATTTGTATATGAAGAGTTTTGGGAAGGATCGATGAGGTATAACAAATAGAAGTTCAACTGTATTTAGATTTTAAATATGTAGTTTTATTTATTTGATACTTTTCAGTTAGCCGGGTGCCAGTGATATATATACACATATGTCTGCATATACATATATTTATGTATGTACATACATATGTATTTATATATGTACATATATCACTGGCGCCCGGCTAACCGAAAAGTACCATTTATTTTTGTCAAAAAGCTATAAAAGTTAAATACTATAAACAATAAAAAATATATATATAAAGAAATTTATTCTGTTAAATGCTTTATTAATTCTTAAAGTATGTAATATAAAAATAAAAACAAGAATTATTCCTTATTATATATGTATATATTCAGGGGTCGATCCAGGAAAAATTTGGGACCTATTTAGGGACCACAAAAATCAATTTGATAAAATGGGCCCCTTTGCAAAAATCAAATTGATAAAATGGATCCCTTCACAAAATTCTATTCCATAAAAACTTACTATTTATTATTTTTTTATTATTTTGTGATGTTTTGAAATGTGTAATTTGTAAACAAACAAGTTCACCAGAGAGGAAAATTTCAGCAAAAAGGATGAAAAAAAAGTTTTTGTTTAAAAAATGCTTGGTTCGAATTTGATTAACTGGATTTTAACTTTTAAAGCAAAATGTTATTTTTCACAAAAATATAATAAATTTCACAAAAATAACCTTTATTTTTCACAAAATGGGCCCCAATAATAAAAACCTGCATCAACCCCTAATATTTCTTTTTTAATACAGAAAAAAGTGCAAGTGGTTATCCGTGTGTGCGGAGGGGGGGGGGGGGTGGGTGGAATATGAAATAAACTTGTTTATTTTATTTTAATATCAATAAACAATAGCAAATTATATTTATAACAATTAAGTAATAAATTAAAGAAATTAAAATACAAATAATTTTCTTTTTCCATTATGTTCATGTATGTGATGTGCATGAAAAATATTTAATCTATCATTTGAATTCAGCACGAACTCAGTTGAGCGCTTACTCGCTTTGAAGAAATGTAAATGAACATTCTTTCTTATATTTAAGGAAAGACACAATTCCTTCTCTATATGCATGCACAAATGCATGATTCGTCAGGTCCAGAAATCGCAGGTTTGATGTCATAGGTTTTTGAAACATTGAGTCTAAATAACCGGAAACCTGAAAATAAAATAAATATAGACCAGTTGCAATTGACGTCATGCAGGAGGTCACACACTACAAATAGGCATTTGTGATTTGTGGAACTACCCTGACCTTCAGTTGAAATACAATGGATGATCACCTGATTACAACTTCGCTATTGTCAAATTTCTCAGAATTATTATAATAAAATATTAAAGATAGTAAATTAAGATACATTAACTTTTAAAAATACATGTATGTTTGTTACAGCTATGACCTCCTCTGACATTTCATAGCATTTTAGAGCCCTAGACCATGGAATATAATCTGACAGTAGATACGATTAAGCTTAGTGATGTAAACAAATAAAAGTTTTGTTGTATTGACCTATGAAAGGGAATTCTGGGATTTTTAAAGTTTGTTAGTGCAGCAAAGGGAACTAACAGAATGACATAAAATATGGATTTTTTTTTTTTAAATTTTTGGGGAATAACTCATTCACTACGATTAATATAATGAAGTAGAAATTTAAGGTGAAAAGCAAAGTCAGCATAGTTTCGTTTTGCATTGGATACACGTGCATCCAACGCAAACTCCGGCATCTTGTCCCCGAAATGCCGTGGACTCACAAGATGCGATGGAAAAAAAAATGGAATTTAGATCTAAAAACAATGTGGATGTTATTTATTTGTTTAAAAATTATGATTGCCACGTTTTCAGCTTAAAATATGAATTTTTTTTTTCTATGTAAAAATGAGAATCTCAAGTAAAATAATATTTTTAAAATATTCCGAAGTTAAATTTAATAAATTTGAGAATAAAACGATCATCTGTATCTGATAAATGCAGTCAGTTGCTCGAAAATGAAGAAAATTTGAATATCAAACTTGCGAATTCTTTCGAAGTTCATAAAGTATGGAATTATTTTTAAAGTTCGGTGTTCTCATTCATTCGACAGTCATTTTAAAAAATACGAAGTCCACCAACACTGCTAATTTTGGCAAAGTCTCGCATTTGTGGAGAATTTGTCAAAGTTCGAAAGCAGTTTGACATTTAGATGTCATATTTGGAATTTTTTTTTAAGTTCATACTTATTTCAAAGTTTGAAAGCAGTTAGGTATTCGAAACCTGTGGAAAAGTAAAAAATAGCGTGAAAATATTTCAAAGTCTCTCGTTCCCTTGTTCCATAGACTTTGAAGGAAAATGTCGATTTTACGAATTTCGCAAAGTGTCCAAAATTGGTGCCGAGAGGGTGTCTGCCTGAAGGTCGTTTGGGTTTCAAGCAAAGGCGTTTTTTGCGACTGGTTAAGAACATGCTCTGCTCTCAGACGGAGCATGTTCTGCAGCATCTTCAGGAGGATGTAGGGGGCATTTACAGCAGGAAAAAACTTTCATCATCTATGTGGGGCTGGTGGTGTCTGAAAAGACACGTCCAAAGAGAAGTGTGTGTTTTGGAACAAGCAGGTTCTGATTTCTTCTCTGTTGTCTCACGCAATCTCACATGGAGTGCCTAGGTGGTGGCGAGTGTCGGTAGTGAAGTAGATGTGTTCTAGAATCTTTCCCTGGACGCAACGCGTATCCTGAGGATTCCCAGGTAATGCTGGGGCCTCTGTGCTCTCACCGGAACCGTGGATTCTGGGAAAGGGCCAGGGAAAAGTGCATCGAAAAGCTGCCGAAAGTCTCCTTCCTATGAGTGCTTCGGGGTTTAATACAAGGCTTTCTCAGCATTTCCACCAGCGGCTCGACCAAGTGTCGTAGTCGTGTGCTGCGGAACTGCCGTCAGAAGAAGGGTTTTTCTGTCCATGTGTCCTATGCAAAATACCTCTTGATGGCCACGAATGCAAACCTCCCAGTGCTGATACCGCGGGGACGTCATGAGTCTCGAACCGCTCCAAAACTTTAAGACTGTCTCTCAAAAGTGGTCCTTCCAAACTGGGAGTCTCGCCGTCGCTGTGAGACTCGCATTTCCCTCTGGCAGGGGAGTGCGTCCACCTCTTGGGATTCGGATCTGGCGATTCGTTCCTTCTTTTTTCAAGGAGAAGGTACCTGGTTGATCCTGCCAGTAGTCATATGCTTGTCTCAAAGATTAAGCCATGCATGTCTAAGTACATGCCGTATTAAGGCGAAACCGCGAATGGCTCATTAAATCAGTTATGGTTCCTTGGATCGTACCTTACTACTTGGATAACTGTGGTAATTCTAGAGCTAATACATGCAGCAGAGCTCCGACCTTCGGGGACGAGCGCTTTTATTAGACCAAAACCAATCGGACTCTGTCCGTCTCTTGTGGTGACTCTGAATAACTTTGGGCTGATCGCACGGGCTCGTCCTGGCGACGTATCTTTCAAGTGTCTGCCTTATCAACTTTCGATGGTAGGTTATGCGCCTACCATGGTCGTAACGGGTAACGGGGAATCAGGGTTCGATTCCGGAGAGGGAGCCTGAGAAACGGCTACCACATCCAAGGAAGGCAGCAGGCGCGCAAATTACCCACTCCCAGAACGGGGAGGTAGTGACGAAAAATAACAATACGGGACTCTTTTGAGACCCCGTAATTGGAATGAGTACACTCTAAATCCTTTAACGAGGATCCATTGGAGGGCAAGTCTGGTGCCAGCCGCCGCGGTAACTCCAGCTCCAATAGCGTATATTAAAGTTGTTGCGGTTAAAAAGCTCGTAGTTGGATCTCAGTTCCAGACGGGTGGTCTGCCTACCGGTGGTTACTGCCTGTTCTGAACAGCCAGCCGGTTTCTCTTGATGATCTTCACCGGTTGTCTTGGGTGACCGGCAAGTTTACTTTGAAAAAATTAGAGTGCTCAAAGCAGGCGTGACGCCTGAATAATGGTGCATGGAATAATGGAATAGGACCTCGGTTCTATTTTGTTGGTTTTCGGAACACGAGGTAATGATTAAGAGGGACAGACGGGGGCATTCGTATTGCGACGCTAGAGGTGAAATTCTTGGACCGTCGCAGGACGAACTACTGCGAAAGCATTTGCCAAGAATGTTTCCATTGATCAAGAACGAAAGTTAGAGGTTCGAAGGCGATCAGATACCGCCCTAGTTCTAACCATAAACTATGCCAGCCAGCGATCCGGCTGTGGTCCTCAAATGACACGCCGGGCAGCTTCCGGGAAACCAAAGCTTTTGGGTTCCGGGGGAAGTATGGTTGCAAAGCTGAAACTTAAAGGAATTGACGGAAGGGCACCACCAGGTTTGGAGCCTGCGGCTTAATTTGACTCAACACGGGAAAACTCACCCGGCCCGGACACAGGAAGGATTGACAGATTAAGAGCTCTTTCTTGATTCTGTGGGTGGTGGTGCATGGCCGTTCTTAGTTGGTGGAGTGATTTGTCTGGTTAATTCCGATAACGAACGAGACTCTAGCCTACTAAATAGACGTTCCGATCAATCTCGTCGGACGTTCTTCTTAGAGGGACAAGCGGCGTTTAGCCGCACGAGACAGAGCAATAACAGGTCTGTGATGCCCCTAGATGTCCGGGGCCGCACGCGCGCTACATTGAAGGAATCAGCGTGTGCTTTCCCTGTCCGACAGGACTGGGTAACCCGATGAACCTCCTTCGTGCTAGGGATAGGAGGCTGTAAATCTCCTTGAACGAGGAATACCTAGTAAGCGCGAGTCATTAGCTCGTGTTGATTAAGTCCCTGCCCTTTGTCCACACCGCCCGTCGCTACTACCAATTGAATGATTTAGTGAGGTCTTCGGACTGGCGCTCGCAGCGGCCTTCGGGTCTCGGCGGCGTGCCGGAAAGATGACCGAACTTGATCATTTAGAGGAAGTAAAAGTCGTAACAAGGTTACCGTAGGTGAACCTGCGGTAGGATCATTACCGTCGCGTCTCCCCCTCCGGGAGACGGACCTCTCGGTACCCGGACGGCACTCCTCCGGGCGCCGTCCGACCCCTTAGAACGCCATTCGGTGTCGGTGAGGTGTCTAAACCCCGCACTTCGTCGTGCGCAGGGAGTGCCCTTTTGGGTGCCAGACTCGAAGAGGGGAGGTCCGTTCGACCTCCTCCGCCTCAAGACCCCCACGGTCTCTGTCCGAGCGTCGAGGTCTCCGCCGTTCCCCCAGGAGCGGCAGGATAGGGGCCAGGACTGCACCTCGAAACTTCTCCCCCGGCGGGGAGAGGTGACTTTCACTGACTTTTTCGAACGCAAAAGAGCGAGGGGGAAACCCCGAGCTCGAAAAAAAACAAATAACAACTCTGAGCAGTGGATCACTCGGCTCACGGGTCGATGAAGAACGCAGCCAGCTGCGAGACTTGGTGTGAATTGCAGGACACATTGAGCACTGATTTTTCGAACGCACATTGCGGCC